>JAPQRP010000003.1:14329596-14342072 GCA_037367295.1 Apogon hyalosoma
GTGTAGATATGTGTATATAGGTGTACGTATGAGTATCTCCCTTATCCAACCTGTGGCATGTTCAGCATGTGCACAGCTTTAAATGGTATTTATAGCTTTTTTTGATTTGTCATTATTTTTGATTTTGCTCTTGTGTGCTTTGTGCTTCACTCTTGATGCTGTAAATTTAGAATTTCTCCTTGTGGAACTAAGATATCTTATCTTATCTGTGGAGCACAGGATGAACCCCTGCACTGAATGGACCAGAACATGATTTATAAATTCTTAAAGGTGGTGTACGAGAGCTTAGAAAAACAGTTTGAGCAAGCTACATTTTGAAAATACACAATTCAAAAGTCCAAATCCCTTTCTTTATACCCCGAAGCCATGCCTCCAGAATACTGGTATGTGCAATGCTTGTTCCCAAGGGCTCATGAGTGCTGCACATCAATAATTCGCCCAGCTCCGGTTGGAGCTCCGGCTCGTTTCCATGCATACTTCATTCAATCTCCTCCAACACCCCCACTCTTACAGAACAGCCCCAGTTCATACCTATCTGGCTGTTACATTTCCTAGTGATTTATGTTAGTGACTAAACAGTTTGCTGGTGAACTTTACATACTAATATAGCTAATATAACTAGCTAATCTCTGACTCTGGCTTCCTTTCCTGTACCAGTGCTCCAAGCCTCTGAGAACAAGTGATTCATGCATGAAGAGGGGTACGTGCAGAGGGGGGAGGGACAAATGGCAGTTGAATTTGATAGACATATCACCATTCAGTCATTTTGAGTGGGCTCTCAAAATGATTGGATGGTGTTTTTTCAGTCCTGTCCATTCCACAAGTGACTAAATGTTTTTATTTTTGTGTTAGAGCATTTAATTAATTGGTTGTAATCGGGGTGTGATGGGGATTTTATGCAATATAGTAAAAAATGCTCCAGGAAAACATCTCGCACCCCACCTTTAACTTCTACATGCTTTGCCCTGAAGCAAGGTTCTGCCTCAAGGGTATATGAGAGGATGAATTAAAACAAGTGCAGCGCTATGTGAAGGATGTGTATCCTATTTGTGTTCGGTAATTAATTAATTTAGTTGTGTAATGAAGGGGTCAAATTATTGTACATTGTCAGATTTTTGGAAATATTGATCATACATCGTACAGAGGGTAAAATTATTGTACAATACGATAATTATCATAGGTCTGGTCAGACTTGGGAAAAGGAAAATGAGGTACACAACAGTGGATGACTTAGAGGAATTAATAAAGCATCTTAAGTTTAAGTTTTACTTTGTATGGTTGGAATGCCCCCCCCCCATCGCTGATTGCTGCCTCATATATGACTATTTGGAATTGGCCCCAGGTCTGGCTGTGTGGCACAACAGGAATTTGTACTGCATTCAAAATTGGTCAATTTCAGACTGACCGGCTGGTTGCAGGTCATGGCCGATAGGGTGAAAATCGGCCAATTTCTGAGAATGGTCAATTAATTGCTGCAAGCCTGTTTCTAATATTCTCTCACTACTGGAGGTTTAGGTTATGTGTTACTGGTTTTTTTTGTTTTGTTTTTTTTATTGTGCTTTTTGTTTAGTAGAACCTTATTGCAATTATTGCATAATTTTGGGCCAGAATTGTTTGTACTGACCTATTTTATCCCATCAGAGTATTTATAATGAATCAATACCATTTTCACATTTGCATTACTGTTAAGCAGTGGTGGGCCATCAGGTCCAGCAAGGCCTTCTTTGCTGGCCCAAACACTATCAGAAAGACTGACCTACATTTACTTCCTAAATGGTAATATTTGTTCCATGAAATTGTATTAATTTATTCCCAAAAGACTATTCTCTTCATTTTGTAGCATTTCTTTTGATTGCACTGCTTCCAGTGTATGTACTGTGTGTAAATGTAAGATATTTTGTCTTATCAGATTTCAGTCTGTGTGTTTTGCAGGGTTAAGCTAATCTGCCTTGGGCCTTCAAATTAAGTAGTGAAGGCTTAGGACGCTTTCATACAGCGTACTCAAGTCTGTAGCATACTTGGGTACATTCACACCTTTACCGCAGATGTTGCATTCATATGCGTGTGCCGCAGCCTGTGCCCGAGTACGAGTGGGTTTTACTGGGCCGAAACAGTAAGTGGCGGTAAGGAGGGAATTCTGTCGCTGTCCAACAAATGCGGAAGTCAGAAGAAGACAAACCCTTACCTATCTGTTAGCCTGTCTGAGGCAAAGAGAAGAAGAGTGACCTTCATTGTCCCTGATATATCACTGAGTGGTTCGGTCAGTAAGGTGAGCCCGTGCTGCGCGGATCCGAGGCTTTTTCAGTAGACAACTGGATCGCCGTCTATGTTTTCGTGGTGATTTACTCACTTCCGTTGGCTGAATGGTGATGAGGTCATGTCCAGACTTGAGCATGGATCGCGTTCACACGGCATTGTACCATGGTGGAGTTCGGGTGGCCCGGACCCAGGACCACCTCCTCAACTGGACTCGGGCACGGTACTCGAGCACAGAACAGTTGCATTCACATGGACAAAATGAAGCAGACTTGGGTATGTAGCGTACTTGGGTACGGACTTGAGTACGCTGTGTGAAAGCACCCTTATTTAACTTCAACTGTAAAGCACCAGGACTGTTTCTTTAACCTAGGAGTTCCCAAAGTGGGGGTTGTGGTACACTGAGAGGGGGTCGTGAAATGATTTTCAGAATCCTCTTGATGTGACCCCTGAGGTGGTAGCAATAGATTAAGGGCAGCATTGGTGCATTCAAAGTTTGAAAGCAGGACTAATGGTGTCACATGAATAAAAATAAACATAAAAAGGCCAATAATTTTTTTAAAACAGACACATTAAAGCTCTGTATGACTTTCCATACCAATTTTTCATCAAATCTGTAAAACCAGAATCATAGCCTAAGTATCATGAATCTGTAAGTCTTTCCATGATTACGCACCTGAATCTCTTCCTTCACAGTGAACAATTTTGATGTGCATTGTGGGAAGCAGAACTCCACGAATTCGTTTTATGGCCACAATGGCAACAAACACGGAAATGGCTTCATTGCTTCTTGCTACTGCAGCTGCATAGAGATGCACTTCTCACAATGTATGCCATGATGAGTGACCTGCCTGCTCTGTTTGTAAACAAATGGATTGTTTATGGCGGAGTACACTTTGAAATTGTACACCATGAGGGAAGAGATTCAAGTGCGTGATCATGGAAAGACTTACGGATTCGTGATACTTAGGCTATGACTCAGGTTTTACAGATTTGATGAAAAATTGGTGATGAAAGTCACATGCAGCTTTAACCTAAATAAACATTAACACAACCCCCCCCACACACACACACACCACCCCCAACCTGCACATAAAACACAATGAATAACACAATGATTGACAAGATGGTGCCTTTGCTCGGCCACACCACTGCACGACTCCTACACCGACTGTCATTGATTGTTTTCGCATTATATATGGTCATATCAGTTCCTATTATATCATATACCTATGTCTCTGCTGTCTGGAGTTATGACCATGGTTCTCTTTTCCGCATCAAAGAGTCTATGGAGTTACTTTTTAGTGACTGAGATAAGTACAAACATACTTTTCCTCTTCCATTCGTTTACCCTCCTGACTCACCTGAGTACCTGTTGCTGTCTTGAGCTCCGGGAAAAAAGAGGAGACTGAGGAAATGAGGCTCTAGGTCCAGCACCCAAGTTAAGTGCAGGCGGGCTTCACGTCTGGGGATCACCACTTTGGATTACTGGGCCAGGTGTCTATGGATGATTCCTCTCCTTGATGTGTGCTGTGATGGCGGAGCGCCCTTGTCGCTGTCTTCCCAGGTTGCCGCAGCTGGTCCACATGAGTGATCATAGTCATGTTTTATTTGACCTGATACTGACTCCTGAGCCAGTGCCCCCTGTGTTTAGGTCACAGAAGCGCATCATCACAGAGAATACTGCACTTAGATTCTCTGCCATGTTTGATTCTCAAATGTGCTTGGAATATCATGATGTGGACAGCCTTATTCACAATTTTAACAGTCACTGTGGATCCACTCCACATGGATCAAGTTGCACCCTTTAAATCTAATCAGGTGTCTCAGAGATCAGTGCATCCCTGGATAAATGGCTGTATTCTGAATATGACAAGACTATGCTGGAAAACTGAGCATCTGTGGAAGTCTACCAAACTTGAGGTCCATAGATTGCACCTCAAGGAACTCATGTCTTCTCTAAATGGAACGATAAAAAATGCCAGGTCTGACTACTTCCGTAAACTGATTGCTTTGAATAAGAAGAAACCCCAAGTGCTGTTTGACACCATCAGCTCTATTGTATGTCCTGCTGCTCCTCTTACACCTGTGTTTTGCAAAGCTGACAGCAATGAATTTTTAAAGGTTTTTTTTTATTATTATTGGCAAAGTCAAGGATATTAGGGATAAAATTCCAAGGCTTTTGCCTTATAACCCTGTTGTCATTGAGCCTGTACCCCATAAGTGGTCCTCTTTTAATTCAGTAACACAGGCTGATATCTTTGCCCTGGTAACTACAATGAAACCTTCTTTCTGCCCATCTGACACTCTGCCTTAAAAGTATTGGATGTCATCGGCCCCTGGGTTACCAGAATGATAAATCTCTCGCTTTCTACTGGTGTTTTTCCTAGTTCTTTTAAACATGCCATCATGGAACCACTCCTTTAACCAAATATGGACTCAACAGATCCCAAAAATTTCAGGCCCTTGTCAAAACTTCCATTTCTGTCCAAAGTATTAGAGAAGGTGGTCTCTGAACAATTGACATCCTTCTTAGTGGAATGCAACATTTTTGACACTTTTCAGTCTGGTTTCTGTAAATGTCACCATACGGGAACTGCCTTGCTTAAGGTGTCTTGTGACGTTATGATGTCTGTGGACTCTAGGAAATGCACCATCTTAGTCTTGTTAGACCTTTCCTTGATATTTGACACTGTCAGTCATTATATCTTGTTAACAAGACTGTGTGATCTGGTCAGAATGTCAGGACCAGTCCTAGCATGGTTCTCTTCCTATCTAACGGGTAGGAGTTTTAGTATCTCTGCATACCAGATCCTGTCTGACTCTGCTGAATTGTTGTGCGGAGTACCCCAGGGCTCCGTTTTGGGCCTGGTTTTGTTTCTACTCTATGTTCTTCCCACAGGAAAGATAATCCAGGAGTATGTTGATGTTTTCTACCATCTATTTGCTGATGATATTCAACTGTATTGCTCTTTTAAGGCCTCTGAGATCCAGAAATGGAACTCTTTATTTACTTGTCTGAGGCAAATAAAACTAGGTGTGAACTCCCTGCAGCTAAATTCTGATAAAACTGAAGTGCTGGTGAGGGCCCCTGATGCTGCCATTCCAAGAATCAAGCTGTTCTTGTGTGATCTGAGCCTGTCTGCTAAATCAAGTCTTAGAAATCTTGTTTTTTTTCTTTGACAAGGAAATGTCATTAGAGCATCACGCAAAACAGCGGACAAGAAACTGCTTCTTTCAGCTCAGAAATATCACTAAACTTAGGAAAATTGTACCTAAAGATGATCTGGAGTTGGTTATCCATGCCTTTGTGTCTTCTCGTTTAGACTACTGTAACAGTTTATTCACTTGTCTAAACAAAGAGGAGCTGTCTCGACTGCAGTGGGTCCAAAATTCTGCTGCAAGGTTGCTGACTCGTACCAACAGAAGGGCTCACATTACCCTGATTCTAAAGGCCTGTCATTGGCTCCCAGTCATCTTCCGTATTCATTTTAAAATCCTGGTGCTGACCTTCATAGTTCTGCACAGTCAGGCTCCCTCCTATATCAGAGACTTGTTAAGTCCCTACACTCCCTCTCAGGCTGAGGTCACTGGAACAAAACCTACTTATGGTCCCTCGCACTTGTTTCAGGACCCAAGAAGACCGCCCCTTCCAGGCTGTTGCTCCGAGGCTCTGGAATGATCTTCCACTCTCATTGCATTCCTTAGACTCTGTTGATGTTTTTAAGAACAAACTTAAAACCTACTTGTTTCTCCAGGCATTTTAACGACAGTAGATTAAGGGCTGTTATAAATCCATCATGTTTTATTGTAATTTATACTTTTTTGGGATTGTAATTTCATTGTGTATTTTATTGTCTTTTGTGAAGCGCTTTGTGACTTCTTTTGTCTGTGAAAGGTGCTATATAAATAAACTTTGCTTGCAATGCAATGCAGCAAATATGCCACAGGATTATTGCATGAGTCTTCTGGGCTTGTTTTTTTTTAAGGTTCAGTCACTACGGGGATAGCGGGGGTCGCTAGTCTCTGGCACCATTATTTTGGGGGTTGTGAGTTTAAAGTTTGGGAACCCCTGCTTTAACCAATCAGATTTCAACTTCACCTCACAGGGCCAGCTAGCTGGCCCCCAATGTCGTCACCATTTTTCCTTCCCCTAATTGGATTTATTTGATATAGCTTTGACGATATTCTTCTTGATTCATGCCAATAAAGATAATTTGAGATTAATTGAATTCAACTATTAATTAGGGGTGGGACTTTAACACATTAATTTTGATAAATTAATTACAGGAAAATTAAGTGTAAAAAAAAAAAACAGCATTTAATCGCATTTTATTTTTACACTACAGACAACACGGAATGTTTCTCAGAGCACAGGTTTCTAGCATACCGATCACACCGATGCACTAAACAAGTGGAAGTGGCAATGTTAGGCCAATACAGTGGCCACACGTTCACACTGATCTAATGTGAACCACACGTTCACATTAGATCAGTGATCCAGATTACAGTACTGCCACCCGAACTGAGACCAACGGGACCCGACGGGTTCAGATATAAACTTAGGAGAGCCATTTGGAGGCACTGATACCAGCTACATACTATTTCGAACCGTGGCATGAAGCCACAGCTCCTGCACCTCCATACACCTCCACTGTCTCTTGGTTTCTGGCCGAACTCGACCCACACTTCAATGTTTGTGTCCGAACCCGATCAGTTAAATCCAGTTGTTCCCATATTTACATTCTAGATTGTCATTAAATGAACTGGTTTACACATTCGTGGTGAACAGTACCTGTATTAAATGACTCCACCACACTACCACTACAGAAACCAAACCTAAGACGGTTCTGTGGTTTACATTTATGCCATTAACACCATGAAATGAAGTAGGTCTGTTATCTCAACTGATGAGTATTTTTGAAAACGTCAAATGTTCACTGTAAATTAAGAGACTGAAACCGACCCGAACCAGAACAGCACTCCTTTCTGTCCAAACCCAACCCGACCCATCGGATCCTGTCAGGCTCAGTTCGGGTTGCAGTATTTGAATCTGGATCATTCATCTGATCCACACACAGATCCCCTGATTCTAATATAACTGCACCTGGATCACCCACGTTCCGTGGCCCAAGAGGTTGGTCCGTGAAGCGAACCAAAACACTTTCTCAGTTACTATATCCACACCAAACAGTAAAATCCTCAGTGAGTGTGTGATTTTCAGCTCAGACTGTAATGTGCCTGAACAGTTTTGCGATGTTCTCAGTGGCTGTGTGATTTTTGCAGGAGTAATTCTGTTGGTCATGTCCCGGTACCGAAACCACAAGCACCAGGTACAGTCTGGTCTATTCTGCACTGACAGCACAACCCCTGAATAGAAATTAACCAGTAGGAGGAGAGCTGACCTAAGACATGCCTTTGGGAAGTCCCAAAGGTAGGGAAAAGGAAAATGAGCTGCACATCACGGGGAGGCTTAGAGGAATTGATAAAGCATCTTAACTTTGCGCATACTCATTCTTAGGTACGTGCAGTCGCAATGTATGAGTCGAGTTTTTTTTCAATCCGTGGGGCTTTTGTGGAAATATTTGACCTAATCCAACTCACCCCGCAAATAACGTGACATTCTTTTGACACACCCCAACCTGACCCGCGAGTAACTTGCTGGTCCGTGCATCATTAACGTATGGTGCAGAAAGCACCCCCATCTAATCCTTGGATGTACCTGTCCATAGACTTGCTACAGCAGTGGCAAACATACAGTCCACGGGCTGAAACTGGCCTGCCAAAGGTTCTAATTTGGCCCACAGTATGAATTTAGAAAGTGGAAAAATTACACTAAAATTATTAAGAGTTAAAGGTGTCATACTTGTTATAGTTCAGGTTCTACATTCAGCCCAATTGTGATCTGAAGTAAAATAATAGCATAATAACATATAAAAAATGGCTCAAATTTAAACCAAAATTTCATTGTAAAAAGTCGGTATTGGATCGTTATCACATTGGTATTGGCAAAACTAATCCTAAAAAAAACTTTGAATCGGAAGCAAAAAAATCCAAATCAGGACATCACTAATAGTTACCCAAGTCTCGGTTTGTAGCATAGAAGATAAAGGATAAAATATAAAATAAAAGTTAAAAAAATATAAAAGATAAATAGGGTAGAATAAAAACTACCATAAAATGTGCAAACAAAAAAAAAAAGCAAAAGAAATAACTTATTAATATGTACAAAATTCACAGTATGTAGTGTGAGCAGGCTGCACAAATCAGTATAAAATGTACTATAATAATTGGATGGATGGAAACATGCTTGGCCTGTCCAAATAAAATGGGGGGAATCTGCCATTTTTGACCAGTTTGAGCATTAATGGCCCATTTATGCTCACTTTACGTACGTAAATAGGTAGGTCCCTTTTAAACTTCGAGCATCACTGCCTTTCTCCATCCGTGCAACCATTGCGTTGGAATGAGTGTTTATCAATCAATCCAATAGAGGGCGCCACTCTGAATTAACACATTGGTCAAATACCAAGAAGAGAAGAGTTTGGCAGTTGTAAGAAAACTTTAACATGGCACACACAACACCATGCACATGAACACAGACAAACTGTGTTGAGCCTCATAGCCATCGTAGATACTAGTTGTAATTCAGTCCAAGAATCTTGACTGAACTAATACAGACTAAGAGTAATAACTTAGTTTTTATTGAAGATTAGTTAAGCCAGTCAAATGGCACAGAACTCAGCCTCCATCCCTGCAGAGTGAGCAGGCATTGGCTGGTTGGGAGTGTAATGGAGGGCTTTTTCATAACAAAACACATGAGCCAATTAGGTTTAAAGGCAGGTCAAATGCTGTTGTTTGATTGGACATAAGTAATGCAAAACAAACACTACACTACACACTAAATGATCCAAATCCAACACAACTGGAATTCCTTGTGTCTCATCAGTGTCTGCTCTCATGACATTATTTCTGTTCCATGTAACTGTCAAAGACCTACAGTATACAATTTATATTAACACACATGTTGTATAGTTTTTCTTTTCATTGAATCAGTGTGTCTCCCACATGAAAACACTGTAATGAGTGTGTGTGGATGAAATACAATGCATAAAGACTCGGTGCAACCAGAGTGAAGGTAACATGAGAAAAGCAGCCATATAGCCTTACATACAGTTCCTCTGCAGTCAAAGCTCCTTTGTGTGTTTCAAATCTAAATGCAACTTTGTGCAGGTTGACCTGTGTGTGTTGAGCTGGGAAAACCCGAGGAGACATATAAAGAGCATTTCCCTTCATTAGTCACATGTTTTTAACAGCATTGTCACTGCTGTGGTCCAGACCAGGACTACTAATGGAAAGTAGCTCAGGCCACAAAGACACTAGAGGTCACTAAAAGTACAGTTCCTTTAAAAAAAAAAGAAAAAAAGAATAAAAATTCAGAATTAAAGCTGCAAGCGGCATTGGTCAGGACCTCACACTCTGGCCAGGTTCCGCCTCCCATGCCACCACCCATTACCTCTCACACCTCCCTCCACCCATGATTGTATTTTTTTTTTTTTGGGAGTTTTATGTGTATGTTTTAGTATTTTTACCAAGGCTTTTATTTTGAAAACACCTACTCTGTGTGTAGGCGTGTGTCTGTGAGTGAGTGAGTGAGTGAGTGAGTGAGTGAGTGAGTGAGTGAGTGAGTGAGTGAGTGAGTGAGTGAGTGAGTGAGAGAGAGAGTGACTTTTCCATTGGACATCTGTGCAAAACTTTACTGATATTTACTAAATGTCGAAAAAACAAAAGTGTGTAATGTTGGTTTTTCCTTTAAATCACAAATACGATGATTTGTTTAATTATCATTGTGAGATGACAGAAGAACTCATTCCATAAACATGGCGATGAACATAAATATCATGTTGATTTACAGATATAAACTGTACTAAATTAAAAAATGATTCGATTTTTATAGTTATAAAAAAAAAGAGTTATATTCACACAATTTTAGGGTCAATGGAAAAGCGACTAGTGAGTACGTCCTTTGGTTTTGCTGTTGAATGAATCAAAAGTTCAGATTCCATTGAAAATGAATGTGGGTCATTTGGACCCACCTATGGAGCTTGTAGTAGTAATACAAAAACTACAGTTTCATAGAATCTATAAAACATAAGTCAAAAATTTAAATGGCATGATATCAATAACATTTTTGAGGAATACCTGGAATATGAAACAATAATAACTTTTCATCACAAAGATATTGCAAGAAAACAACCTGACTGGGTCATTTAGACCCATTTATGCATCTAAGGTTAAACACTTTTAATCTACACTTTACATCTTTTTAAAAATGTTATAAATCATTTGTGTTGCCAGTTCATCACAGGGCATTCCATCCCCAACACACCATTAACAATCCATAAAGTCACATAATTCACCGATAAAACACATTAATACCAGAGGCTGGTTCACAGTCTCTGAGTTCATACTACATCCTCCAGACTATTTTTTTCCACTACATTCATAATCTGTAAGACAACTATGTTCTCTGATACTCTGAGGGGAAGAATTCCACATTCCCGTGGCTCCAGCGTGGTTCATGTTGACCTGGAGCTGTCGTCACAAACTCATAACATTAGTCATGAAATGTCAAAAAATGTATATATTATTTTTCCATTTGTTGCTTTTTTTTTTTTTCACAATTGAAGGCTTTCCTCTACATTTTACATGCTTGGTTTGATATCACCTATTCATAAACTCAATGTTTCATATTGGGACACAAGGGGTATTATGTTTGGTTTGTTTGTTTGTTTGTTTGTTTGTTTGTTTGTTTGTTAACACTAGCAGCAAAACTATTGTTGAATTCATTCTAAACAGGGTTTATAGATTGCCATTGACCCACAATAGATGTCATTACATTTTGGGAAAAGTAGGTCAAAGTTCAAATTTTTTATGAATGTTTAAAATCTTTTTTCTTCTCCCTTTTATTTATAATGGCAGACATTTCAAATGTCTATAAAAATATCAATTTTGTTTCCATTTACTTCAAACTCGGCACATATATAGAGGCAGTTGATATGCTGACATCAGCACATGCACAGACATGATGACATCAGCTGGATCGATGCCAAAATAAGCTGCAATACGTGCGAGGGGCGGAGTTTATTGCACCTGGAACCACCTGTTACAGTTCATTTTAAATGGCATAATTGGCGTCCCAGTAAAAACAGCCCTGTGTTCCATTTTGGGTCCCAGTCCTGAGTTTGGGTAACAATGTGTGGATGGAAGGAGCTTCCATGCAAATCAGATGTTCTGACAGTTCATGGAAGCAGCATCTTTAAATAAATATATCTTTCATCATGACCCCTTTGTCTTTGGATCTAACATTAAATACAGTGTTTGCTCTGAAAGGGAAAAAAAAAACACTCTCATTTCAGGGTTAAAAGGATATCACAGACATGATTTATACATGACTGCATCAGTTTTCTTGAACTCTACCATCTCTGCTCAGTTGATGGGGGCAGTGTTAAAAATGACAGATACTTGAACATGAACTTTTCCACCCCTGCAGATACAGTAAAGCAGAAAAAAAGGCTGAGGAATCCATAATAATCTTGCAGAGGCAGAGCTGTATCTGCGCTCTGCACATATTTAAAGGTCATCTGTGGTTTTACAAGTGGAGGTAATGGCGTTCGTACGTTTCCATGAATTGGCTGATCTGTCACTGAAGGCTTGTTTATGAGCGGATTGTTCCTTTCCAACCACAGGGCTCATTTCAGCCGCCATAAAATACACTATTGCTCTGATTCGTCTCTGAATTAGTGGCACAGTGACAGTTTCCCCCACACTGCTGCCTGATCGCTGATCCAGGTGCAGACGCAAGGTATTATTTTATGAAGTGATTAGCAGAGATAGTCATGTTTGGCTGAGTTCAGTGATAAAGACTTTATGCTGTCCTGAGTCTGTATGAGTCAGAGGAAACCATGGATGAGACCACCACTGTAAGCCCCCACGTTCCCACCGTTAGATAACAGCTGGTCATCATAGCTGTCACTCAGACAGGGCCCCGCCTCCTTTTACACCTTGTATCAGCAACACAAACCAGCCTGGATGGATGGATGGAAAAAATTATTAGACCATCAAAAGTCATCAAAAACAGTAGTTATGCAATCCAGTCCTAACTCCTGTGTGTATCATGTGATTAAAACAGACAGAAAAGAAAACATGGAATGAATAAA
>JAPQRP010000003.1:14363949-14381353 GCA_037367295.1 Apogon hyalosoma
TGGTGTTGGAATCGAACCCAGGACCTTCTTGCTGTGAGGCACGAGTGCTATCCACTGCACCACCGTGCCGCCCCCATATAAACAGTATCTCACAAAAATGAATAAACCCCCTCTCATTTCTGCATTACACATTTTGTCCCCATTTGGTGAGAACCATCTGGTGTCTTTGAAATGTAAGTTCAGACCATCTCTTGTACATGCTGAGTGTGCCCTAGTGCTTTTGAGCCTTGGGAAATGTTCATCTTTGTAAGTGTATATGTTCATAAATACTTAAATATAAGTTCCGGATGTTGGTCTTTTAATACTTTCAATATGTTGTGTGAAGTAATAAAATGTGGAAGTGTCCATAGTTTTTGTACATTTGTAAGTTCGTGTCAGAGAATGTGAAATTAAGAAAATGAGTTTGGGAATTTTTTTCAACCGATGAAATGAAAGAATGCATTTGATGACTAATTTTAGCCACTATACCACTCAATACCCAAAAAGAAAATTAAATCTCATTTTGGAGATAAAAATACTTCATATTCAGGTTTTCTTTGTTTTTGTTTTTTTTTTTGTATTGCAACTATCAGATCTCCTTTCTCTCAAATATTAGATTTCAGTTTTAGTACCTCTGAGTTTTCTTTCAAGCATCTCAGTTTTAACAGTTTGACTGAGGGAAAATCTTACCTCCATCCGTCGATTCCGTTCTTCTGTGTCTGTGTATACGGACATTTTCACTCCTGAGGCTCATGGCAGTGGTTCGTACAGGAGCAGCTTGATAAAGTGTGTGTTACTGCTGTCACTCCCTTGACATGTACATCATAGTGGGATCTAGTTTGTGTGACAGATGGACACATGTATTACTGTATAATCCCTGCAGGTGGCGCTGGTTTTACATGTTATAGATCTGTGAGGAGTTTAATGTCCATCTCCTCAGTACTCTTTGAATTACTACTAAACTACTGTATGATTTAGTAATGAGTAACTGATGTACAATGTTATAAATATAAGACTCGAAGCTACATGTTTGCATCATTTCATCTTAATCTAAACACAAAACAGTAACAACGTTCAGTTCAATCATTTCCTGATGTTATAAGTTACTAGAGGTCACTAACAAGTATTAAGCAACACTCCTGGATACAAGAAACTGCATGTGGAAATAATCAGAACCCTAAAGCTATGCAATGAACAGTCTGAACCTAATCCAAACCTTGTCAGATTTACAACCTCAGCTAAATCATGCACTAGAGCTCTGGGCTACATATCACTCCAGCAATGTCTTATTGCAAATAATGTAAATGAATAATTTTGTGTCGTCCTTCAGTCGTCAGTATGCGAGTACAATATGGGTAAAAATGCAGGGGGGGCTGTCACTATTATTGTATTTGGTATTATTGATTTTTTTTCCTATTTTCTTTCTTTTTTCCCCCTTAATCTTCTTTCTGTACTATTATTTAAAACCCTTTACTGATTTTTCGTTTTTGTATACACACATCTTTTGAACTGAGGGTCTACTTATTAGACTGTCGATTTTGTTTTCATTCCCTCTTCTGTCTCCACCTGAATTTGCTCAACCCACACAAAATAATCATAAATAATCATACATATACACACATGCATGCACACAAACTCACCTGTAAATAGCCTCTGTTTGGACCCGTCCTTGTTTTGTTTAATGTCTATGAACTTATTCTGTCTTGTCTGGTGTTTTTTTGAACTTGTATGCCTTGAAGTCTATAAATTAATATGCCAAATGGTTTGTTTTATATTGTTTTGTTTACACTGTCACAATGTTTGTCTAGCACTAAAAAAAAAAAAGCAGAGTACTGTATTGTACAGTGCAGGAACTCCATGAAAGCAGTGCAAGTGGGTCGCAAATAGTTATACTAAATACTTCTAAATACCATTCTGTTTGTGCATGATTAAAGGTCCTCTATCAAAGACTGTGTGCTTATACTGTATACAGGATTGGCCTGAATCAACAACAGACTGATACAGATGATTAATAGTGAGTTGAATACTTTGAAGTTCTTTGCATGTGCATGTTATTCTGCAGCTTACAACATCCAGGATACAGGCTTACCAATGCACTGTTATAATATGCTTCTTTTTTACATTTATGCTGTTATATATGTGAACAGATCATCATCCATTTTTATCCTCTGTAGTGGACAAGAGTTTCACAGCTTTACTTAAAAAAAAAAAAAAAAAGGAAAAGGAAACTGGAAAGGACATGTTTAATAGAAAATGGGGAAAATGTTTACTTACTGGGTCTCAGGAGGTTAATGTGCACATCTGTAGGCCCACGTTCATGTAGAACAGTCGTTTGCCTAAAAACTACACATCCCAGCCCACCGCTTATATTTCAGTGGAAATATAGCTTTGATTACTGCACATATTTGTCATGCACATCTTATAAAATATATTTCCATTACTTTTTTTGGACACATTTCTGACCCTAGACTCTAGATCATAACACTGCCCCCGCAGGCTTGTACTCTAGGCACTAGGCATGATGGAACATCCTTTCATCCACTGATCTTCTCATTCTGATGCACCCATCACTGTGGAACAGAGTCAACCTGGACTCATCAGACCACATGACCTTTTTCCGTTGAAACACAGTCCAGTCTTTATGCTCTTTATCAAACTGATGATTTGTTTAAAAAATGAGAAAATACTAACTGCAGTAATTATCCAGTGGAAGGATCTGAACCTATTAGCTTAGTTAAATTCTTTGTCTTAAGGTTGTTTATTTTTGGAAATACTACATCTTGCTGCCACGTGTTGATTAGAAATATGGTTAACCCTTTATCGGGCAAGTGACTATTTTTGGTAATTTCCAAATACATTACAAGACAGGGACAGAAACAGTTACAGTGAGTCAACAATCTCAGGTCCAGTGTGGTCTACAGGGTCTGTAAGGTCCACCTGTGCATGAACAGTGAGTGGACCTGCTTTGTTAGGTACCAGGAAGTAATGGTACTGAAATACAGTACATGTTACTTTCACCTTACATGCGTTTTTCGTATAATTTTTATATTTACTTCTTGGATGTTTTTTTTTTTTTTTTTTTGCCACTTAGGGTAACAAACTAAATATGGTAACTTCTTTGACCTTGATTTTCTACATCACAATAAAAAATTTTTGAAAACTTTCATAAAAGTAATAAAGTCTTGTTACGTCCTCTAATAAGACACTAACGTTGAAATTTTTAATCTCTTGAACCTGCCTGATGTGACTATTTTTGGTAATTTCCACATACATTATAAGACAGTGACAGCAACAGTTACAGTAAGTCACCAATCTCAGGTCCAATGTGGTCTACAGGGTCTGTAAGGTCCACCTCTGCATGAACAGTGAGTGCACCTGCTTTGTTAGGTACCAGGAAGTAATGGTACTAATGTAAGGAATGATGTTCAAAGGGATCATGTGGATGTGGACAGGGGTCCGGATCAGAACTAATGTTGTACGTTCCTTTCACTTTACATGTGTTTTTGGTATATTTTTTCAATTTACTTTTTTTTTTTTGCCACTTGACAAATATGGTAACTTCACTGAGCTTGATTTTCTTCATCATAATATAAATATTTTTAGAAAACTTTCACAAAAACAATAAAGTCTTATGTCCTCCAATAACACACTCAGGCTGAAACGTCGATTCTCATTTTTGTATTTCAGTGAGTGCAGTATAAAGGGTTAAGGATTGGGCTCTTAAACATATATTTTGAGGTTTCTACGGTGGATCGATGGCGCCCACTGTTGCAGTCGTGTGGGACCAGCCCTGATATACACACACTAAAAAGTGGACAAAACAACCAATAGTTTTTTTTTATTGCCATTGTGCATGAACTTTGACACTGCAGGTTACACAAGGAGTTATCATGTAGTGAGTAGATGAACACTCTGACCTGCCAGTGATGTGCTCTGGTCACTCTCAGTGCTGGTTTTGTATCGATTGATGGCTTTAGCAACAAACTACTTGCTGATCCAGCCCCCATGCTCAAAACCAAAGGAATGCAAGATGAGACGCTCGTGTCAAAGAACGGACAACATCCGGGAGGACAACACCTTTTTTTTTCCTATTATTGCACACATCTAGTTTACCAATGCCGAGTATATGTGGAACATTGGGAAAGCTATAGCTCTTGTAAGGTGCTGAAATGTCTTAAGAAACCACAACATTGCATTGAGCCTTCTTTAAAAGCCACATATATACAAAATATGAATGGAGCGTCAATGCAGGGATTCCACAAGCACACGAGATAACAAAATAAATGTTGATTATGTTTCACTCTTTCTAAATATGAAAGCTGTGGTTCATTTACACTTGGGCGTGGAGATGTTCATTAATAGCCTGGAGGATGGAGATTTGCACAGAATATATGAGATGCTCAGAAGATTTCCTTGTTTTTGTTTTTGTGGTGGAATAAGGATGCCTACAACACTAAATAACTGACAGAGAGAGGCAGGCCAGTGTGAACCTTTTTATCTGTGCATCAAACACATGAAGGTGCTATTGTATCTGCAAACCAAACATCTTGTAGTAGCCTACCGGAGCTAAACTCTTACAGCGAAGATATCAAAAGGCTGAGAGATATTTTTGGAATGAATCATCATGAGTCTATTTATGTCTTGGATGCTTGAATCTCATGGAATGCATTTAATGGAACAGCAATTATCTGGATTTTAAGAACAGTCTAAATTTGGATATCACCTGAATGCAGATTGGAGATTAAAGTTGTACAAACAGTCATCAGCTTGTAGCAAAGGTGGATGCTGTACTCATTTACGATGCGAAAGAGTGTACGATGGAAATGAAAGCTTCAACCAAACTTATATTTTTAGTAGTTTATGAGTTTTACAGTGGACAGTAAAATAAGCTTAAAACTAATCTTAGCATGTACTTATTCACGTCATTAACCATTGACCAAACTTAGCAAGTATTTGGATGCTTGATTAGAGACATTTGAGATCCATGTGTCCAGATTCAGTCACCGTTAAAAGTGTTTTGGTCTTCACCGGCTCTAACCTGCTAAATGTGTCGCCTTCACCTGCATGCCAGCTGTTAGCTCAAGTGCAGGTCAGGGAGTGTACAGTGGGTTTTGTCAGAGCTTTTTTTTTTTTTAATACAATTTTTTTCAAGTAGATTTTTTCTAAAACCTACTTGTCTTCTGTAACTGTTGCTAAGTTGGTGGTGGTAAAAATTAACATACTCCTCTAACTTACATATAATAAATAAGCTGTACTATATGCAACTCAAAACCTTTTGAAACAAACTCAATGTGACAATGGGAGAGTAAAAAAATGTAAAAATTGAAGTGTTTACATAGCACCTGTTAGCTTGTCATTATACTTAGTAAATGCACCTCATATTAAACAAGTCATAGCAGTAAATTGCAAGTTGCTCCTTTAAGCTAGTTTCTTTTAAATAAACTTGTGGAAGCTAACAGTTGTCTTGTGTTGCTGCTGTAGTCTTAGCATTTAACTTTCATCTAATGTTCCTGCGAGACAATAAACATAAATTCAATATCTTGGAATCTTTTTTTTTTTTTTTTTTTAACTGTTGCTTTAAAACTAAGTGTTGCATTTATTTCTTATAAGTATAACTAAGAGGTGGGGGGAAGCTCCTATGTGATGTGAACTCTGTTGGTTTTTGGATTTTTAAGGTCATGAGTTTACACTTTGGCCACTACCATGATTTAACCCTATTTACACTAAAGGGCAGAGCTGCAGGAGTGATGACTGAGCTAACGCTACCTTAGTTACACTGAGCCTTATCAAATGTTTGCATAAGAAAAAATCATTTGACAATCTTTTTGGGTTAACTTATTAACTTAGAACTATAGTGGAGCTGTCTTTATTCAATAAACAGAGGCCTTCATTGGCCCCTAAATCTAATAAATGGAGGGTGTTTGAGATGGACCACCTGTGTGCTTGTTAGAAGGTCCGAATAAAAAGAATGAAACCAGAATGACTCCAAGTATTTGTGGAGGGATTTGGAGCCAGCATTGAGTGGCCATCAGCAGTATTACACCTATATAATTAGCCATGGTCCTCTCCCATTAGATATGATTGTTAAATGTAAGTGTTAATAAATATTAACGGATGTGTTGGCTGATCTGTTTCTCAATACAGATGAATCTGAAAGTGAACTCCAGTATTCGTCGGGTTGTCGTCATCATTCTTTAAGATTATTCACCTATAAAACGCGTTCTCCTTCTAACACACGGAGGCCTAATTCCAAAACAAATGACTTCAATATCCGTAAAACATTTGTACAACAGCATCTCCAACCTGCATCTGTAAAGAATCCAGTGCTTCGGTTTGATTGTATTTTAATGTTACGACACTGCAGACTCATCCACCACTGGTCCACCGTCGGCCGCTCAGAACAGCCAATCACACGTCGTCATCAGACTCGTAAACCAGACAATACTCATCGACGTCTGTCTCCTCAAGACACACACGACATAAACGCCATCAGTCACAGTGTGTGTGGTCAGTACAGTTTCCCACCACTGGTCAAAAGGGACGCCTGTTGACTTTACCACACGATACCCTCTCAGACTGGACTCTGAACAGAAAGGGAATGATTTTGCCTGGAAATGAGGGAAAAACCCTGGAATAACAAATGAACGTGAATCTGTTCTGCTTCGTCGAGCTGCAGATATTTGTATGGACACACATTCCAAATTACCTGAGTATAGACTCTGATTGAAATACCTGAAGCGAGGCCAGATGCAGACACTGTGCAACAAATTGTGGCCACTTTTTTTTTTTCTTTTCTTTTGCCCAATTCGTTTTGCGGTTGCATGTTTTAGACAGGGTATAACAATGTGACCTGGATACTGTAAACATAATCCTGAATAGTACAGCTGTTTTTCCTGTTCAGTACATTACACAGCAATACACAGTTTTGGATTTTTTTTTTTTAAAACAAGCATTTTTCTTTCTTTTCATAGAGATATATGTGTATATATATGTTTAAAGAGCTTATTCATACTGTGAATGTTGAAACAGAACACAACACATAATTTAATCAGAAATATACTACCAGTTTAAAATGCATGCCCCCCCATCCCCATCCCGATCCATAGTGCTCCATTCTTCCCTCTGATGCCTGCATATGATATAACCTTTAACCATCAGGTCCTTCCCTGCCAGCGACAGCTCAGACATTATGCAGGACACAACATTAAGGTGGCAAGTCTTTGTGGTGGTGGCGAAGGTGGTTATTCGGGACATTGTTGCTACGTCATGCAGAGATAGAAGGGGGTTGAGGGGGTCAGCACAGAGAGACGGAGGCTCCCCTGGCAGAGCAGAGGGAGGTGTTGGTGGGACAGTCAGTGGTGATGGTCGGTGGACGCTAGCGTGACTCCCGGAGGCAGAGGCCAGCTCCGCTTCCGTTCTAGCTGATGGCCGGGCTGTCTGTCTGGGGGTCTGCAGTCTCTGAGGGAGAGCCGGGCTCCTCCGGGGGGTCGTCTGTGCTGGTGCTCGTCGAGACCTGAGTGGGGGCGCCGTAAAATGATGCCGCCCCCTGAGGCTCCGAGCTGCCGGAACTCGTCTCCGCGTTGTCCTCGTCCTCCTCGGGCTCCGAGGCCGGGGTGAGGTGCAGGGAGCCGGGCAGTTTGACAGGGCAGAACGCCGAACCCGTCGGGATGAAGTTGACCTTGTTTTTGTCGGGGCAGGAGAAGAGGGGGACTGACGCTGATGTGGACTGTCTGGAGCTGCAGAGCACAGAGACAAGTGCACTGTCACTTCTCTGTTTTTATTGTTTTGTATAGTTTTATGTTTTTATAATTGAAGTGCAGCACTTTGTTTCACCAGTGGTTGTTCTTAAAGTGCTTTAAAAGATAAAATTGAGTTGTGGTGGGAGAAGTATTCAGGTACAAAGTACTAACACCACTCTGTCAAAATACTCTTTTACAGGTAAAAGTTATGTATTCCAAACATTTAACTAAAAATTCAAAGTATCATCAGTAGGTCTGGGTTTCAAACTTACACTATACAGACAAAAGTATTAGGACACAGAGACTTCAAGTGTTTTGTTGCTAACGGCCATAAAACCATCATGACATATTATAATAGTGCAGTTTTATATTGTAATAAATACTGTAATAAACATTTTCTTTCATTTTTAGGGTTAATTTTGTTGACATTGTCTTACAAAATGCTAAACTTATTTATTTATTTATTTATTTATATTTAATCATTACAATAGTTTTAAATGTTCTGCTTCTAGATTTCTGAAATATTAGTCACATTCTGACCATAAACAATCATTTGAAACCACAAGTAACCATCATTTCTTTAACTCTCACTCAGGAAAAGAAATCTGAGTTTAAATTATGAATAAATACTGAGTTGACATTTATTGTGATCGTTATTGACAACAACCGACATTAACATTTTCATCATGATAATATTTCAAATCAATGTGAATGTGTAGTCCCACAAGCTGTAGCAATATTTATGCGCATGTAGTGTATTATAGCAGCAAAAACTGTCATCTGATATGACATTTCTATGTGTAAGTACATCTCATCAGTGTTGGTGCACATACAGTTTCAGAAATGTTTAATGATGCTATTTTAAAAGACAACATAAAGCTGTGGTATATTTTTTATGGTATAAAACAGATTTGGGTGCTGAGAAACATAAAACTAAAAAGACAAAACAGCCAAATTAAAGTTAGACTAGACCGTGTTAAATGAGCTCTCAAAAAGAAGTAAAGTTTAGTACCATGAGCTGTAGTAGGACTGATTCATTTAGGAAACGTACTGTAGCCAAACCACTGAATCAGCACTGATTTTACTATCAAACATTTCTGAATGATGCCCATCTTTGATTATCAGCAAAATGTAGCTGCAAAGTGTGAAACGTAAAATGGTTCCTGTCAGCGTTTATATTATATCTGAAGTATTTGGACTCATATTACAGTGGCATCAATATGTGGGTTGCATTTTACTGCTGCAGATATTTATGGCTGAGCTCATCTGAACCATTTTAAACACTGTTTGTAGTTGAATCTACAACAGGACAAAGTCAGGGGAAGGTTAACATCTGGTCAAAAAAATGTAATGACAATAATCTACACCAAACTTATATTTTTGGGTGGATAATTACTTATATTTTCAGGAAAATGTAGTTTGAAATGGGAAAAAAATTGTGGAAAAAAAAAAAATTAGGAGTTTTCTGAGTGTGAATGTGTGGAAAGTGACAAAGTTTTCTGCTGTCATTCTGAGTTAATTTCATAAACTCATAAATAAACTAAATGTATTCCAAATACATTGATATTTGACTATTATATTATTTATGTAATATTCTAAACACTGCGTTTAAAATTAATAAATGCATATATCTATGCAAAATATATGTGAATATAATGTTAATATTATTTGTATGTTGTAAATATTGTTAAAAAAATTATATGATATTTGAAATAAAAAATGTTTAATTTGCTATTTACTTTTGTTGCCCATTCGTGATGCTGCCATTTTTCAAAACCTCTTGCTATTTAGGTATGATAAAATACTTTTTCCCTCTAACCAGTTATTAGATTGTAAAATAGAGGGTTTAAGGCAGTGGTTCCCAGCCTTTTTTGGCTTGTGACCCCATTTTAACATCACAAATTTCAGGCGACCGCAGACATTCAAAACAGATACATTTTTTTGCTGGAATTAATTTGTTTCTGATCACGTAATAGTTTGCTATACTATGTTTCAAATACAGGTTAATTTTAGATGACATTTAGTCTACATAATGTATATTATTATGGACGGAGGCAGAAAAGTCAGGTGTAGATTACTGCACAAAGGGAGAATTTGATTTTCCTTGGTCAGGATATGTACAGTCTGTCTAATACTGAACAAATAAGAACTAAACTATGAATTATGAAAGAGCTGTAGCATCTGAAACTGACCACAAGGAACATTTGACAGATAAACAGTACCACAGTGCTTCAGTTTCAGCTTTAATTTGTCATGTCTTTTATGGATTGGGATTGTCTCTCTCAACTCACCATATATTTTTTATTAGTAATTTTTTATTTTTATCAATTTCTAGAAATTTCAGGTGACCCCATTTGAATTCCAGGCAACCCCAAGTGGGGTCCCGACCCCAAGGTTGAAAAACACTGGTTTAAGGTACACACTGAATAAGTTTTAGGATAAAAATGTCATAGGAACTGCACTTTTGTGAACTTTATAATTCTTGAAAAAATTAGATGTAAATTTTTTGTCCATCTGTGACGCAGTAGTTTTTGATATTTTTTGTTTAAAAATATTTGAAACTAAATTTTGCCCTTTGAGTATGTTTAAGATGGCATTTAAACCTTTACAGTTATGTGTAATATTTGTTTTAAACTTGTCTGCTTCAAAAGTTATGAATCGAAAAGTAGCCAACAATGCATCATATTCTAGAAGCTCATCGTATTTTTTAACATTAGTGTTCTAGGAAAACCATGTATGACGCTGAAGAACAGTGTTCAGACTCAACACAGATGTAAACAAACAGTCCATACCTCATCTCCTCAAAGGCCTTAATCTTCTCACAGCCCTCTGGAGGCTCTCGCTTAAACATGTAGCTGTTGTTGGGTTTGGGTGAGGAGGCGAACTTAGGCAGAGGTGAACTACTTCCACTGTCTGTGAAGAAACAAAGACGGTCGATAAAAGGGTGAAGCTCGGTTTTTTTCAGTAGTTATTATTCCGTCATCAGGACTGTGCCTCTTTGGTTTTAATCAGTCGGCATATCTGATCTTTTTAGAAATGAGGCTGTTATTTGCTTATAATGCTGTTGTTAAACTAAAACAATTTCATTCATACTTTTCTTACAAAGTTTTTGACGTCTGGACATATATTTAGAGGACAAAGGTGATGCATGTTGCTAAATACATGTCCGTTTGTGTATCATTCGTTATTATTTTTCTTAAACTGTTATATCTTAACAAAAACCATACTGTGATTTGAGCTGTCACAGTGCTTCAATAACTAAAATATAAGTAAAGTCTGCTTTCAATCTAAGTGTTTAAAACCTTAATTATGAACAGAGGAGCATGATGGGAGATATGTATGGATCAAACCACCGCCCAAAAAAAACATATCAGTAAACAATATCTTGATGAAAATGAAAGATTTTGAAGTCCTGAATAAAAATAATTGTGAGATATTTGTGCATGACAACAAAACAAAACAAAACAACAAAAACCACTGTATGTCTATGTATATTGTATGTATATAACCCATGTTTTTTCTGTGTTTGCAAATGTTTTTATTATTGTAAAACTATAATTATATGTCGTCTTGGCCAGGTCTCCCTTGAAAAAGAGACCCCCCCATCTCAAAGGGACCAACCTGATTAAATATAGGTTAAATAAATGTAAATAAATAAACAAACAAACAGTATTAATCTTCAGTCTGGAGGGTTTGAGCTACGCATCATGGAATGAGCGCATCAATTCCCATTAGTTCTTGTGAAAAACTGACAGCATCGACTAGCAGTGATGCTGTAACAGGAAAATGAACTAGTCTTCGCTGTTGACACTGAGATGCATTCAATCTGATGACCACATGGCGGCGCTTCAACAGGAGGCGTGTTCTACCTTTATCCCGATCGTACAGTAGATCCTCTGTGGAGTAAGGGCTGCCGTCATGTGACCCTGGTGGGCAGGCGGGCGAGGGGCAGGGCGACAGGCTGGAGCAGCTGCTGGACCGGCCGGGGACTGACGGGGTCTGGGTGTCCACGCTGCGGGTGCTGCTGCTGCGCTGCTGGGGAGGGAAGGGTGCGCGTCGGCCGTCCGGGACCTCCAGGGACTGACGGGGAGACGAGACACATCGGAGTTCAGAGTAAGAGGGACACACTGGGAGCAGGAAGGCCACAAGAGGAGGAGATGAGATGGAGGTAAAGGCTCACCTTCAACTCCTCCTTCTCTCCGTTGTCTTTGATGAAGACCTTCTCCAGCTCGTGGTTGATGCCCTCCATGCTGCTCGGCACCCTGGAGATGGAGGGCTTTGGCACTGTGATGTTGGACAGCGGCATCTGGGCCGACTTCGACATGGAAAAATGCTGCAGCGCACAGGCAAACACATATGATCTGACTGAAGACATTTTCCTTTAATCTTCCTCCGTTTCTATGTGCCATGCCATGAATTTTCTTGAAAAACACACTTTCATACCTATGTTATACGTGGTCAACTCCAAGCATAAATGAATAAAGGAATGGATATCCTTCCGGTATCCGGGTGAGCATATTATATCATATTTTTCACAATTTGTTTTAGGTCAGAATTCAAAAGTTGTTAATTTTTTGCATGATTTTTAAAATTCTGACCCAGCCACTAAAATTAGCACATTGTAAACAACAGAAAATTACTACACTAGCACCTGTCTCCAAAGTGAGTAAAAATGCACATTGACACATTTTACCACTTTAAATTTGACCTAGCATTTAAAAAAAAGAATATTAACCAATGTTGCTGTTAATCATTAACAAATGACAGACTGCAAAAATACAAAAATAACTAATCCAATTTTTATTTAGTATAATGAGAAAAAAATTGTGTTTTTTCATAAAAAAATATGGCTTGTTTACGTTACAAACACGGGATTTAAAGAGTTAAATATGACAGTTATTGTTAAAAAAAAGAAATAATTTACGTTTCAGCTTTCAAGCACATGCTAAATTATTAGCATTATCATTATTAGTTAATTTGACTATAGTACATTAAGTAGATAGAATTTGCAACAACAGGCATAACATTAATAGAAAAGTAATAAAGCAGATTCTCCCATCCCAGGGCATGGAGATGGTTTTATTGATGCCACAAAATTTGGTTTGATGCAAATTTGTAATAGCTGATGTTAAGGGGTCAAAACATCTTTAATATGCAATAAATATTAGCATTTCACCTTTAAAGGTTTTAAAGAAGTTCGAAAGTTATTTTCCACATACAAGACAACACAACTGAGAAATGATGTGCTAGAACTATATAAATATTCCACACAATCAAAATTATTTGGAGTAGAACATGAATGTTTGTAATAAAATCTATGCTGTGGAATAACAAATGTAGACATTAATGGAAACTATATTTGATGATTTTCTAAACTGTAGTAATACTTGACTTATTGCGTTGGATTACAGCTCAGCACAAAATAAGTAACAGAAGAGAATTCTAAGCTAACGAAGCGAAGTGATATGGCAGATTTTATTGTTGTTCCACAGATACCACAGCTCATGTGGGTATCAGAACTGCTTCCAACATAAACATCTGCACAAGCCAGACTCATTGCTTTGTACTGAATGTTTTGCTATATTTTTTTATTTTAAGAAAATGCCAGTGTCCTACCTGAGCGTGGCTGTCTGCGGTCACGGTGCTGTTACTAGTGCTGGTGAGGGCGCTGTACGTGAGGGTGTTGTAC
Source organism: Apogon hyalosoma (assembly GCA_037367295.1). NCBI lineage: Eukaryota > Metazoa > Chordata > Actinopteri > Kurtiformes > Apogonidae > Apogon > Apogon hyalosoma. The sequence goes on from JAPQRP010000003.1 coordinate 14,377,357, forward strand.
TGGTGGGGGGACAGTCGATCCTTGTCTTTACTATGGCGACCCCCCTGTTTGCTGCGCTGAAGCTGCTGTCGGAGCTTGGCTATCTGTGGAGGAAGGGGAGGGGATAAAGCAAAAAAAAGAGGAAAAACAAATGAAACCACATCAGGTCAGTACATATGGCTATAATAGTACATGGGATATAATATGAGTCATTAATAGAAAATCCAAATGACAGCACAGAATGAATGGCGTGTTTCTAGTAATAACTTTATAATATATCAGGTTCATCACTGATGCCTATAGGGGTAGCTAGTGGAAAATGTCTATAGTGAATAAACCGTATCTAGAGATAAAGTCAATGAAAAACCAAAATGAAGAAAGAGGTCTTACCCCTAAAGGGAGTATTTATTTATTTACCTATTTATTTTTACAATTGATTCCATCACTGCTTAACTTTACTGTTCTGTCCAGGTAAAGAGTAGAAATATGAGCTGCATTTTCAATCAAATCTAATTTTTACTTTTATTATATGCTGCAGCTGCCATTTCGAAGTGGAAACCATTGAATGCAGCCTGCATTGGAAGTGTGACATACTACTTCACACATTACCCCTTGATCTTGGCCTTGTTACTTAAAACATCTGCTGTAAAATATTAAGTAAAAACAAAAAGCATATGATTATAATGTCGTCAAACCTTTACACTTCCGGCAGCTTCACAGATGTGGCAGATGCCCGAAGTTTAAATGCGGCAATAAAAGATAAAAGATTATGCATATGTACAAACATATTTAAAAAAACTAAACACACTAGTATTATTATTATTATTATTATTGTTGCTATTTTTTTTTTATTGATTTCCTTAAACCATTCCCCCACATTGCTTCATTCTTTCTTTTTTTATTAGTATTTTATGAATTCTTTTTTTCTTTCTTTCTTTACTCAGCAATTTATCTGAAAACTAATGACCACTGATATTTGTCTCTGTAAGAGGCACCCCCTGTGCAACCAGTCAGTTTCTATCAATACCCTTTATCCTGCTGTTGTTATTATTATTATTATTATTATTATTATTATTATTATTGGTAATTAAGTTATGTATTTTAGTTTATTATAATTTATTATGTTAATATTATCACTATTACCACTATTATTGTTAATACTAAGGATTTTTTCCCTTCTTTTTTATTATCTATTGTTGTTACCAGCTCCTTTGTCTTTTCTTTCATTTCTCTCTCTCTCTCTCTCTCTCTCTCTCTCTCTTTCTCTCGCTCTCACACACACACACACACACACACACAGACACACCAATGTAAAATGATGAATATGTAATTAGTATCTGTTTTTATTTCGTCTTACTTGTTGTCATGTCTTTCACATGGTTTATGTACTACTCACTTGATAAAAAAAAAAAAAAACTAAATACAGTGTGTAAAAGTAAGTCCTGGATGTAGTAGGACATCCTGTTATTTTTGATGTGCTGAAATGTCCTAAATCTTTTTCTGGCACAAGAAATACTATAGTAAGATGTGGAGGACTGGGGGTTGGAACACAGGGCTGGTGTTCACATTACACAGTAAAATCTAGCAGGAACACGCTGTTATTGGATAACGGACACAGCATCTGGATGAATGATGTCACTTTTAAAGTGATTTTATGTCACAGTAAGGTGATATTATGCAGAGCTGGAAGGAGATCCTTTACTTACAGTGACACTAGCAGGTTATTTATTTCTGGACTTAGGAATGATGTTAAATGTAGATCCAAAAATAAATATATCAATACAAAAACTCACAGGAAATAAAATCAGTTTTTAGGGCTGCCCTTAAGAGTATTTTTTTTCCCATCCTGCATCAAGTTACTTCACAAAGGGCCTGCTACAGAACACTGTATGAGACCGTAAACAAACCGGGCTGTGAACCACTCTGAGGTTTATCAGTCCACTTTCAGTTACTATTTTTCTGAATATTGCTGCTTTTTGCATTTTGACTTCAATACAACTCACTATATGCCATGTTATGCAGCTTTCTCCATCTGAAAACTTTGACAACTCTGTATTTAGATCCAGTCTGTATATATGTGAAGTATGTACAGCAGTAAAAACCAATGTTTCAGGGAAAAAAAAAAAACAGTTTCTACAAACCAAAGAGGTAGTATTTAGTGTGACTTCACTTTGCATTTAACTCATTCAACCTGTATTTAATTGTGGATAATTTTATATACACACAGGAGGAATGCTGTAGGGAGTCTATATACCTGTCAAGTGTATAAAAAGAGTTGTAGTGTTTCTTCTTCTGTTTTTCACTATAAAATGTCATAAAATGTAGCCTACTTTAGTGTAACTTTAGACGTGAGAGCAAATGAATAATGGATCCACTGTATGCACTTTGAGCATGCATTAATAGAAAAGTCAAAAGTCTAATCCATTATCATTATTATTATTATTAAGCTTTTTTTTATGTGTTTTAGGCCAACATTACATTTGTTGGTTTAGTAAAGTTCTAATGACCAAACACAAACTTTACTGTCAGTGGGGAAGTAATATGCCACATGAAAATACATCTTCAGTAAGCATTTTATTGCAAATATCACTCATTTTGACAGATATTATGTTGAAATGCTGCCCATGGCCTTGCTTTCCCACTGACAGTACAAAGTTTGCATACACTTCTGGGATATTGCAATCTAATTGGAGCTGCAGCAGCCAATGAGAATTTATCTCCCCCGAATTTTCTGATTGGTTGACAATTGTGGCACAAACGTAATGGTGTGCACAGTTTGAGCAAGTAAGCAGGCCAAGTTGAGCCAAGGAGAGAGATCTCCTGTGTTAATAGCGGGCTGTCTGCACACAGAGACAGAGTTTGTGAAAGAGCTTGGAGTGAAACTGGATCAAAGGTGGCATGTGCATATTGATATTAGCAAATACGCAAAAACATTTGTAGAGCACAGAATAGATTCTTGTTTGCTCAGGTTTAATTTTTCCTCAAAATATAATTGGCATGCTTGCTTGCATATTTTTCTGTGCTCAAAGTGTCCCACTGTCCTTTCAGAATAAAGGCACAAAATTAACGCCATACTACTGATGTTATAACACCCACAGTTCACATTAAAAAACAAAAAAACAGAGGACTAAAAGGCTCCAGACACACCACTAGATGTCACTGTTTTGACTGCAGCAGGTTTAGACTCCCCTTCAGTACACCTATGGCAGAGACAGATGCTAATGAATGAGCAGATGACTGTAATTCAGAGTCAGATGAAAGTCGTACAGTGCTTCTCCACTGCAGGCTCTGAGTCAAACAGCTGTTGTGTCCCATTTCAGCCACTGAACCAGTACAGTCCTGCCATGTTTCAGTTTCCTTCTCAACCTTCCCTTGGCTTCAGCTTTTCCCTTTACTTTGCTTTTCTGCAACTGTCTGCGAACCATACATTCTGTGACATTAGGCTTGAATGTATCCCCTCAGTCATGTACAGAAAACCAGTTGACCTGCTACCACCTGTTGACTTCATTCCTACACATCCCTGTATCTCCGTCTGTCGACTGGCAGCCCCTGCCAACAGCTACAGTAGTGTGTTCACCTAATGAACTGTGGAGCTTATGCTAGTAAAGTGATCCAGATCCAACAGTCTAATTAAACCACATGATGCAGTGTAGTTTTACTACTGACATAACCTCTGGACTATTAGACTTAGACTTATAGTGACACTTGGTTAAAGAACATCTGAAGATATCACTTATTACCTTCATCTATAGCAAGAAAGAGCAGCAGTGTCACTAATAAAGGCCACATAAATGATCCAACAGTACATAGTATGTGTCACCCTGTGGTTCAGCGTTGAACTAAACTAGACAAAACTAGCCGTTGGAAGCGACGGCTAGGGATATATCCTCAAACGCCCCCAATCCTTAACCAGGCAGCTATGATGTCATGACGAGGCATGTCCAGGTCAAGACCTTTCATTTGCACTTGATTTGAAGTCAATCAGACAAATAGTTCCAGAGATATGAACAAAAGAGTG
>JAPQRP010000003.1:14400760-14415857 GCA_037367295.1 Apogon hyalosoma
CATTGTACTGACAAAAACAGTGCTTTTATTCATTCCGTGTTTTCTTTTCTGTCTCTTTTAGTCACATGATACACACAGGAGTTACTACTTGATTGCATAACCATTGTTTTTGATTACTTTTGATGGTCTAATATTTTTTTCCGCAACTGTATTTCAAACTGTAAACAAGCAGAGCCCAAAGAAGACCCTTAGGGGAAACTACATTTTTGACTTGGAATGTTACAAAACTGTCACAAAAGCTTTAACTCTCATTGAAGACAATCAAGAATCCAATTAAATTTAAATGTATGTAAACATAACAGATTTTAATAAAGGATTAGCAACCAGATCTTTAGTGTTAAAGTTTTAGATGAACTGAAGCAAGAAAATAAACTACATAAAACTAGTGGCTATGGGTCCTTTGGGGGATGAATAAGGTCTATTTTGCACACCAAATACTAACTTTAATGATTGTGTTGCCAGTCAAATAGGTTAGCACATTTGTAACCCTGCTGCTTCGAACAAACCACTATGATTGAAAGAGTCCCACTGCTTCCTGTCATTTGTGCTTACATGACCCCAGTGTGCAATGACAGCTGCAGTATGCAGCAATCATAGCAGCAGGAGAAGACCAGAGTGCAGTCCTACATGAGAAAACACAAAACGATTTTTCTTTATCAAAATGTGAACAGTGGACACAATCACAAATAATGCTGGGTACATCTGAAATTGAAATATTTATTTCCACAATCCATTCCCCATCTTCAGGATCTTCAGTTAATATTAGACTTTTACTAAATGTCAATGAGAACTGGTTCTCCTTTTGTTTGATGCAATTTATGAAAAAAAAAAAAAGTGTTTTATTCACCCCAGAACAACACTTGATTTCCTTTGGTTGTGTTGTCATGGTGAGTAAAGATGATGGGACATTAGAACCTTTACTGCAATGAATAGTCATTGTTTTAATCCTGGTATCATTTGTGGTCACAGGTCACTCTGAGGTCAAGTGAAAAAGACGCATTCCTGACCTTAAACAGTGGCCAATGCCTTACTCCCCCAGTAACTCTGTCATAGAAGAAAACCCCTGGAGAGCTTCGAAAACCAAACCACAAACAAACTTAGCTGGACAATGACAAGTCTTACTGTGGGTTTAGACGTCAGCTGAAATGTACACCCATTCTCACCATAGGTATTGTTGGTTATTTTATACTGACTACATTTAGGCATCATAATAAAGCAATCCAAACTAAGCATGAAGTGTGACATTAACACCCTGAACTTATGCTTCTGTAGTGAGTATCAAGCAGCACCTTCTGCTCCTATTATTACTGATGACACCACCATAATTTATCAAGGTCCAAAGAACACCATAAGGACTACACTGTTCCCCAGTTTGATTTGCTTTTCCTGGGTGATTTTTTTTCAGTGAACAGTCCATCTTAACTATACCATAAGGTGGACATGTTGCTTATTCAGCATAAGCTACTGATTAAGTGCTATGTTTCATTCTCAGTATGCAGCTGTGCAGTATACACTACAGTTTTTCCAAAGCATACATGATTAAAAGCCTGAGAAGTCACGTTCTGATATCAAAAAATAGCTATAGAAAAGAAAAAAACAGGAAATGGTGGTGTAACAAGTGAGTCTAGAGGGGAAGCCCAGGCTTTGCTAAAAAAAAAATGTGCAGAACCAACAGGTGGGAGTACAACGTGTAGAACGCACTGAAGCAGAATATGGCACATGAACTGTCATGAAATGTGATAGAGATATTCACTGAGCTGTTCTTTTAGTCATGTTAGCATGCTGACATTGGCCTTCATCTTAAAACTAATATAGACGCTCCTTGAGCCCTTCATAGAGAAAATTAAAACACTACTGCACACACACACATTATCAAGAAGTTTTGCAATTAATAATGTTGCTTTATTTTTGTACTATGTAGGTCAATGGAGTAACTGAAGCCACTTACTTTACCCTTTATGTGCTGAATAAATCCATCACGACAAACAATATATAACTGAAAACATCCTGTGGCATAAACATAAAATAACACATCACATCACTAGTATTCAATCAACTTCACTGACAAGATCCTACATTGTAAATTTATTGCAGTAAATTAATCTGCAACTCATGTCCAATTTTACCATGCAAATGCAAAAAAAGTACCATTAAAAATTGTGTTTTGATGCATATGATAGTATAGTTCCTGAACAGCTGTAAACACATAATAAAAATAAAAAATCGTATGCTAGCTTAGCTTGCTACCAGTTGTTGACACAAGTGAGAACTTCAGGTAGTCATTTAAATCTGAACTTTACAGCAGGAAAAAAAAAAGTGGATGGTGTTAAGGCCATATTTTATGAAAATCCAAGTAAATGTCTGAAAAGACTGCCTCACTCAGTCAGTGCACACCAGTTTCTGTGAATGACACAACTGTGAACAAGAGGTGTTGCAGGCCTCGTAGCATTTCTGCAACCACAGTGTGTAAGTCTTGTTTTTGTTGTTGCTGCTCCATGCCTGTCTGGACGTCACACTTACATTGAGTCGATGCTAAAAACCTCTGTGTAATAGCAAGGTCATCAGCATGACTTTGAGTCATATGACCATCTTTAACCACAAGAGTAACCCTCCCACTGAGGGCTCATTTATAATTCAAAAGGCTCTATTTAAAGTACAACTTCCAGGTTTTCCATCTCATTTCTATGTAATTATCACTGTACGTCATACAGTGTTAGACTTCTCAACACTTGCCCTGATTTCTGTATGAGAGAACAGTAATCATGTTTTTACACGCCATCATACACCATACATAAAAACTACTCTTTTTAGTAGGGTTATTACTACTGAATCATTACTGATCTTTTATCATGCATATTATAATTAAAACAATTGTGGAAGCTCAACAGCATCTAGTATTAGTAAAGTCGTGGCAGCCTAGTTATGTGCAATTAGCTGATATTTTAAGGACATGTTACAAGTTATAGCCACGTGCACGCTCATATCCAAGTTTAACTGCTGTAATTGCTATAATAAAATGTCAAGAAACAAAGACAATGCTTGCCATAATAGCTATGGTATAGACATGGTGCATGTAAAACAAATAAATTAGGGCTTGTGCATGAATCCCAGCTGCAAAAACACTTAATTGAGATGCTACTGAAAAAAAAATGTGAAAAGCCATTTTCCCTGTCTGAGGCGGGTCTGTGTGGGAGATGGTCAAATAAGCCCATTATTACATCTCTGAGTCACTGTTCCAAACAAGAAGCAATAAATAACACTGACCAAAAACTGTGCACCTGTCCAGTAGTAACAGATAACACAACCATACAAGAGTTAAAATGAGATGCACTGAGTAGTTACCACTGGAGGGTTAATAACGTAGCCAGGTTCTTACTTATGTTGCAGATAGGCCATAGAAAAAAAAAAATTAAAAAAAAAAAATCAGCTGTATTGAAAACAAATATAATGGTCAGTACTAAAGCTAGCATTTACAGATAAGAGATACTTCCTAGGATGTTGACAGCCATACTAATGCTCCTTTGTGTTCTGCAATGAGTCTGAGTTCTGTATTAGCAACAATTATCTCAGTTACATGAAACTGAAAAAACTATACTTGATAATTATGACGTTAAATCTTAACAGGTACAATGTGTCTTGATAATGAGGTGAATTTATTGCGGGAAAGACGTGAAATGTAAGGCACGTGGTAAAAATATTACTACTAAGAGAATGTGATGCGTTAAAGTGCGTGATCAGGACTGATGATGCACTAATATTTGGTTATATTGCGACGACTGAACTTTGACCCAAAAGAGCCAAGTCAATCTAAGGGTTTATTCCAGCCAAACACTACAGCAGGTGCACTGGCTGATTAGTTGTTCTCTTAGTGCTAATCAGTGAAATCACCAGCTTTCGTATTTGGCTCCAATGAAAAGTTGCGCACACACACTTGAACACAGCTTTATGCATCTTCAACAGTGCTTTACATTTAGGGCTGGGCAGCATCCCAATTTAACTCTTTTTTTTTTTTTTTCCTCAAGCTTTGGCACAATTTTGATTCCAATTTTGTCCAATTGCAAAATGCAGGAAAACTAAATTTTACTGTGCCTGACACCTGAAATGATCTGTTCCTCCTGTATGGCCGTCATGATGAAGCATATTCAAAACACACGGGTTATCCAATTTAGGTCCAGATTGTCTGTGCCAGATGCTTCAACAAAGGAGAGCACAGACATCCAGTTTGATAATCATATTAATTATTACAGGCTGGGCAGTAAACGTCTGTGTTTATTCTTAGATATCCGGCTACAAGATAGGAACACAGGGCTCAACAGTAAAGACAAGTAAATTTCTGCACAAGCGAGTAAATGTAGAAAATCACTTGCTTGACAGCTGAGGACTGATAAGACAAAACAGGTCGATTTTAATGATAGAGGTGTTTTAGGTCATCGTCTAATATGGAATTTTGCAGCTTATTTAGCCTTACTTGTATATCAACAGTTAAGCTACTCTTGGTATTACTATATTTTAGATGATATTTTATACTTTTATTTTGTTATTCTTTTATTCTCCTTGCCTGCTTCTTTCATATCTCCGTGTATTTCACCATGTTATGTGTTGCTGTAAAATGCTGTTTTGATAAATGCTGCACAAATAAAATCTCATACAACATTTTATACTCTGTTACTGTTTTCTGAGCCACTTCAGGCCTGCATGAAAAGCTTAAAGTACAATATCGGACATATCATTACCTTATAAAACTGTGATGACTAACATATAAGTTACCTATGTTAAAAACCAGGAAAACCCAGAGCAGTCACTCTCTTTTTAGGTTAGAACAAAGTTGTTCTACTACTAGTACCACTATAGGTAAGAGCTAAGTGTGTTTTTCTGCTATTTTCTGCTATTGTACACTGTGTTTATCGGAGCCTTTTTCACTAAAAACAGCTGCTTGAGCTCAGAAAGGGGCTGATAGGAATGTGTGGGTTGGAAAACTCTGAGAAGAACACTGAGCAAAAAGAAGTTTAACAGGCCTGGATCCTATGAGAAATCCTTGAGCAAGACAATGAAATCCTTCACACTATCATTACAGTACTAAAGACATAAAATTGCGATTGCCACAGGTTTGGGATGATGAGAACAGTATTAAAATATCCACAGGAACTGATGACTCCAACGGTATCTACATATGTCAGTACGCCCACCTACCTTTGTATCAGCCAGCCAGTTTACTCATCTAGCATTTTATCTGTAAGTCGACTATGAGGTAAAAACACTGGTTGCCATTCAAACTCTTGACGTTAAGCCATTATAATCCACATTAAAATTTGCTGTCTTTGTGTGCGTTTATGGGTTGCTGGCAGGGTTCCTGTCGGCCATGCTCAGTGCCACCTCTGTTTAATACCACCCTGATCAAAATGCTTTGGACACACCACTGCTAGAAGCAACAGCACCTAAAAGTGAAAAGACACAACGTGAAGTGCTGCTCCTCGGACTAGCCTATCATATGACAGGACAGATCTAACACATCACACCTAACACCTCTCTACAACCATGTAATAGACATGACACCCGCTCTGTGGTGTCTGGGTTGGGACCCACATTTGCAAGGACACGGTGTTATGGATAGTGACAAGACAGATATTTATCCAGGTTCCTATTGTATTTTTCATGTATGCTTGCAATTGCAGAGGCTGGCCTGCTTGCCCAGAGGGCTCTGTTTATGTCTCAGAGGCTGCTAGGCCCCAATGTTGCTATAGGAGCCACAGACCAACCAGCTGACGACGTAATTTTTTCCATTTCATGATGGTAAACAAGCACAATGTACAGATAGCGTTAAGCTTCCAGGGCCCAGAGTATATTAGATGATTCTGACCAATCATCCTCTCTAGCAGCTCGGTGAGCCATGTTTATCTTCGACAGAGTAGCTGCATCATCACTGCACAGGCATCCACATCGTGACTTATTCACCTAATAAAACCAGAATAATGGCAACATGGTGTAAAAACACATGCTTTTGCTAATATCAAACATTCCGTCTAAATCGCTATTGTAACGCCCGAATAATGTCACATCCAAGCAGCCTAAGCTATGATGTGCTAAAAAATACTGTTCATTTTAAAAGGGATACAGGGCAGTGGTTGCTGTAGTTATAGTTAAATGCAGTAGTTATGTATCTAATGAATGTTTATTTACCGTTCAGTATTGGCGGTTTTGTGCGTTATGACCCAATTATGAAGCTAACCAACTAGCCTAGCATCTCGCCTATGTAGTTCCATCAGAGCTACAAGAGAACGGTCCGCTAATGGCAGCTAGCAATGGACAACTTAGCTATTTTAGGTTGTCTACTATACAAGTGAGGCAATATATAAGCTAAACATTACTTTTAACCTTTACATAAATAATTAACGTCTGCTTTACAATTCGGCATACATTACATTACAAAATTGTACGAAATGTATCACATTTTCAATGTTTTTCTACGGCTTCGACTGTGGTTTCGCTGTCTTTCCTTACCAAAACACAACGTGGCGCTCTAAGGCGACCAGTTCAATTAAGGTAAAGATTTTATTTATGTGAGGTAATGATTTGTATACTATATGTACGCCGAACATAAAAGCGTCTTGTATACGTTCCGAAAACTTCTGGCTTTTTATTTTTTTACGCGCATCTGCTTCATTCGTCGAGGAAATGCTTCAACTGTGGGTTTTTCTGAGCTAGTTTTGCGTGGCAGTCGCCTCTCACGAGTCCGACTGCCGCCTAGCTTAGCACAGAGCTATCAGAAGGATGATGTGTGCGTTACAGATAAACTTCATTTACGTGACATTACCTTTGGGCACAGGTGAGAAGGGGCTGCGTTCTGGTGAGCTCCTGCTGTCCGGCGGTGATAGCCTCTGCCAGTGGACCAACCTGCCGTCCGAGGCGCTTCCACCCGGGTTAGCGGGACTGGAGCAACGGGACGTCGTCGGTCCTGTGTTGCTCTTGGCTACTGGGAAGGAGGAGGAAGCGGAGCGGGTTGGGCTGAGCTGATTTCCACGCAAAAGCTGGTACGGCACCGTGGCGCGGATAGGCTGCAACCGGACCGTGGTTGTGTTGTTGCTACAGGAAGCGCAGGAGGCTGGAGGGGATCCGCTGTGTTTCACCCGCTGGGATGAGCTGCTGCTGGCGGCGGATGCTGACATGGTCACTTTCACCACTTGATTAAGTTGTTTATAGAATCGTATTAGTTAGAAAACTACAGAGCTCTGCTAACCAGCTACTCGCCAGACTTTTCGGTTTGCTTTCAGACTCTTTAGCTACACATTTTTAACAAACCTTCCACATTAGAAAGTTACGAAAGTTTGTTCACGACAGCCAGTCCCACACGGAGTTCACCTCACATGTTTGCGATGGACAAAAACACTGCAAAGTTTACTAGTCTCCTTTCCCCGGGCAGTAAAAGTCGCTTTTAAGGCTTGTAGTCTTACCAAACTTTCTGCTTTCAACTGGTTAGTACCACCTTCTTTGTCAAAGTGGTCCTTGTTGTCGCTCCTGCCTCTGTTTCCAACACAGCAGTTGTCAAACAACTACTGACATACGAGGTTTAACCATGGGTGGGACTAAATCTGTACGACTACTTTCTGATTGGCCTTCGACTACTTCCTGGATAAGTCCATGAGCTGTTGTGCGCTCATCGGATGTATGGAGTTTGGAGCTAATGCAAAGAACCTGTACTTGTATTAGGTCCAAGCCCGTACTTGTAACCAGAGCATAGCATTATATACTAACATCACTGACATGCAATTATGATAATGATAACGCCTCCAGAACAAAACTAGTGAAACTTTAAAGCAAAGTTAAAGACCCACTTGTTCACTGCCACATATGAAACTTAATGTGTTTTATTTTGTCTTAAAATATGTATTATGTGTTCCAGTGGTTTAGTCAGTATGTAAATTGTCTAAACAAATATTTTAACTTCCTGTACAGCACTTTGACTGAAAGGACTTTATAAATAAAATTATTATTGTTATTATTATTATTATTATTATTAAGTGTAAAGTGTTGGTTGGCTGTTTCCAAGATGCAGTTTTGGGTGAAATTTAGAGAATTAATGAGAGATATTAATAGGATTTACTTTAAAGGAGTGTTCAGCTCAGAGCTACATGTCTATTTCAAAACACTGTGTACATTTCAGTACATTCACTTTTTAGGTTCTCTCTAGTGGAAGCTTTCTAAATCTGTTGTATATATGTACACAAACCAATGTATATATGAAATAACATTTTATCATATGGATTGAAAACATCAACTAATAACTCAAATGACCACATAATAACTTCTTGCCTACTCCATGTTCTATGTATGCACCAAACCACTGAAGCAAATTCCTAGTAATGTGAACCCTGTTTACTTACATGGCAGTAAACATAATTCTAATAAACACTTTTGTCATTTGTTTTCCAATTCATCTTCCTAAATAAATAAGGAAGATTTATCACATTTAATCTCTGAAGTTGATTCATTCTAAAAAAAAATTTAAAAAAAATTGTAGACCAATGTTATGTGCTGTAGGTTATATATAGACCTACACAATAAACACATGGACAAGGAATACAGGCTCAAATGTTAACACTAAATATGTATCCACTGTTTCTTCATGAGTGAAATGCATAGACCAAAGCCAAGACCTAAAATCTAATTTTTCTACTGTGCTGCATACACTTTTTTAAAGAAAGACCAAGTTCAACACCAGCTTGTTAAAGTCCAAACTCAGCCAAACCCAAATCAAGTTAAACATAAGGACTGCCCTTTACCAAACAGAGATCAAGTTCTAAAGTTTTTGTCTTTTCATCTAGTATGAGTCATTTATCAAAATGAATGTGCATTTTCACAACTAATAATTTACTTTTACAGATATATCTGGTGTTTTCAAAAGATCTTTATTGGACTTGAAACAAAATACACCTTCACCATTTTCAGTCATACACAATGTGATCTGCTTATGATCCATGTTTTATACCATTTATAAGCTTTTAGTACAGTACAGTTTGCAAGTAAATTGTTATTCATTGTAGAATACAGTATCAGCAATAGTTGAGATTACAAAAACAGCAGGTGAATGAACAGATTTAGATTTTCTAAGTACAATTTTTACAAAAATGTTTACAAATATGTATGTATATTTAAGGCACAGCAGGTTGAAAGAAGAAGTGGATCATGTACACAAAGTAAACAGCATTTCCGACCATATTTATGACCCCATGATATTCTTACAAAATATTCAATTGGGAATCAAAGCAGCCAAATCTTTAAGGTTTGGTGTAAAACATAAAGTGAATGCAGATATGCACACCATTCATGTAAACAATTCTAATGATAAGAATTACAGAATAATAAATAGTAAAATCCACCTAATCCCCTACATTTTCACCAGTGGTACTGTAAAAGAGGTTGGAACATGATTCATGCAAGTAGTATCATAGGTCATGTGAAAGATGGTATAATAATAATCAAAAGGAAAAGCTACAACATCACTGTAGAGGGAAAATTCCTTGTATTGCTAAAGAGTGCTTATTAAGCTAATGAGTGTAACAGCATTAGATTCATTAAAACAAACATGACAAACTCACCACGCTGCTCGACTGCTGAGATTGTCTTTTTCATTAGAAACATTAGTCTCACTGTCCTTCATTTCTAGTCACTTCCAATTGTCTTCCAGTTAGCTGATCTTTCACATTAAAACCATACCCGGAAATATATGTAATGCGAGAAAACGGAGGGGAATTTAATAAAAATAATGGGAAAAAAGGAAAAAAATTTAGCAAATGACACCAATATTTCTGCTACAAAGAGAAACTTATAGTGTGGAGAAGTGTGGCGTGACGATTGTTGTTCGAATCAATTTTACAGCTCAACCTTTCACGTGTTAAGTCGGTAAAATAGAAACAGTTGTGGCTCAGTAGACTTACAGTAAAAAAAAAAAGTGCATAACATCTATGCAAACTGAACTACATTCTTACATAAAATGAAAACCTCATGCTAACAGAACTTTTGTAAAATACACACAGAATAAATAATACAGCAAACACATGCATGCGGATGCAGATACTGTATCCATAGGGAAGCCACATTACAGCATTGTAATCACTGTTAGGAAATAAGAATTTTAACAAGCCTGAAAAATATCTTGATACATGCAAAGTAGAATGGTTGATTAGACTTCAAATTAAATTCATGACATTCGAGCTGTTGTAAGAAAGCCTTCATTTGTTACTGTCTTCATATATAGCAGTTCTGCCGTAAATAAACGGCAGATTTAGAACTGGCACTTTTAAGGTTTTAATGAATGCTCTGATTGAATGTTTTAACTGAACTGAACTGAACTGAACAGGGGGTAAGCACTTTTTCCAAAGCGACCTTTTGTGAGAGTAAATATTCCTATGTAGGTGACCAAAAATAGTCCCCGGACACCATTTTAAAAACAAAAGTCAAAGGTCTGCTATAAACCAATAGCCTTCTAACAAAGGATAATTCAGTGTCATTAAAACCCAGATTGTATTTTTGTACACTTTAACTATAATTTCCTTTTCTTCATAAAGATTGTTCTTATCAAGTTTTCAATGGCTCAAGAAACATGAACACCCTGTAAAATCCTGCACAGATCAGATCTGGACCTGTATTGACCTCAGATTTTGATGCAGTACATTTAGTAGTTTTCTCATCTTTAATGCACTAAGCAACTACAACATTTATAGAGGAAAATAAGGCTGATTTTAAGTGGAAATGAAAATGTCCATTTGTTGTACCCATAATTTTAACCACACCAACCTGAAACACCAGGTTAATCAAACAGGTTTTCATTTATTTGACAGGAAAAAAGAAAGACACCATCAGCCTGTTGGTAAATAAGATTATTTCCACCAATGGCAGTGGTCGATATGTATCTGCTGTAAACTGATGACGTGACCACACAAATACAGCTGCACTTCAATTGTGTTTTAACAGTTCTAAGTCAAGATCACTATGCTACCGAGTAGACTGCCTCAAATCCCATGTTGTGTGTTGATGCAGATACTTCTGTGATGTTAAGAATGGACAGTAAAGGAAGGTCATTTAAGCCAGTAAGCAGGTAGCAGTTAGCCAAAGAAAATTAAGTAAACCAACAAAGAAAATTGTTATTTCAACACTGGTTCAGGATTTCCAGATTGATGCATCTATAATTCTAAACCAAACTGTTTTGGAAGCATTAACATGCAGTTTTACACTTTAAACAAACTGATTTCTGACACCTCCTGCTACTCACCCCATCTGACTTCTATCCAGTGACAAAAGTAAAAATAGAATTTTATCATTTCCAACTGAATTTGTAAACAAGACCTAAGTTGTAATAAGCCAGCATCCGTATCATAGATGTTACTACGCTGTATCTGCAGTGTGCTTTGACAACTGCACACAAACTTCACACACACAGGTGGCCCAGATATGTCAAAGCAATACAAAACCAACATAAGTATCCCAGACGTCCATTCTGTTTGTTTTAAGCTGGAAATAATTTCATTGTCAACCCTCAACTCATTACAGTCATGACAGTCCTCATTTACTAATTGAAACAGACTACATGTTATGAAGCACTGAGTTCTCTAAAGTGAAGTCGTACTGAAAATTGGCCAGGTTGTAGTTTATGTCCCGGGACAGCAGCACATCTGGAATCACAGGGAACCCAGCCTGCATGGCCAGGACATGAGGAGCCAGAGTGAAGGGGACATCGCTGAGGAGATCTGGGAGAGCCGGAGCCCCGTCTGCAGCTGGGGGTCCTACAGTGGGGCCGGTGGTAGATGACGCAGTGGGAGGCCTGAAGGGTGTGGGTGGAGCCAGAGCCTTATATGATGACTAGGAAGAAGAGGAGACACGGGTGTTAGATCAGTGTGCAGATAAAGTCTCTTATATTCTCAGGATGGGAGTCTTGTGAATGATGTCAACAGCTGTAATAAGTTAGCTGAAGAATCAACTGAGGTCTGATTGGTCCGTATTTTCTGACTAAAGACCTTCACCTGGGTACTTCCTGTCTTTACTATCTGGTTACTGGTTACTATCCCCTAACTTTAATAGTAGTGGGTCTCAAATAACACTATTTACTGCAATGTTTGCTCTCATATGGATGTGGGTGGGGAGACTGCAAAAGACAGCAAAGTCTTGGGCGTTCATTTATGAAGGTTAAGCTAAGTCATTATGTCAATAAGTTGTCCGGTGAATACATGTGTACTGGACCAACCAATTCCAAGTGAGAAATCACAGTTTTAAAACTACCCTTAGTAGCTGCCTCACCTTTTATGTAGTGCAGGCGTCACCAATCCTGGTCCTCGAGGGCCGGTATCCTGCATGTTTTAGTTGTTTCCTTCTTCCAGCACACCTGACGGTCATTATCAGGCTTCTGTAGAGCTTGATGATAGGCTTATCACGTGAATCAGGTGTGTCGGAAGAGGGATACATCTAAAACATGCAGGATAGTGGCCCTCGAGGACCAGGACTGGTGACCCCTGATGTAGTGGATTCATCATGGTGAAATTTTAACATGCATTTCTACAAAATTTAGTAATTCCAGCCCTGTACCACCTGAAACCACTTGGCAAAGAATGTTTTCTCAAAATGCATAAACTGGCAGTTAGATGGTGTAAATGTAAATTATGTAAAGGTAACAGACTGGTGTAGCAAGTGACTCAATCATAACCATGCAAAGTGTGACAAAGTTACAAACGCATTTGTGTATCTAGCACCATGACAACCCCTCCGACAGGAAAGAACAGGTCTTCCTGTGTAGAAATCTTGTGTGCTGTGATGAACATTCCAACATGCTGTCTCACATCACTGCACTTTGCCAAAAACGAAGCTTTAATGCTGTCAAGAACTGAGAGCATTACACTGAATCACAGTGACCATAATTTATGGTCTGTAACTGTGATGGTGCACATGAATGTGGTTTCCCATGTGTACGTGAGATGTTGTTTACTCCACTACAGTCTATTATGTTGATGGACAGAGTGCTAAATGGAGCAGTCATCCTTGTCCTTCACTCAAAAGTGTATTTTGTGAATTATTTCTGCAATTATCAGCCAAAAGTCAGCAAAGAATGTGCAGCATCTTGTTAGTGTAAAGACTACACACAGAACCTAAGATTGGTCTTAATGTCATTATTGTAGATAAAACTGGAGTTAAAATTTTAGTTTCAGTCTATTTGCTTGGTTCACAACATCAATACACAAACCACTTATTTAGAAATATCAGATCAAACATACAAGCATATGATAGCATAAAAATAATAATAATTAAAAAAATCACCTTTCTCTGTTCACTACATCCAAAATACCACCATTTTTTTTTTCCATTTCTACAAATAAATCATGCTAAATTCTCCTACATTTGGACCTTTACATTCCAGCCTTTTACAATTACATAACTGAACAGACTGATATTACAATAATCTTGTATTCCTACTCTAGATAAACACTGCTCTGAACTTGTAAAATATGATAATTATTTTTACAAATGCAGAAAGATATCCCAAACCTTAAGGTACGGAGTTATTACATGAGTAGCTTTGCATCATTCAAGCTAATAAAGCTTAGCTGTACAAGAAGCCACACTAATAATGTTTTTCTGTCTATAAGTTAAACTAAACACAACTGATTTGAGCTTCACTGCATCAACACTACACTGGGAACAGCATCTTAAATGAAACTCCCTTCCTGGTGAGACAGACTGGTGCCAGGTCAGATCATCTAGCAAATGATAGCAAGATTTCACCCACACTAAAAGCTCACTTTTAAGGTTAAAAAAAAAAAAAAAAAAAAATCACACAATGGTATCCTCTTTGTCTTGTTGTGTCACAGCATCAGACTAGTACAAGGTTTCTTCACTTGAATCTCAAAAGTAAAACCTGGGCATCCTTACAACACAACAAATTAAACATGAGTTGAAGTCATATGGTTCCCCTCATTACACATTTGTAAAGCCAGGGAACGCACATAAACACTATGAACATGCAACAGCTTCAGTTTGTGGGTAAAACAATGGTCGAATAGCAATCACGTATATGAAAAAGAACTTCAAGTGAACACCCGAGTGAACAATATTTACACTTTCTTAACATTTCTCACTATGATTGAAATGTTCTTCTATGAGATGCTTTTGATTGAGATTGGTGTGATGTGGTAAGTGAAGAACACATCTAGATAATTAACAAAATAAAATCGACATCGCTGAAGTAGCGCAGGTCTGGTTTTATCCATCCATCTATCCCAGACTGGCAGATTTGAGACTCTGTTTTGTGCTTCAGCGTGTAATTAAAGGCAAATGTGAGACTAAATGCAGAGATGTTGTTGCAGGAAATGGTTATTCCTCTGCAATTAAGAGGCTGTGGTTTCCTTTGGGACTGCAGCACAGGGAGGGCATAACAGAAAGCTCCTAGGTCGTGTTCTCTGTTATGCGGGGGTTTCTATGAGTCAACACAAAAAACAAACATCCTGCACCTGAGGGAGATAGTGATGCTAGTGCTAAAGACACAGCATTTTGTTACAGTATTTTGTTCTTAATTTGGCAGCGTTTCAGATAATAAAACACAGGAAGTGCATTGCTGATACTTGAGTAAAAAAAACAAGTACGTAAGCATAGTGTACACAGAGGGACTCTAGTTCATTATGTCTGGCAGATGTACTACAAAGCACAATAAACATGTTCTAAAAATATTTTTTCAGTTTAAACCCATATGACATCTTGATGTGCGGCCGGAGCACAAACAGTAACAAACCCAGCAGAGTTGTATGGTTGTGTGGTTTTAAAAATTACGTTTTCACTTGTGTATAATAATGACAATATGAGTCACTGTGTTTTATTTCCTCAGGACGAGTCGAAGGAATGGGTCGTCTTTAACATAATGGGCAACTTCCTGTTTATGGTATTGAGGACTCAGTGGAGATGACGATCAGTCAAGGCCACAGAAGTCACTTTTCTTTCTTTTTTTTTTTTATTTAATTTTATTGGGAAGCGGGTGCAAGTCAAAATCTGTCACTACAGACAATAACTTTATGCATACACTGATACATGTGCCAAGAGAATAATTAAAATATGATTCACAAAA
>JAPQRP010000003.1:14424742-14435472 GCA_037367295.1 Apogon hyalosoma
GCATTTACAGTTTATGTAGACCACAGGGAAATGTCTGAAAATGCATAATTCCATTTAAAAAAGCAAAATATCACTCCAGCTCTGGGTTAGCTGTTAGTGAAATGATCTGAGTGACAAAGTTCAGGTGCAATATGTAATTCTTAAGCACTAACATGCTTAAGACCTGAGTAAGCACATAACAATATTGAACTCCTTAAATAATACTGAAAACAAAGTGAGTTTTTAACGTAACGAAGAGTGCCTTTGAAAAAAATGTTGTTCATCCTATTTGATTAGTGGAAACAACATGATAATTTTATAATGAAACCACCTGTCATGTCACTGGGTGTATTTCCATAAAAAATATTTAATGCACATTTCAAAAAATGTTTGGACAAACAGTGGCAATATTTACAAAAAAAAAAAAAAAAAAAAAAGCTTGCACACTTGCTTGATGTGGTCTTTGCCTTATTCCTCTTCATCTTTCCTCATGTAAAAAACTATTAGAGCCATTTTAGATAGAAAGCAACTACTTATTCTATTCTTTTTAGTCAAGTCAATATTCAAATAATAATTAAAAGTCTTACATTACTTTCAGACATGAAACGACTCTATAACAATGGAAACTGTAGAATATGTTTATATTTCTTCTTTTAAGATGCAGTAATCAATATACTTCAGAAAACAGTCAGTTCATATCTGTTATCTGTTAGTCCACCTCAGAACACTTTGATCATCTGTCAGCCAAGCCAATCAAACAGTGAACTGGGATGGATCTGCAGGCAGTAACATGCAGAGTGTTGATCCGAAGAGTCACACAGCAGGAAGTGAGTTTGACTTTTCTTTCCTCCTACCATGAGTCCTGGAGGATGTGACCAGGCCCATGAGCTAAATAAGTAAAGGTCAATGTTTTACAGTGAAAATAATCACATAATCGCTCTTCAAATCATGTCAGTTATGAAGAATTATGCCAACCAAATAACCATGTTCTCTGCAAACAATGAAATTTACCCTTATAGTTTAAGGATATTAGTGGAATATAGACCCTTCTTGCAGTCATCAGCACACCACCTCCCACTTTTATCTCAGACAAAACTCAACAGATCTAAAGTGGACAGAGACCATAAAATGTCCAAACAGTTCAGAATTTGAATAGAAACTCTATGTGTAATTTTAGATTTTTATCTTTGGGGAGTGTTTGCTGTTATGTAACAGCTGACATTTGAGAGCACACAAGAAATGAAAGGAATCAAAGGTGTGAAATGACAAGCAACAAAGGTCACCAGCCGGATTTAAGGTATCATAAAGTTCCTTGACAAGAAATTAAAGCATTTTCTATTTATATGTGGTTCCATTTATTTATTCAATATTGCAATGGTTTGCTGAATACAGTTGTGGTTCTTGATGTTTTTGGTATCATTAGGCAAAATGTTCATTTTCACCTTTAAGCCTATTATAGTTAATTGACAGAAAAACAGAAACACTACCACATGTTTTTATGGCTTTTGTGATTTTGGCCTCTCACAAGTGTTTATTTGCATTTCGTAAATGTTTTCAAGCAGGTAGGGCAGTTAAACACATCACTGACAGCAGTAATTACATTTGCTGTTAAGATTCAGTCACATACTGTTCGACTACTGCTCTACTCTACTCAACACAGAAACTTCACAGTCGTTACCTTTCCACAGTAACATGAAACAACCTCAGATTATCTATATTTATGTGTAATCATATAATTTAGGCCAAGAGGACAAAGCGGCAGATGGAAGGCCTGTATATTCAAATCCCGGTGATGTTTCCTCCCCTACTTTAATCTAATCTAAGAATACGGGTAGCCTATCTTTGGGTTTAGTACTGAAGGTTGATTACACTGAGACATTCTACTTACTGAAAACATGTTATTCTAATCTTCAATAGAAATGAATAAAGTACAACTTTATTTTGTGGACTGGACATTTTTTCCTCTGCTTACTAAACAGACAGCAGCATCAGAAACAGCAAATCAACAGATTAATCCATAATGAACACAATCATCGGTTCAAATTCTACTTCCACTTATTTAACTGCTTATATTTTACAGTTTGAATGCCATACATTTACTTGGTCTGTAGAGCAGTTTAACATCTCTTTTGTATAAATGTACAGACAACCTGTACCAAAAAGCAGTTCAGATCAGTATTTTTTGATTTCATTACCAAACACAGATGGAGGTGCTGCGACTCTACAGTGGAAGAGCTGACCAACAGTCTCTCCACCCTGTAAGGACCTTCCACAGCCTCAGCTGGGTCTGGCCTGTTTGACAGAGGGAAGAGCCATCCACCTGTTATTTAACACTAAATGGGACCGTGAACTCAGTTGTGGACATCTGTTCTGCAAAACTAAAATCTATCACAAGTAAAAGGAAAGGAAAATGCTATTTAAGCCACTTTAAAATGTCATCTATCTGCACTAACACCACATTTGATTGAGCTGTTTTTGTACTATCTTTTGATTACTGATGTGTTTCAGGAAAGTATTAACCATTCACCATCACATGCTGATTATAAAGCCACCCTTGATTAGAAACCGTGACTAAACAGTAAGCGGGGAGTTTACAATGAACGTCTGTGAGCTCAGTGGGTTGCCTCCATCTCAAAGAGAGAGCCTGGCTCTGACACTTAGTCTCCTCTGCCAAAAATAACATGCAGCTCCTGACCATCTGTGTCAGTTCCACCAGCTCCTCCAATTAAAGCCACAATATTAAAGGCAAATAATACAGCATACAGCATAGGGTTGCACCAATCCGATATTAGGATTGGATGTCAGCTCCGATATCAACATTTTGGCTGGATCAGGGATCAGTAAAAGCAACTGATTCGCAAGACCAATCCTTGTGGAGGGGTGTGGTCCGTGCCGTACCTCACAATGAGCACATGCAGACCATATGACCATACAATGTGAAAGTGTAACTTAATTCCTCTAAGTCTCCTGCTGTTGTGCTGCTCATTTTCCTTTTCCTTCCTTCAGAACCTTTAATTTGAGGGGGCACTGCCCAACATCCCCCCCTCAGAAAAAGGCCTGCTTACCACTCTAGCAGCGTTTCCACTGGTAAGGTTTTGCCATGGTGCACCCCACCGTTGGTGCCGGCAGACATATGGCTTGTGCGTACCTCGTGAAATTAGAGAGAGAGAGCGAGTGTATGGGACAGACACTTACAGACACTTAAAGGCCGATGTCAGCGCAGTAGATGAAATTGTGAGGTATGCACAGGGTACTTACTGAATAAGCAGGACAGAAACCAGCCGACCCACACGCGCACCAAAAGATCAGTTCCACAGGAAACACTAGGTAAGGCTTGTAGCTTCTTAAATCAACAATATCAGATTGATATCGGGTATCGACCGATACACAAGCCCCAGCATCAGTATCGGAACTGAAAAAGTCAGATCAGTGCATCCCTAATACAGCATATAGAGGGATGAAAAAAATACTTTCAGATTAAACCTGAAATGAAAAAACGTGGCTTCACTGTGTTCCACGTTCTCAGAGTATTGTGTAATGTGTGGTGATGATACACAGATGCTGTCACACACTGAAGGCTCATCATGAGACCGGAGATTCAATATGCATTGTGTGCATTTTATGATGTGCTTGTCCATATACAGACACACTGTAACATATGGGAAGCACACACTCATGATAAGCCTCAAACACTGTATATTAGATAGTTTTCTGACTGTCCATTTAAATGTTTAGTTTCACAGTTTATTTATTATTTGATCATAAAGTTGTTTATTTCTGTAAAATCTGTACCTAATTTAGACAAAATTGTTTGACCAAACTAAACATATAATTGCTTGAATTTAGTTGGCTTTCAGTGCTTTTAAGATTTTCATCTGTCAACTTTTGTAGAAATTAAAACCTTATATGGTTTCTCAAATTGAGCACTCCTGGCGGTACCTGTGTTAAGGTGTCCTTTTGTTTGACTTGTATTACGGTACATGAGAAGCAGCTTGAGATCAATTTGCAAGGTTACTGTGTCTAAAGCCTACCAACACGAATCACATATCAACTCTATCAAACACACAATGCCAACGTACCAGTTTAATTTTATCGTGAGAAATATGATAGTTACTTACCAACAATAACAAAACCTCCATCTACTTCCTTCTCGGTTGGCGACTTCTTTGAGTCTTTACGTCCAAGTCCAAGGAAACTCAACATTTTTATATGACACTCTATCAACAGAACAAATGCAAATGTTACTGTCATTATGTTGCACCAGTCTTAAGCCCTGATTCATTGAGGCTGTATTACGATTTTTTCAATAGTGTGAGCGAACACAACTAACGACAGGATAGATTAAGAATACATATTTTTAGAATAATATACTAACCTGAAGTGCAGTCTTTCCTTTAAGTTGACAGAACGGAACCCAACTTATCGGTGTCGTCTTTGATTATAGCACTCGAGCTAGTCCTAGGACACTAACTTTTGGCAAAAATGAGGGGGAAAAATCCTTTTTTCTCTATTTTACGGTCAAAACAGGTACATTATCTCTAGAAAATGACGGTCTGGTTGTTGTTTTGCCTTGTCATAAAGTTCAAAATGTGACCGTGAAGACAGTTCGTGGTTTCATTAAGTTTTAGTTTCTGTTAGCATAGCTCCATAACGTTTGAATAAGCTCACAGCGACTTCGTTAAATGTTAGTTTTGCTTAGCTACTGTTAAACAGAATAACATAACCAAATCGAGCTATTGGTAGTAGTTTCGCTATGTAATCTCATCCTTGCTGATATGTTATGATCACGACGTCACTGCCCTTTATTTTGTCCGAGTTCGTGTAGAAACTATAATACTACCAATAGTTCTCGAGCAAATTTATGTTCGCTGAAAAATTAAGCGGAACTATTCTTTTATGTTTCCGGGGAGCAATATTTTAGAACACAACTGATGTGTCGCGGTAAAGGAAAGTGGCGTTCGTTTTATTTGTGCACGTACCGCTTTAACATGGCTGGCGCTTTTTTGCAGCATGTCTAGTAACCCCGACCGCTTTGGGTGTACCCTGTGAGTAAATGTAACGCGCTTAGGTACGCGTCAAAAAAAAATTCGCGCGCGGTATTACATTGTGTCGTTCAACAGCAAACTAGCAAGATGTCAGGCATACTTGATGTCCCAAAACCAAGAATAAACTGCTCCATGCTGTCGCAGCACATTAACAAACCAGTCTGCTTCGTCGGCCGCGTTGAAAAGGTAAGTGCTTGACTTGTAACTAACGAGCCAAACTGTTTTAACAGCAGTAAACATGTGTAACTTCGGCTGTTTGTCAGTGAAATACAGGCCTGTGTTGTATTTTCCAGGTTCATCCAACTGGAAAAACGTTCACTGTGTCAGATGGAGAGGAAAAGACTGCAACAGTGGAACTCAACGAACCCGTGAGTCTCTTTTAGGATTGGCATTATATTTTTAATTGTCTTCCGGTGTATTGCTGCCAAAAAAAAAATTACCCGTTTAAAGATTGTACTTTTTGTTTAGCTAAATTTTACAAAGCGTAAAGGGAATGGGAAGTCACACACTAGTGTAAAGTAGAGTAGTTCACATCTCAGCCACTCATTTATTTTAACCTAAGCTATAAAATCCATATGTTCATACTTCCACCTCGACATTCATGTTCCGTCACTGGATTCATGTTAGTAGGCTTATAACCGCATTCTGTCTTTACAGGCCTATACATTGTACAATTGTGAAATTCATTTATGTCTTAACCCATAAGACCCAGTGATACTTTTGTGGCAGCTCCCAAATTAATTTTTCCTCAGTATTTAACCTTCCTTAAGTGATTTATCATTTAATGTAATCCTGTATACTGTATTTTGTGTTTTGTCAGTGAAAATCATGTATTTTTCTGTATTTAATTTACTGCTCATGTAGATGTTAATAAAAGCACAGATTACAGTTGTGGGTTATTCTATCACAAACACAGAAAACTGAAGAAAAAGTGACTTTTTCAGTAAAGATATTAATAACTGAACATAAACCAAGTGTCTCCATCCACTGTCATTGATCCAACTCCATGGGTTTTACTGACGAAACAATGTTGTAGAAGATGATGGTGTTTTCTTGTTCACTACGGAGCCTCAGAACATCCAAGTTGGTCATATTTGATGACCATGAAAAGATGACAAACTGTATTTTACACCAATTATTTACATGTATTGATAGGATTAGTGGATCAACAGGTATTAAACATTTTAGATCAGTAGATAGTTTGGGTCTTTATGGGTTAAATTGTCAAAAAGCATTGTTTATACATTGTAGGAATTGCCTGCTTTTTCTGATCATAAAACTAATACTTCTACCCTGTGGGTTGGATTTCTACAGCTCAATGAGGAGCTGTGTGGGATGGTGGAGATCATCGGCATGGTGTCAAACAAAGGAGCAATAATGGCCACTACATACAACATACTCAGAGAAGACAAAGGCATACCCTTTGGTAAGTTTACCCTCTTAACAGATGAGATGACTTTCTTACAGCAAATTGAACCTAACGGTGTGATATATGTGTGTGTCCAACAGATTTACAGCTCTATAATGAAGCCCTGAAGATTGTTCATGATTTCCCCCAGCATTACCCTTTCCAAGCCACTGTGAGCGAATGAGTTCTAAGCACGTTTATACGGGATTGTTTTGGTTTGTGTTTAACTTGTTGTGTCTGCTTTGGATACAAATGTACAAAAAAATCTATCAAATTGTATTTTCACTTTCAGAAATTAAAGTTTAAATGTTAAAAAGCCCAAATGAAAATTGTGCTTTTTCAGTGTTGTATTGTTTTTAAAAAAGGTCTTTTTCAGTGTTAATGAGTAACATGTTGGAAAAAACTTGATATATGAATCCATATTATCACACTCTACTTAAAATACTCCACAAAGAAATAATCAGAACATTAAAGTTTAAAGTGTTGGTTTAAGTTCAAGGATATTTCAGGCTATAGTTAATTACTCACATGATTGGTTATTTTATTCCTCAAGGATCTCCACTGTAGCATGCTCATTCTTCAACATAACTATAGCAACATCTATAGTTTAAATAACAATGCACAGTAGAGAAACATTTCTTGTCTTTAGTAGTTTGAGAACTATTCACTGAACATCTATACATAATGAGTTTTGATCATTAGTCCACAACCTACTGAGTAATTAACCCATATAGACCCAAACAGCCACTGGCAACCAAAAGCATCTACTGATCTAAAATGTTTATTAATAATAATAATGGATTAAATTTTTATAGTGCTTGTTTGGGCACTCAAAGCGCTTTACATTGTTGACCCATTATTCATTCACTTTCACACTCCCCCTCTGGTGGTGGTAAACTACATATGTAGCCACAGCTGCCCTGGGGCAGGCTGCCAATTTGTGCCTACAGCCCCTCCGACCATCACAAAACATTTGTATGCATTCGTACACCAGTGTGAGTGGCACTAATAACTTCTGAACCACTAATTTTATCAATATGTGTAAAATACAGTTTGTCATCAGGTATGACCCATTTGGACGTTCAGAGGCTCCATAGTGAACGTGGAAACACTGTCGTCTTCTTCAACATTTATTCACCAGTAAAACCCATGGAGTTGGATCAATGACGGGATGGAGACACTTGGTTTATGTTCAGTTAGTGTTATATTTTACTGAAGTCATTTTTATTTGAGTTTTCTCTGTTTCTGATATAATATACCTCGATTTTAGTCTGAGCTTTTATGAACATCTACATGATCAGTAAATTAAATACAGGTAAAATGCCTAATTTTCACTAAAAAACCACAAAATGCAGAGGGTAATACTATTATAATATATGGTAATCAATAAAAAAAATTAAATCTAGAGAAAAAAAAACTCTTTATGGGTTAAAAACATGTAGGTTGTGGAGGTAGTGAAGTACCCCAGCTACAGCTGGATATTTATCTTTTCATAGCTGGAGACTGAGTTGAAGGTGCTTTATGTGAATAATGGGAACTCATTTGCATAAATCCTAGTCAACAGCAGAGGGCAGTGTAACTTGAGGCGTTCTTCATGACAAAACCTAAAAACATGAATCTGAGCACTAACCCCTGTGATCACCAGAGCTGTTGCTTGACACTGCCAGGGCCCTTGGCAAGAAGGGATCGCTGGGGCCCTAGGAGCGACTAAATGCTTTGGGAATCCCAACCTGAACCCCAAACAAATAGGCATGAACTATGATGATTATATAAGCAACTGCTTTGTTCATTTAAGTTTAGGTAATAATGTGCAAATAACAATATATAACAAAATATTATCTAGGAAATATAAAAACTGGACAATCAAAAATATATTAAAGACTTATGTGAACCTTATACACAATTTAAGATATTCACTTAAAGAAACAAATAAAAATAATGAGAATAAAACAACACAAGACTAACAGTGAATATTTAGAAATGGTTGTGGATTTTTCTTGTGCAAATGCAGTAAGTAAAAAGACAACCCATCAATTCATGTTCTTTCAGATGTTCTAGGTTCTTCCAAGCACAATAACCATGACTGGGGTCACCAATCCTGGTCCTTGAGAGCCACTACCTTGCATGTTTTAGATGTATCCCTCTTCCAACACACCTGATTCAAATGCTAACCCTATCATCAAGCTCTGCAGAAGCCTGATAACGACCGTCAGGTGTGCTGGGAGAGGCAAACATCTAAAACACGCAGGATAGTGGCTCTCCAGGACCAGGGTCGGTGACCTCTGGCTCAGAGCATTATCTCACCACACAAAAAGTAAGCAGGAAAAACCAAATACAGCATCTGTGCTCACTGAAAACATAAGACATGACCTCTGGGTTTTTTTGTTTTTTTCACTATTTTTCATGTTTATCATCATGTAATTGTCTTTTGTGAATCTCCTTGGGGGTATTTTGGAATTTATGAGGAAAATCAACATTTGAATTGGTCCTTTTTTAACACTCAGCCTGGTTTGGCCACCGTGCAGGATCATCTGCGATAACAGGAGGACCTTCCTTTGTTGATAATTCAGGTGCAGGTGAGGTAGAGGTGGAGGGAAGAACTGGAGTTAATGGCATTCTTGTGGTTCAAACACGTTCGATACATGAAATCACCTGGTATTACAAGTTGTTTGGCAAGTACTGGCAGGGACATCCTCTTGGGTTTCCTCACAGGTCTCCCCATGAACTACATTGAATAAGACCATAATGATCAGTCTAATATTTACAATTTTAAATAATCCAAATTAGACATTATGTTAGACTAGATAAATACTTTATTAATCCCAAACTGGGAAACTGCTTTGTTGCAGCAGCGTTAAGTACAGTAAGAACCAGACGAATAATAGAAGCACATGATAAAGAATAAAAATACACCCAATAAAATAAAAATAATTAATAAATAACACACATACCTTCATCTTCATGGCATCTTCATGAGAAGACACAGCCAGGAATTTGAGCAAAGCAACTAATGAAAAAAAAAAAAGAAAAAAGGTAATGCTCATAAATTACCACTAGAGGAGAGTAGCTGATTATCAGGATTATCAATTAGTTTATTTACAAAAACATTACTTAGACATAATACCACCGAATATACAGATGGAGCTAATAGAACTAGTAATGGCAGACTGTCCTGTAAGTTTCACTATTAAGACAGTTTTAACAATGAAAGCACGAAATTATGTCAGTAAAAAAACATTGTTAGTGGAAACACTGTTTGATAGATAGGCAATATTTTAAATGTATCTGCAGTTATTCAGAACATCTTAATTTATAAAAGATTATAATGTAAATTGTGTTTTTATCGCATGTTAAGGGACCCCCATTTATAAGCTGAGGACTGCTTCTGGGGTGTCCTGTAACAAAATGTATCTTGCAAATGAATTGTTGATCTAATTGTATGTAATAATTTGTAATTTTGTAATAAAGGTGACACGAAATATGAAATAAAAGCCACGTGTGTAAAAGGGTCATTGCACTGAAAGTCACTGACTGTTCAATTTCATTCAATAAATTTCTGTTTTTGTTCCGCACATGTAGGGATGTTTTTACGTTGTTCCTAGGTTACAGTGCGTATTCTTTGCACGGCTAGATTTCCCTTTTTTCGTAATTTCAAATGGACAGATATCGGGTATTTCATCATCCGTCTTGGGGGCCCCTGTCAACCCCAAACTCTCTACAGTAATGCCTCACATCCCGGTATTCTTATACACACTTTCCAAATAAAAAACATTTATCTATAAAATTATTGTGTAAATATTATAGTAAAATTATATAGTTTATATATAAGTGTATATATAAAAATGCATAAGTTGTGATGATGTTATGATAATAGAATCAGATTGCAAAGATACTTAACCCGTGAAGACCCAATGCTGCTTTTGTGGCAATTCCCAAATCAATTTTTTTCTATTTTTAACCTTTCTTAAGTGATTTATCACCATTTACTCTAATATTGTGCTCTGTATTCTGCATTTTTAAGTGAAAATCAGGTACTTTCTTATATTTTATGTACTGATCATTTAGATGTTCATGAAAGCTCTGATTAAAGTTGAGGGTTTTTATATCCAAAACAGAGAAAACTAAAGAAAAAGATGATTTTTTTTCAGCAAAATATATCATTAACTGAACATAAAATAAATGTCTCCATCCACTGTTGTTTATCAACCTCCATTGGTTTTTCTGGTGAATCAATGTTGTAGAAGATGACAGTGTTTCCATGGTAACTATGGAGCCTCTGAACGTCCAAATGGGTCATA
>JAPQRP010000003.1:14435572-14456611 GCA_037367295.1 Apogon hyalosoma
GAGAAGAGAAGAGAAGAGAAGAGAAGAGAAGAGAAGAGAAGAGAAGAGAAGAGAAGAGAAGAGAAGAGAAGAGAGAAGATCATCGATGTCAAACACTAGTATTTATGTAGTTAATGTGTGGACAGTTAAATGGGATAAATACATCTAATAGTAATGTATAGAGTCATTTCAGGAGAATGCATGCATGTATTATTAAGTGGACAGTCAGAGCCCTGACACTTTATTCACTGTGGATACAGCGCACTCTGCTGGTTCCAGGTGAGTCTCACTCAATAGAGGTGCAACATTATAAAAGCTATGTATTTTATTATACTGTATATAATAAATATATACAGAAGAAATTCATAGGATTTGTGTTATTGTGGCTCCATCACCTGCAAAACATCCTCTTCTGCATTGCACACATTTTTTTTTTTTAGTTCCATGTTAAAATAAAGCATCACATTGCAAAAATGGTAAAATTCCTAGAAGTATTTTTGGTATTTTACTGGTTGCTAGGTCTGTTATTAAACTAATGGATCATTATTATGCAAGTATGAAAGTATGTGATGAGCAGAGATCAGGGGCTGTGTTGCTATATTACAAGAATTTGGGGAGTTCTTGCAGTTTCTTATATTAACTGATGATTAAAAATGTGCAATGTACTTTTATATATTTGTAATTAAAGATGTAATGTTCAAATTAGACTCTGTTTAATTTTGGAGTTTTACAGATACAGTACTGCAGATTATTATTATTATTATTATTATTATTATTATTATTATTATTATTATTATTATTATATTTGCTGCTGTACAGCATATAGAACAAAACAAATCATCATGTTAACATTTACTTTTTCATTTGTTCAAGCCAGACACACTCAGATTCATACAGATGATTATTACATAATCTGAAAAGCAGGTAATAGCACATACATGTACAGAGATAAATACAAAGTTCATATTTTCTTCCAAGTATGGTAACCTTGGGTAGCATAAAATTCATCCTTAAAGACCCACAGCTATTTTTGTCACAACTTTCAAGTGATTTCAATTCATTCCCAAGTGATTTATCGCAATTTATAATGATATTATCCTTTACATCCTTTCCTTTTACTGTATTTTCCTATGTTGAATTCACTGATCATGTAGATGCTTATAAAACTTCAGAGTGAATTCAAAGGTTATTAGATCAAATCAGAAATAAATGATGAAAAAAAAGCCTTTTTCAACAAAATATACCATTAACTGAATACAAAATCAAGTGTCTGCAACTACTGTTATTTGTCAGACTCCATGGGTTTTAATGGTGAATCAGTGTAGATGACGATGGTGTTTCCATGTTCACTACAGAGCCTCTGAACGTCCACATAGATCATATCTGACGAACATGAACAGATGACAAACTGCATTTTACACCAATTTATTTACATGTATTGATAGAGTTAGTGGATCAACAGTTATTAAACATTTTAGATCAGTAAATACTTTCAGTTGCTGGCAGTTGTTTAGGTCCTTGCAGGTTAATAATGATGTGGGGGCAGTAAATGATTTTTCCAACACGATCCAACAATACGGTGAAAAACTCTACCTACAAGTCTACAAGTAACAGGTGATTTCCTTATTAGTTAATGTGATGAATAATGGTTTGATTAATCATTAGGTCTACAAAAAGTCATTCATAACCTTTATTTACACTCAGAGATATGTTGAGGATGCAACCTTATTTACAATATAGCCGAGACAAAATAAAACATTTGAAACATACAATGGACATACCAGAAGTACCAAAAAGTAAAAGTGACGAAGACAAATGAAGAACAGAGAAGTCTACTCAAAAACAGGAGCAGCTGGAGGTAAAATAAGATGGAATTATGGATTTAAAACACAAAATATTTGAAACGTACAATGCCATATCAAAAATACCAAAAAGTAAAAATGATAAAGATGAATTATAAACAAAGACATCTACTCAGAAAAAGGAGCAGCTGGAGGCAAAATAAGAAGTGATGAAGGATTTAAATTGTCCTAATGATAAAAGTGTGGTAAGTTTCAGATGGTTTTGGAGACTGTTCCAGGTTTCAAGTGCACAGTAAAAAAAAGTGGACTTTCCCAATTCAGTAGGAACCTGCAGAGTGAGCCAGCCCTTTGAGCGAGTGTGATACTGACTTGCATTAAAAGATACTAAAGAATTAATATAAGATGGTAAAAGCCCAGTGAGGCTCTAATTCAGTTATAGCCTGAGGTGGTGTGTTCAGGTGTCCACTATATGTAATAACACTGGAGTGAAAGGAACCTTTGAGACGTTGAAACTTGACAATTTTGCACGAATCATCATAAAAACACTTCCATTACATAAATATATTTTCTTGGTAGCTTTTTTAGATTACATTTTTAAGTAGACATTTTCTTCCATGTATACGTATATATGAGCACCTTCTCGAATTACTGGAAATAAAATGTCACATATGTCAAGTTTGTTTAATATTTCCTCTAAATAACATTGTTGTCTTCACAGTTTGTGACAGAAAACGATACGCCCTGAATCATTAGATATAATTTCATTATATCTTGTAATAAATCGGTGTGTAACATACTCCCTTTTTTTCCCAAAGCCCCGGGGTTGAGTATGTGTTGACAGGATTTTAATTTGTAAGCCCCGTCCTTCAGCAGAATGATAAATGCCACTGTCTTCAAAACAGTCGCGGTGAAGGAGGAAATGAGCACTGTAAAATACGGCTTTATGGCAAACCAATGTATAGATGTGTATATCATTACCAAACAGGCGGGGTAATAATGTCAACCGCTGTAAAAGGACTAAGTATATCCCTGCCACATTCAGACTGTTGATGGGTTGGAGAGGTGTCGCCTGGAGGAAGGCAGCTGCCGTGTTCATGCAAGTCGAGACACTGCTGTATATGTTACAGCATCTGCTCCATCTGCTTCCACCCACAGACACTATCACTTCCATCTCTTACACTTTGTCATGGAAACGTCTTCATTTTCTGCCACTGCTCATCGCTATTAAATCATGTGCACACACATCTATCATCTTAATTTACTTAGTGACAAAAATGGCAAATATCCATTTGTGCAAATTGGAGGTTTTGCTTTTGTTCGTTACCGTATATGTGGATTTGTCAGACATAATGCTCTAATTAGGGTAATGGGATTTGAGGCGTCCTTCCAAGAAAATTTTATGTTCTTTAACAAAAGTAATTGTAGGCATTTCTGGTAGATTTAGCTGCACTGGGGAGGGTTTAAGTGTCCTCATGCAAGAAATGTTATGTTTTTTAATGGAAAAAAAATGCCATATCTCATTTTAAAGTAATCTGTGAACAAAAAAAAAAAAAAAAAAAAAGGTAAAGAAGTCTACATTATCTATCTCAATGAAAAGTGTGTTAGTGATTTGGACACTGCACCTTAGCCTTATAATGATTTGGAAAACTCCAATCCCAAAACTTTATCAAAATAGATCTAACATTATTTCTTGCAGAGATGTGTAATGTAGTACTGTTTAGTGTATAGTTGTTTATTACACCACACAAGAAAGCTAAAGATGGGATTTGTGGTTTTAAACTATTCATTAAGATTTGAACTTGACCGACACATTTTAGATTTAGACACATAATATTCAAAACAATTATAATTTCTTTTCTCAACATCAAAAAGTACAGTTAAGTAAGACAGCACCGATCCACCTGACCGTGTAAATACAGAAAAACATATAGGTACATGTATATAGCACAATATTTATTATTGCAATTACTCATTTAACATTGAATTAACACTGAAGGATATTTAACATAACATTTTTTAACTGATACATGACACTTGATAGGTGAAGTAGAAAAATATTTTGCAGGCCTAAATTAGCATATAGTTTATTCAGTTTTAATCTGTCATAAATATGGATATTTCTTTATGCAGCATTTGAATCAGTATGTAATAAAGCTGCCAAAATTATTATGTTATCATTAAATATAACAGCTGGAAGGTGGAATAAGAAAATATACACAATAATTTTCTATTATAATTTAAAAAAAAAAACAAAAAAAGTCAGCCTTTTGGCATTTTAGCTAGCTAGTCCTTAAATTGTTTTTCCTGTCATTTGATTTTGGCCTGATGATGTACAGCTGGTTTATCAGATACTTTTGCCTGGAAACACATGCCTAGTGGTATGGTTGTGACGGAAACCCAAAACAGGAAGTAGGAAACAGGAAATGAATATGCTAACAACGTATGCTATGCTAATAAAAACAGTAAGTTACAGAAAAGAGTATACTAGCAAAAAATAAATAAATAAATAAAAGAAAAGAAATGTGTAGACCAACAGCAGTTGTAGTATAATAGAAAAGGGTAAGCTAACAAAACCACAAATAAAAAAACACCAAAAATAGTAGACTAACCATGAGCAGTGAGCTACCAAAAATAGTAACAAGTAAGCTAATAGAACCTATAAGCTAATGGAAGATAAATAGGTCCATAACACATTTAACCCCTGGTAATATAATAACTTAATTTATTGTCAATGTAACATTCTCTCAGTTGGTACTTTTAACTGACATTTTCACAACACAAATATATGTATTTTGCAGCAGCCTTTGATTTAGTCTTTTAGAGGACACTAAAACTCTATTAGGTGAAATTCTTTGTGGGAGTTAATAGCGGAGGCAGAATGAGGCAGGTTTTACAGACCGACACCTCTGACACTGTCAAATAAAATGGTCCTCTTGATCCTGATGGTGGGTCCATAATAACCAGACAAATCCTATTGATTCACCTTTAACATAAAAAAAAAAAGTAACCCAGTTCATCTCTATATTTTTACAAGCCCAGTCTAAGCTTGTTTCTGTCTGTGTCTGTCAGTGTCATAACAATGTAAATGTCCTCTTAAGCTTAGGCTTTCAGGTTTAACTTTTTTTTTTTTTTCAGCGCTGGATTTTTATGATGCCATTCTGTTCTGCTTGTTAACCCTGAGTTGCCATAATAATGGGAAGACTGTGCTGTGAATGTTGTAAAGCACAGTGTTTATCCAATTACCATACCACCAAAGGTTAATAGTTCATATGTTGCATACCAAGGTGGCCACCAAACTTTTTTTTTTTTTCTTTTTTTTTTTTTACACCGGTGTTACCCTTAATGCAGCAGGTCTTCATGATGCAATGTGAGCCAACATGTCTAAAACAACCTCCACATATCTATCACATGCCTATCAGGGCCCCTGAGCACAGCTTTTGGAGCTTTTGGACCCACTGTATCAAGCTGTCAGGCCTGCCAGAGTCAGAAATGCCACAGGGAGACTTAAATGATCCAAGCATGGCAAGTTCAAGACAACTTCATACCTGAAAGCACTTCATGTAAGCACTCACAGACTCTAAAACTGTCTCTGAATCGCAGTACTGTAGTAGATATACTGATATGTGCCACTTTGAAGTCATTTTATGCAACAACTCCTTTGTAAAAAGCCATAATAAACCCATGAGTTCAGCTCAGTTTAAACTTATGCCTCGAGCAATGGTAGTTATTTGAAAACAAAAACTGACAACAGATGAATTGTTGAAGCTTGCCTTTCTTTTTCAGAAATGTAAAAAAAAAAAAAAAAAAAAAATCTGTGAATTCTTGGAGAAATTAGATCTTTCCTCTTGTCACCAAACAAAAAATACAACAACCAAAGAAACATCCTTCTAAGGATTCTAGATATTGTGTTCGTAAAGACATTAATTCAGATTCAGAATAGCTTATAAATCCCAGATGAAATTTTGTGGTTACAATTGCTCCGTAAGAAAAATAGCATGGAGGAAATTATCAACTCTATTAAAACACAATTAGCACGAGTAATGTTAACAATATGTACTAGACTAATATTATCAATATGATAAGTAAAATAAATACATATCAATACCAGTTACTGACATACTGAATTATTACTATGTGTAATAAAACTCTGTTACAGACCAAATATAAAAACACATCAGTGACTCACATTGTTGCCCTGCATAACATGTTCATTCATGAACACACACTATTCTATTCTGACTCAGCTTCACACACACCATCCTGCTGCAGAATAAACTATACTCACTACAACACAAAATGGGGATTAATACACCTCTGAGCACAATCCTCAACTACAAACAACCACATGTAGAATAGCAGCAGTCATTCGATGCAGTCTGTCTGCAAAGACAACGATGTGTGAAGGTTCATCTGCAACAGACTTTTTATATTCCTGCTCTAAACATGTTGAGACCTGGGATATAAAAATAAATTCCTTCAATAACAAATACTTTAAAGTCAATCATGCTACACTTTCTGTCTTTGGCATCTCCTTACAACAGTGATCACATGCCAGTATTTCATTCACATACACCACAAAAACACATGAGGTGGCAACAGTTAACACATGCACTAACCCAAATATAGTGTTGTAATAATTAGCTTATTGGAAAACAGAACCATATATTTGGACAATGCACATTGAATTGTGCTGCAGAAGTTGAAGGACAAGATTCTGTGTATATATTTTTTAAGCAGCTTACATTTATTATTCGATGTTATTGCAATTATTTGTGGTGAATCTCCAGTGCAGCTATTTATAACGGTAACCCATGAAGAGTAACATCCATCACATTGTAAACTGTACACAAATGCTGATTAAGATGCAGTGTCTGATGATTTTCCAGCCGTGTATAACTGCTTGGCCTGTTAAATAATGTTTCAATGTGATGTACCTCACAGCTCAGTTTAATTGGATGGCTCTGAATTTTTATGCTTTAACCCTCTTTTTTCAGCTAAAATGCAAAATGTTAGTTAAATCAGATTGATAAAATCATCCATAAAGACCCAGTGCTGCTTTTGTGGCAGTTCTAAAATTAAATTTTCTCTATTTTTAACCTTTCATTAGTGATTTATCACCCTTTATTGTAATACTGTCTTCTGTATTTTGTGTTTTTTCAGTTGTTTCAGTGTTTTTTGCATTTTTAAGTGAAAATTAGGTATTTTCCTATATTTAATGTACTGATTATATCGATGTTCATTAAAGCTCAGAATAAAGTTGAGGATTGTTATATTCGAAAAAGAGAAAACTGAAGAAAACGATTGTTTTTATTTTGCAAAATATATCATTAACTAAACATAAACCCAGTGTTTCCATCCACTGTCATTGGTCCAACTCCATGACTTTTACTGGTGACTCAATGTTGTTGAAGATGACAGTGTTTCCATGGTAACTACAGAGCCTCTGAACATCCAAATGGGTCATATCTGATGACCATGAAAAGATGAAAAACTGCATTTTGCACAGATTATTTACATGCATTGATAGGATTAGTGGATCAACAGGTATCAAACAGTTTAGATATTCAAATGGTTTTGGTCGCTGATGGATGTTTAGGTCTTTATGGGTTACACTGTGAGGCTACTACTACTTCATCTTAAACTGCAGCTCCAGTTCTATTGTAGTATGTCTGTCTCATTCATTCAATATCATTCATTCATGTATTTTTTTTGGATAGTTTTGAGGCTGTGCCAGACTACCAGCTCAACATTATCAGCTTTCCACACGGCCATACTTGTGTCCAGTGAGTGTCTGGGCATGCAGCAGCGCGCTCTAAAAAGCCTTATCAAAATATGTTGACCTGTGGCAGGAAGCGCCCTCTAAACTCCCAGTCTAGTACTGGCGTTGTTAACGGCTGGTGTTGTCTTAACACAGAGAGAGCTGTCTGCAGAAACATTAGCACCGGTCTCTTCCCATACACCCAAAACCCACTGACCACACTACTGACACTTGAATAACATATATTTATCACATAAAGTGCACATTTAAAAGCATTTCAACAGCTATAAGCTCTATCCAGTTTCATTGTATAGCCATTGTACAATGACAATAAATCTATTCTATTCTATTCTATTCTATTCTATTCTATTCTATTCTATTCTATTCTATTCTATTCTATTCTATTCTATGCAACTTGTGTTACATCAGGGAAATAAAACCCAAGTTGTTAAGATAAGTGTAAGAAACAACTTACACTTACAGTTGTTGGTAAAAAGGCTATGACTTTAAAGCTACAGTTAATACAATTTTTGTATGATCAGTTGCTCAATCTAGTATGGGTAAAATAAAAAATATTATTCCAAATGACAACCCCAAGAACTATCCAACTGACTGTCATTAATATTAGTCATCAATCTTTTTTTTTTTTTTTTTTTAGAGCAAATATCTTTAGTAACTCCTTCATCATAGTGAATCATTCGGGTACTAACATGCCACATATTTCTGGAGGAGACTAAAATGTGGCAAAAGCACAGAGTGTTTTTTTTTTTTTTTTTTTAAATATTTTTATTTTCCTTTTTCAACTTACTATGTTGTTTTCTCTCAGTTCTAAGGATATTGATCCCAGCTAAGTAATTTGTGGCTTCTTTAGTTTGTGGGACTAGTTTTTAACTGTTTTATGATGTAGTCATTTCAGACTACATAGGAAAACAGTAGAACATTACTGTGATATTGTACAAAAGAATTGAGGGATTTCTTTCTCCAAGGTTCCAGGTTATATTTATTGAGTGATCAGTAACATTTTGCAGCAGTAGACGTATCAATGATTTATGTTTGGAATTGGGGAATGAGGCCTTATCTCAGCCTGTCTTTATGAATTATGAGAGCAGCTAATACAAGTTTCTCATACCAACATCCTCTAGCTACTGTTTCTCATAGCTGTTCAACCTTCTCAGGTTGCCATTCAGCACACAACTCCATTAAAAAATAAGTTAAGAACATTTTAACTGTTCCCTTTTTCTCACCTCTATCTTTAATGAACCATATTTCAGTCTTAACTACACACACTAGCCTCCTTCATGTCCTCTGTCTTCTTGAAATCGTAAGTCATTTTTATTTTCTTCATGTTTTGCATGTGTTAAGGGATCATAGAGTAGCTTTCATTGTTCAGATCTTGTTAGATTTCTTCTTCCTACTGAAAACTATTATCTTCTGCTTTCTTCTGGGGTCTGGAAGAAGGTATTTTCGCCTGTTCAGCCATGAATGAATTACCAACGTATCACATTATGTTTATCTATAGGGTTTTTTTTAGTCAAGGATTGGTGGAGACCAAAATAGAGCTAAACGCAACACAACATGCAAGTTCAGAGTGAGCAAGACCTCACACAAGTGTTTAATCTTCAGGGTCATCTTTTGACAACATTTTTGGCATTTTTCAAAAAGACTATGTTTCAGTGGTTCTCATGGGCAGCTATATGTTAAAAAATATATGTAGAAATTTAAAAATGATTGCGGCAAAATTCCTTGACTACAGTTTTTTTGGACAAGTCTGACAGAGTACAGACCTATCCAAAAAAGTGTTTATGCATAATAGTCATTTGACATTTGGTTAATTCATTTCAAACTTATATATACAGAAGTACAAATTTTGGCCTACTGAATGCTTTTCTTCCAAAGCCTGTAAGTCAGTTTTACTATGTCCATAAAGGATCACAGATTAGCTTTTTGCTCAGATATTGTCCTCTTCCCTGTCAGAAATAATGTGATCAAATAGCTTACTATGGGGCTGAGCAGGTGGTTTTCTCCTATTTAGCCACAAAACAAATATTGACATCTTGGATTTCAGTTTATCAGGGGCTGGTGGAGACTCCATAGGGAGATTCCATAAAAAACAAGAAAAAGAAATAAAAATCATCTAAAAACAATAACAACAACAACAACAACAAAACGGCTGAATCATGATTTCCAATCAGGGACATTTTTTAATGTATAGAAAAAGCCAAATATTGTTCTTCCCCGGGTTTCTGGAGGATATGGAGAATTTAGACTTAAGCTTGATAGTTGTCTTTTCACATAATATTTACCTTTTAGCGTGAAGATTTTGTTTCTTGGGTTCTAATTCCCAGCCAGATGTTCACAAAAGAGGATGTCCACACAATAGACTCTAAAATACAAATGTTAATATTATTGTAGGAAAGTTTCTAGAGTAGAAGAGATTGATTTATTTATGAGTATTTGGTAGTCCTTAGGTGCATTTAAAAATTATTTCACGGGTAAAATTAATAAAATCTTAGAAAAACGTTTGTTAATTATCGCTGCGTTAGATGACGTCAAGTGCGTCAATTGTTTTCAAAATAAAAGCACGGAGCCAAGACGGGTGAGTTGGTATAATTTTTGCGTTGACCTACAAATATTAACTTAGAATATACTTACTTTAAATACATACCTAAGTCACTGTGTTTAATGTGGAACTGGACACAAGCGTAGAAATACATACAAACCACAGGTGAAGCCGAGCAGGATGGGTCCGTGTTGTGAACGGGCTTTTATTATGAAGGCAGCGGAAGTGGTTGTTTGCTGTCTTGTGAGTGGCT
Source organism: Apogon hyalosoma (assembly GCA_037367295.1). Lineage (NCBI taxonomy): Eukaryota > Metazoa > Chordata > Actinopteri > Kurtiformes > Apogonidae > Apogon > Apogon hyalosoma. The sequence goes on from JAPQRP010000003.1 coordinate 14,445,925, forward strand.
TTCCACCGGTGAGCTGGGACCACCAGAGCGGCCGCAGGTTGAAGCAGGGCTGGGGCTCCCCCTCCTCCTATCAGTCAAAGCAGCCCGGGAACACGGCAAAGCAGCATCTACCCCACTCATTGATGGATTAAAGACAAAGTTTTACTCTCAAAACTGACAGGTAAGAAGCCTCTGCTGTGAAACGTGTAATTTTACGACATGCTATTATGGGAATAAACTGGTAGGCTACTGTTAGCTTACACTTTTGAAACAGTTCCAGATAAAGTTAAAGATAATACTACACTTTTGCCACTAGTGTTAATATTGATAATAGTTTGTAGTTGTCATTGTTTTTGGTTTTATTACTAATCTAGAAGGTAGTGTTTGTAATGTAACTAAGTACTTTTACTCAAGTATTGTTGTAAATTTGAGGGATTTGCTCTTTACTTTCATATTATAAATATTATGGCAATGTCTACTACACATCTCAGTTAAATAATGTACTTATTACTCTACTAGATTTGTTTGACGGCTATATTATAAGTGACCTACTATTAAAACTCCTCCAGATTACATTTTCTCCATCCTTCATGTCCTGTGAAAAACATCTAGAAAAGTGTTGATTTGCATTATTAATGTGTTACAAAGTCAATTAGAAAAGTTAGGCACGTTTCTCCTCCTCATGCTAAATTAACCCTTTCAGATCAGCTGAAAATTCAGTGTCACCAAGATGAAAACAGGGTTGTTTTTCTGAGCTCATGGAAGATTGACTTTCTGAAAATATGTGCTTTTCTAAGGATGGTGGTGTAAATGTAGTAATATCATGTATAATAATAAACTTATACACAATTGCACAATGACCACTTTGACTTTTCATACATTTTACATACTTTTGCTTATGTATGTTGAATGCAGATCCTTTTACTTGTGGTGGGTTATTCTTACTGTGTGGTATTCAGTGATCTGGATACTTTTTCCACTGGAACCAAGAGTTTTTATTGCTCAGATACAACTAGTGCTTTTTCTGCAGTATTATAACTTATAATAAAGCCAGTTTTTTATTTGTTGCCAAGGGTGGACAGTAGTTTATTGCAATATAAATAGATGGCACATTATAATAGTGACAGTGCTAGACCGCTAGTGACAATATGTTTACAATACAGATAAATAAACAAAAGCAATTAATCAGAAAATGGCAAAATTTTGATAATTAATTCACCATCAATGATCATTCCATGATTTTTCAATCAACAATTAAAGACATTTGCTTCTCAAATGTAACTGTTGGAAGTAATGGTTGAATAGCCAATATAATTAGCTGGAAAAACATGATATCTGATTCATGTGCCAATATAACCTCCACCACTCCCCCAAAACATGTCAACATTGAAAACACATTATATTTGTATGAAATCGACTGTTTCACTTTAGTAGAAATATTTAAAGTAATAAGTATGTATATGAATACAACTGAACCACTGAAAATAAAATTCTAACTATTTAATGAGTAAATGTGGCACTGAATGTCAAACTAACTGAAAAAAAAAAAAAAATCTAGGTGGAAGTCACTTTTGAACTTTCCCATAAACGTCAGTTACTCCAGCTCAGAGTTAATATTAAGCTTCTACACTGGAGTTCATTGTGGAAGCTTATTATTATCTCTGAGCTACTGTCAGAGTCAGTTTCTACTAATACTGATAGTTTGTACGAGTGTCTGACTAAACACTCGACTAAATATCGGTAGGTTTTGGAGTGTTAGTGAGAAAAGCTCTGTACATAGGTCAAGGAAATTACAAAGATCATCTGTATATTTCATAAAGTACATGATTAATGAACTAATCACAAATAACAATAAACAGATTTGGATTAGTAATGAAAGTAATGCAGTCCCAGCAATGCATTTTTCATGGATAATGTTTATGTATGTAATCACTTTTAGGTTTAAAGTAAATCCTAATGTGAAAGGTTGCAGCAGTAATTGACAGTGATATACATCTAAACATAGTAAAAGGTAAAAAATGATCATACACCAGCTGTGACAATAAAAGCGTGATACTATGGACACTGTAGTCCCATCACTGTGAAGGATGCTGAACAGACTCAGCTGTTGCATCAGTTGTTGCAGGTTTGTCTCCCTCTTGTGTTGGTGAGAACTCACAGCAGCCTTCACTGACTATGTTTCAAAGCAGATATGAAAAGTTGGATAATATGTGTATGATAAACTCACTAAAACAGGTCTGTTTGTTTTTTTGGTTTTTTTTGATAGAAATTCCTCCAGGCTGAGAGGTTGGACTGAACAATGACCATGCGGTGGCTCCTGAAGGTCTCCATTGTTATTATGGCCATGATGGATCTAATGAGATGTCAACAAAAAAGGAGGAAAGGACAAAGAGATGATAACCGAGTCCTCGTCAATGATGCAAAAAGTAAGTGTCTGCTATGATATAGACAGAGTTCTTTGCTATGGATCATAACTATTGATCAAGAAGAGTTTTGATTTTTTTTAAAAATGTAATAATCACCAGAGTTAAAGCTTGTCTATATCAAATATCACCTCTCTAAAATAATTGCCTAAGTAATTTTTTTAGATTCTTCAGGAAACACAAAAAACATTACCAAAAACTGAGTATTTGATGATTTTGGCAAAAAAGTAATTTTTGTCAAAAAAAATGACACAGGCAATTATTTTAGGAAGGTGACAATATGATACAAAACTGGGTGTATATATTGGTTCACTGGCTGAATAAAGGGAATAATTTGAATTAGGGCTTAATCTTTTCCAAGAATACAACACAAAGACTCTATTCTTCAAGTTGAAACTACAGAAAATCAGGATGAAACCCTGTGTTTGGTTGAAATCTTCCATAAATGCAAGAGTTTTAGTCTAAAAACAGAGCCAAGAACATTTGCAGAAGTCGCATTTGCTCTCAGATAGCATGGATTACAACTTTCTGAAAGATTATTATGGAATGTTTGTCCAATGACACCAAAAAATACAGCCAATTAAAAAAAAAGAAACCAAAATTAAATCCATGTTAAAACCAGATTTGAAGTTGAGGGCTTTGTCTTGTTCTAACACATTTGGTGGAGTTATTTTGAATCTAAGCTGCTGTGTTTCCTCTACAGTCCTGGTCTGCCCAGTGGAGGTCATGTTCATTGTGGACAGTTCAGAGAAAGCTAAAGCTCTGCTGTTTGAGCGACAGAAGGACTTCATCCTGCGCTTCAGTCCCAAGATCTTGCAGGTGCATTCCGCCGGCTGGCGAATGCGGGTCCGCCTGGCGGCCATACAGTACAGCAGCACCGTATCAGTGGAGCACAACTTCAGAGACTGGCAGGACCTGGACGTGTTTCAGAGCCGTGTGTCTGCCATGAAATTCATCGGCCACGGCACCTATTCCGCCTACGCCATCACCAATGCCACCAAGATGTTCGTGCGTGAGACGTCCTCCAGCAGCCTGAGGGTGGTGCTGCTGTTGACTGATGGAACGGATCACCCACGCAGCCCTAGCGCCGTGACAGCCGCCGCAGAGGCCAAACAGCACAACATCAGAGTGTTCACAATTAGGCTGTCAGGCCTTCCCAGGGAAGGTCCCATGGGCACAAAACTGCGATCCATCGCCAGTGCCCCCCCACAGCAGCATGTCCTCAGCCTCACTGACAGCCAGCTGGACGACAGACTCCTCAATGAAATGGTTAGTGTCAGTTTGGCTCTAGGTGATTATTACTATATTACTTGATGCAGGTGTGAATACTGAGAACTTTGTGTTATACACTGCAAACACATGAAGTACCATTGATGATCATCAGGTTGGTCTGAAGCAAACCAAGGAGTGTTTTTGAGAGTAATAACAATTTTTTCCACTTTTTTCAGAATTCAATTGTCAAAACTGGGGTAAGTCAAACAAAAATTGCACATAAATGTATACTATTCCTGTGATTATTTACTCATATGATTCCTTTGTATTTCTTTGTTTTCTTTAATCATATTGTTAAATAAGTCAACATACACACATGAAATTCAATGCTGCATGCAACCATCATTAACCAGCATAAAAACACCTATCAGGAGAGTCATATGCTGCTTTCTCACATCTGATATTATTATATATATTCTAGTGCCCACAGCCGAAGACCTGTCTATGTGAGAGGGGTGAGAGGGGTCATCCTGGAAGCCCAGTAAGTAGTCTGTACTCAGTGGAATACTTGTTTTACTTAAAACGGTTGTGTCTCCAAAAATGTATCACATGCAGATTCCATTAACCCATGAAGACCCAGTGCTACTTTTGTGGCAGTTCCCAAATCAGTTTTTCTCTGTATTTAACATTTCTTAAGTGATTTATCACCATTTATTATAATATTGTCCTCTGTATTTTGTTGCTTTTTCTGAGAAAATTTGGTATTTTCTTCCATTTAATTCACTGATCATGTAGATATTCATTAAAGCTCAGATTAAAGTTGAGGGTTATTATATCTAAATAGAGAAAACTGAAGAAAAACAGACTTTTTCAACAAAATAATATATCATTAAGTGAACATAAACTGTCTTCATCCACTGTCATTGATCAAAGTCCAAACTGGTGAATCAACGTTGTAGAAGATGACGGGTTTTTCCACAGTAACTACAGAGCCTCTGAATGTCCAATTGGGTCATATCTGATGACCATGAAAAGATGACAAACTGTATTTTACACCAATTATTTACACGTATTGTTAAGATTAGTGGATCAACAGGTATTTAACAAATTAGATCAGTAAGTGGGTTTGGTCGCCAGTGGATGTTTGGGTCTTTATGGGTTATGGTGAAAAACTAATTAAGGAGAATGAGAAGAAAGTCAAAAAGAAGAAAGTCAATGGTTCATCCTAGTAAAACTTAACATTAAATGTCTGGTTGTATTGTATTATGACCTCATGTTTTTGACTAAAAGCTGATATTTAATGACCATTTTACAATTGCATCCTAAAAGGAATGACGTGTCAAAACAAAGGTCAGATGTTTTTGTAACATCTCTTCACTATGTGGTGGTTGAGTCTGCAGTAAGCCTCACACAGTGGCTTGTTTTCCTTGGATAGCCTGAGATTCTCCAGGCCTCCACAGCCGTGTGGACCAGCAGGTGTGCCTGGACCGCATCCAAGGTGCTGTAAGGAAAAGATGTGAAAGAGCAGGAAATTTTCCCACAATGCAAGTGTAGCAGGTGTTCAGAGGGCCAGCTAAAAGAGCTGTTTTCACTGGCAGCACTGCTGAAGAGAGGCCCTTGGAGAGAAGCAAAGGTCAAGGATGGAAGATTAAGCATGAGCAAACACACTGGCTGTAGTGATCTGAGAACCTGCTGCACTGATGTGCACGTTTGTGCTGGACAGGGGTTACAGACAGGTCACACTCAGAATGACCTACCTTACTTTTGCCTATGAACACACAGGGTCAAAATGAAAAAGGGGCCCAAATATTCTCGTTCTGAAAAATCTGTCCCTCTACTTTCATCTAGGGAAAAGCAGGCGAGCCCGGATCCGATGGAGCTCCAGGTCCAAAGGGATCTCGTGTAAGTCTCTATTGTTTCCGTAATCCACTGTTGGTAACAAAAAGAATTCATGAATCATCTTTTGATGTGCTGTTTTGTCTGGGCTCGGTCACTGTAGGGGGAACCTGGTATTAATGGACGTCCAGGAATGGAGGGCCTTGAGGTAAGAAGCCTCTGACCTTTGGCTTTCCCTGATATTTTCATGAGCCCAGCAATTACAGGGGTCAAGCTGTCACATGAGTGTGAGTTTGACATAAAGACAGGGATTTACAGAAGCACAGGGGCTACTGATTACACTCACCCGTACATTAAACTGTCCTGGAACATCCTGGATGAGACCACTCCCATTAGGTATGTCCTTTAATATGTCAGATGTATCGTCAAAGAACCAGAGGAGGATTTAAAGTTGTGTCTTTTAGTGAAGTTGGATGTATTTGTCAGGTTTCTATCATCTAGTTAGAATTTTTTTAAAGACATATTTTCTAATTTTTAAGAGTGACATGAAAAGATTGACGTAAGTCTTGTATGTGCAAAGTGTCCACATAGAGATGTTTACATTGTAAGGTGTCCATCCAAAGCTGAACACTTACAGTAGTGGCTGATGAGTGTTGATGAAACCACCCAGATAAACCGTCTGGAAGTCACGGCCCCTGGCAGCTGTTTGCCAAGACATACTTTCATACATTTTCACACAATGACGTATGTCTTTTCACATGATGAATCACATTTAAATCAACAATGATATTTTGCATTCATTTGTTTTTTAAAAATGATGTTTTCATATATTGTGACTTAGGCCAGAGAGAAACTAAATGTTCCCACTGGACTCAGATCTTATGCTCAGAAAGAATGGACATTTTACTCTAGTTCTATTCCTTAAAGCACAAAAGCCTAGTTTGTCATTTATTAAAGCCTACACTCAGTCTTTCCAAGGTTTAAAACAGTCGCAATGAACTAAGTCTCATGAACCATCTATGGAAATGGTGTATATACACACACACATAGACTGGATAGCTTTGTTTTTAAATGTGCTTGGTTCCCACTGCATCTGCATTATGTTATGCTAATTTTTACTACTTGAAAAAACTTTATATTGCCATAATTGTTGATTGAGGAGATTTAATGAGACCTTTTCCTTTCTGTAGGGTCGCCCTGGCAGTAAAGGAGAAAAGGTATGTACACTTTAAGTATCTGTTTTTGTAGATTTGGCCAGTTGTCATAGTTTCACTGCAACAAAGCCTGCAGCTCTTCACTGTCAGACAGTTTGATTTGGATTGGCGCCCAAAATACAGGGGTTGTGTTTTTTTTCTCTACTTGTGTTTTCTAGGGAGAGCATGGTGAATGTGGTGCCCCTGGTAAAAAAGGAGAACAGGTGAGGCCTATGTATTCTTTTTATGGAGACAGACTTTCCACTGTGGTCCACTGCTTTTTAGATAAAAATAAATAGAGCGCTATTATATTGATGTCAATTCTCAGGGGGAAGGTGGACCTCCTGGTCCCAGAGGCTCCAGAGGAGAGCAGGTAAGATTTTATTTTTACTTTTATATCCCTGATATTCTGTTATACACAGAGTTGATGGTGATGTTTGGGCAACAGTATGTTTACATTAAGTCATATGTTGTTGTGTAGTTTTGTTCTTACTTGTATTTAACATTGAACATCAACAGTTGACATGTGAGTTTTAATTGCATCTTCAGATCAAAAGAGCCTCTACCATTGTCAAATAAGATAAAATAATTCATTAGTTTAGTGATGGATTTTAGTGAAACTGAAATTGTTTTGTAATTATAGCAACCTGACAGCTTTTTTTTTTTTTTTAAAGGTTCAGTATAAAATATTTGCTCATGTTTGTGCATGTGAATTTTACATTGAAGTCAGTTTTGTTCTGGGAGCAGGTTATTTGTTGACATTAACTCCTTCTCACACTGTGGACACTGGAGGGACGTAGAAGAAAGCCTTTGGAGAACTCAAGAACATACACAAAGATTTTGTGTGTTTTATGTAGAAATCAGTGTACAGGCTATTATCATGGATGTAGACAACCGAGACTCAGTTCAGAGGTGGAGCTAACTAATATCAACTAGTCAACAAATTGCATATATGGAACCATTAACCTATAACTGCAACACAAGTTAAGCTTTGAAAGTTAAAAATTTGCTTATTGTACTGTACTGTATCAAATCAGACAAGTCAGCTAATCTTAACATGAAAAGGAATAACTGATCATTTTACTGAAAAAAATAACATGAGAAGTGCACAGTCACTGTCCGATCCAGTCTCAACGTTAAGCTAGGCTAACCATGTTCTGACTCCATCTCCATATGTAACACGCAGGCTCTCCCCTGATATTTCTACTAAAATAAAAATGCTTTAATTTAACATTTGATATCAGCTCTGTGTGAAATGAGCCTTCACCTGAATGGGTGTGTGGTCAAATTGAAAGATTCCTGTGTCCCCCCACATCCGTGCTGAAACAATCAGAGCTGCGGTGAAAGCCACACACTCTGAGTCCATCTCATGCTCTGCACTTGTGGAATGTGAGCTGTGGATTAGGTCTTATCCCCATCCTAATGTAGCTTTTCTAAAGCTGGGAATCCAAGCTTGCAGTGTTTGGTTGTAGTCTTTGAGCAGACGTTGTCCCAGAGGATTAGGATTTGGGCACATTTTATCCATTCCCTCTCTCCTTAAATGCTTGGTGCCCCCTTCAGCACTGGTAGAACAGCAGCACCCACTGTCAGAGCGCAGTTAGGCTTCACATCATCCTGATTGGTCTCCAGTTCCCATGAAGACTAAAACTATTCAAAAAGCTGCTATGTTTTTAAAAGTCAGCTGCAGCCCATATGTTTCAGACTTGGGAATGTAGTGGGCATCTCCCTCAAAACAAAACACAAAACCAGGAAAGTAAACCACAGCTGTGATGTTCAATAGAACACTGAAGGGACACTCAGAATAGCCAACTAAGCCGACCTGTCTATGTCCCCTTCTCTGCAGACAAAAGTAAACAGTCTGCTCTAGCGTTGGTCTGCCAGTCTGGATGTTCGTTGTTAAACACAGCGGACATCTCTGTGAAGATGTAGTGACACGCCGATAAAGGAAAAGAACATTCCCTCTAACTGCACAATAAAACCTGGGCTTTTATGGGTGTTATTCATAGCTGATACCACCTTTCACTAACAGCAGAGAAATAAAAACAAATTCGATGAATATGACCTTGAATGCCCAGCCCCATATAGAGACACAGACCTTGCACCTCAAAATGTGTGAGTCACGGAAGGTCTCTAAAGTATTGTATAGAGGTTTGACTGCAATACTGTGAAGAATATTAAGCAGAATTTGTGAGATATAAGGCCTTTACTGAAGTATCAGTTGTTGTAATGTGTTGAGTAGGTCAAATTTGAGTTAGAAGTGGTGAAATTAGTCAGATCATGGCACTATAACCATGTTAACACCTGGTTAAGAAGTATCTTAACCCAAAAAGACCCAAACTTTACCCGTTAATCCACTGATCCTATCAATACATGTAAATAATTGGTGTAAAATACAGTTTGTTACCTTTTTATGGTCATCAGATATGACCCATTTGGATGTTCAGAGGCTCTGTAGTGAATGCGAAAACACCGTCATCTTCTGCAACATTGATTCACCAGTAAAACCCATGGAGTTTGATAGATTACAGTGGATGGAGACATTTGGTTTTACATTCAGTTATTGATATATTTGCTGAAAAAGTCACTTTTTTGTCCGCTTTCTCTGTTTTTTATATAATAAACCTCAACTTTAATATGAGCTTTTATGAGCATCTATATTATCAGTAAATTAAATATAGGAAAATACCTGATTTTCACTGAAAAAAATGTTAAATAAAGAAGATAATATGATAAATGGGGATAAATAACTTAAGAATGGTTATAGAGAAAAAAATCATTTGGGAGCTTCCACAATAGTAGCACTGGGTCTTTATACATTAAAATGCTTCCAGTGACATCGGGCTGTATAATACAATTAATCAACATTTTGCTTCCTGAAAATCTTGAAAAAATGCCTAAATTACAAAATCAAGAGTATTCCTTTGGTATTGGTATTCCTTTCTTGCTCAACAACATTCTAAATGCAACCGGTCTTTTAATATGTGAATTATGAATGCGCTTCTCCAGTCATATGCATAAAGAACAAGTATGTTTGAATAAAGCTTTGACAGTTTATGTAGCTAGAAAACACTTTATTAAAAATGCAAACATCCATAGCTCTGAAAAAGTAAGATTAAAATATTTTGCCCATATTACTCAGGTCTGCAGCGACAATGCTAATATGTCTGTAGGAGGTTTGTTTACTGTGTTGGAGGACTTAGTTTTGATTGGAAGCACAACAACACTTCTTAATGAGTTAAACACAACATGCAGCCAGTGCAGGGTGCATGTTTTAACTGTTGCAAGTCTAAAATTAAATAATTATTGTCAGTTATTTCTGAGTGAGAAATACTAAATTTATCACAACACTTTAATGATCCCTGGGGGAAATTGGGTTTGTGACAGTTGCTCCAGTCAAGATCAGAACTACAAAATGTCCACATGCAAAGAATTACAATAAAGCAGAATAAACATTAAGAATAATTCTGGCAAATCTAAACTGAATATTTGTGCAAGTTAAAACTAATTGTCCAACCAGTGCAGAAATGACAGCAGATACAGTAAAAGGTGCAGCAGTACAATGTATAGTTTACCTAAAAGCTTGTCCATCCAGTGACTCAGAGTATCTGACACACTGAGGAGTTAATACTAATTCACCAAGTAATGTGGATATATTTTACTCAAAAAAAGTCAACCTTTATGATTTCCTGTAGGAATGGGCATTTTAATTACTTTAGTTACAGTCAAGCTGCATAATCAAACCAGTGTATATTGTTACCATACATTGGCACACATTGCCTTCCTACCCAGAACAAAATAAGAATAATAAAAGACAAACTGACAAGTATGGAGTGGATGAACAACACATGTACAAGTTACTGTTTTAAGTCGCTTTAAAGCCTTTTTCAGACTTAACACACGCAGCACAATCAATAAATAATAAACATTAAAGGAGTGGTATTTTGCTTTTTTTTTAGACGGAATTCTTCATTTTCAAACAGTTCCCTGTGGTCTACATAAACTGTAAATGCTCTGCTTGGGTCTGAATTCTTCATTAATTCAACT
>JAPQRP010000003.1:14459584-14472444 GCA_037367295.1 Apogon hyalosoma
CATGGGCGGGTGGGGGTGGCCTCTGTGATTTTTGGTCTGTGGTGGACTAGGAGGGGCTGGACAATGAGGGAGATTAAGGGGAGAAAATATAGGATTTGGGCGTGGGGTGAGTTGGGTTCCAATATTGACAAGGTTCTTCATCTTGTCAGTGAAGTCCAGGAGTGGGCAGGCCAGACTGAGAGGAGAGAGTGAGGGGCTGGATGGGGTCTGGGGGGGTGGAAGTTGGGGTGACAGTTGGGAATGTCCTGTTGGGGAGAGGGTGATGACACGTCTTTCTGGGTCCGCTGTCTTCCGTGGTCAGTGCTTATCTCAGGCACTAACAGTTCTTCTCCAGAGTGTCGTCTTATCCATTGTTTTGGGTTTTCTTGTCTCGTCCTTGGCACGGACTGCTTGTGTCTGATGCACATAATAAAACATGTTGGAGCTCAACAGCTGTACTCCTGACTTGTTAAGGTAAAATCCATCTGCCTTAAAGAGGTGTCTGCGTTCCCAAAAAATGTTGAAATTATCAATAAAGTTTATTGATTGAGCAGTACATGTATCTTTGAGCCATCTGTTGAGCTTCATCAGCCTGCTGAATCGCTCAGCTTCTCGTTGAACTGTCGGTAGAGGGCCACTGATAAACACCTCAGTATTCAGACATCGAATTGTATTCAGCACATCAATAAAGTCCCGTTTCAAAACCTCAGACTGTTGCTTCACAACAGCAAGTGCTCCTGTGTGAATGATGAGGGATTTCACTGATGGACCGCAATCTTCAGAATTTTTTTTGAGATGTCGGACACCATGTCGTTGGTAGAACAGAGTACTTTGGAGTTTTTCTTGCTGCAAAAGCATTTTATCTCGTTCACAGCTCCGTCAGCCACTATCAGTGTTTGAGGCCCAGTAGTTAGCGCCTTCTGCAGCCTTTTACTGTAAGATTTAGGCTCATACCTTTCTCTGGTGCTGGAAGAAGAGCTTTCCTTCTGGGAGTCAGGGTCTTGTAAAAGTGGAGCAAATCTGTTCTGTAGTTGGAGCCCTGTGTTTTGGGTTGGTTTGTTCTTACTTCTTGTTGTAGCCACAGTCCATGGTTGTTTCCTCTACTGGGGTTGAGGAGACACTCCTGTGTGATGGGAGTGCAGGCCAGCCAGTTTCATCACTGATCTCCGGGTGCTGAGTTCTGGCTGTCAGCCATTTTTCCATATCTGAGGGAGGCGATTTACTTGATTTATGCTTTGGCTTTGTACCAAGAGAGTTCCAGGGAGGACTACTGGTTGATTTTGTGCCATTTGCACAGGCCTCCTCCTTCTTGGTGGTGCTTACTAGCTGTCTGTTAGCCTGCTCCTGTTTATTGTTTTTCGTCAACGGTATAGACAAGTATTATGAATATGATAAGTAAATGAAATATACATGAATACAATTTACCCTCTGGTGTTCATTTATATTTCTTTCTGAGTTATGCTGGTCACAGCCTTATTAATTTCCATGCTTGACTTGTTTGAGCAGCCTCTGAACAATAGCACAGGTTGGTTGGGAAACGAATGAGTTACAATGTAAGTTAAAGAGGTTGTGAAGGGTGAGTTATTTTTAACTCGGCCTTGGTATGGACTTCTACATTATACTTTTTTCACATCCACAGCAACAATTTATCTCACAACCCAAGTCCTAAATAGTCCCAGAACTGGTATAGTATCACTAATCTTTAATCCAAATCTGGGCTTTATGTTAATCACCTCAAATATAGTATATTGGGGAAATTAATAAACAGTTCAACTAATCTGCTAATAGTAATTATAATACTTTTTCAGATGAAATATGAAGATGCATACAAACATGAATGCAAACTTTGTCTGAGAGATTGTGAAGTCAAAATAGATTGTGGTATTGAAAAAAAATTACAAGGACAAGAAAGAGAAGATAGCATTTTGAGATTTGAGCGTACTCACCTTTTAAACCTGTAGAAAAACAGTCTCCTTCAGTATAAGCCACAGAGCAACTCAATGTCACACATTTTACTTTGTGTTTATTAAATGAATTTTATTGCTGTAATATATGCAATGTCATATCTGTTGATTTGGTATTGAACATTTCATACATCACAGGGTCCAGCAGGGCCACCAGGGATGCAAGGTTCCCCAGGTTTTCCAGGTGAAGGTCTCCCAGGATCAAAGGTAGATAACTTTTCCTGTAGTAACTTGATTGATGTAAATAAAGATGTCATAGGATTGTTGTTAAATATGTGGACCTTCAGCATCCATGTCATGTGTCTTATGGCCCTTCATGTTCTTATAGGGTGATAGAGGGTACGAGGGCCCCAAGGGCAGCCGTGGCCTTCCAGGAATAGGGTACAAAGGTGACAAGGTATGCTTATGGTTTATGAGTGGCGGGCATGTACACACACACACACACACACACACACACACACACACACACACACACAGTGAAAACTTCTGTAAAAGATGACCTGCTTGGCCTCTCACCTCTGACCCTCAGGGAAGCACGGGAGCCCCTGGGTTGCCTGGTATGGTGGGGTTTCCTGGGGCCGGGATCCAAGGAGAAAAGGCAAGACTAAAGAAAAGAACGAAAATGTGCCTGTTAGGTTTAATTTGTGTAAAGACATTAAAGTTTTTGCTCTCTGACTTCAGGGGGAACAAGGGCCAATTGGACCTTCTGGTCCCAGAGGACCTGCTGGACTGGGTATAATTGGACCAAAAGTAAGTGTCAGCCAAGGAATCTGAGTCTAAGTTACATTTAGTCCAGACAGATGTTTAAAGACCTGGGTTTTTTCACATTTAATGAGTTGAACTTAGTTGAACTGACATTTTATAGTGTCTGTATGTGTATGTGGGACACGGGGCAGCTGTGACATCCAATAAACAAAGGGTTGGCGGTTGTCCTAGTCATGTACCCTCGTGTCTTTGAGCAAGACACTTCACCCACCTTGGCTCCAGTGTCACTCACACTTGTGTATGAATGTATATAAGTGTTTGGTGGTGGTCGGAGGGGCTGTTTGGTGCAGATTAGCAGCCACGCTTCCGTCAGCCTTCCCCAGGACAGTTGTGGATACACATGTAGCTTACCACCACCAGAGTGTGAATGCATGTGTGAATGAATAATGGATCACTAATGTAAAGCACTTTGGTTGCCCTGAAAAGCACTTCAGAAAACCAGTCCATCATTATTATTATTATTATTATTGTTATTATTATTATTATTATTGTTATTATTATTAAACTAGCGCATTGACCGATGGGGAACCATGGGTTCTAGATGTTGTAGATAATAAACTTATCTCTGATCCAGTTCATTCCTTTACTTTCTTTACTTTCTTGGTAAATTCCACTGGCATTTTCAGTTGAATAACCTCTCAACTGGCATGTCTGTTTCTGCACATGAAATTCAACACCATGGCAACTTGGCCCTATTGTTTATCTGTTGCTAGGTAACCCACTTCAATGATGATTCTATGATTCTGGGCATAGCAATGTGATTTGCCATTGAGAGGCTATTGTATTCCAAAATTACTAATATCTCCCAAAATATTGGCCCTATCAACTTGCTGTTTTCGCTAGTCTCTTCCTTGACCAAACATACATAACTTTGCCAAATGGCAGCAGTCAGCTCTTACTGGATTTTGTGTGATGCCCAAGACACACAGAGTCCACTTCCCTTTTATGATATAGGATTCCATTTCACTGTAGTGTTTTTCATCTTTTTGTCTTGTGTATTTGTGAAGCATTTGCTAAACTAACATGTCTTACATCCCTATTGTTCAGAGCATGTGGAGTTGGTTTGAGTGAAGGGTTGCAGAACTGGTTTGTCATTGTATCATTACAAATATGTGCCAAATCTACTCTTTACAAACCCATGGTCTTCTAAACAGAGCAAATGAGGACAGGAAATGAGACACACATGGCACACAATATCCAGTCAGTTTTCAACAAATAATCTACGATCATGTAGTATCAAAATCAGTAATGAACACCACATTGAAATATAGATATTTATGCGATGGATGAATGTATTTTAAAAGCTTGAACACAGCCAAAAATATTCAGTCAGTGTTTCCAGAAATCAACTGTGTCATCTTTGTAGCAACATCAAAAAAGTAAAAGCAATGAAAATGCACAAAAAGAGACCATTTAACTTCTATATTTAGCCTACTTGTCTGTTATAGAAGCTCAAAAATCAAATAAATATGGCCAAATCAGGAAATAAGCAACACTGGGAAGAACAGACACAATGCTCCACTCTACCAGTGTAGCATGAAGCCATGTAGTCAAACAAAAAAGCAACATCTGAGCCTTAATGTGACTCAGACGCTGTCTGCTCCACCTTCTTTTGTGACACTAAAATAACTGAAACTAACTAGCTTACTGATCAACCATTAACTTCCTTGAGGTTTTTCTTCATAGCCAGCTATCTTCAACTTTATGGTGGAATAAAACTCAAAGTTGATTCGAATAATAATAGTTTAGTAAACATGATAATTGTCCTTAAATGCTTAATGTTGAAAAGAACAGATTTAGTTGCTAATGACTCATAGCCATTACTACAAAGCTTCAGTGCTTAAACTGATAGTTTCTGGCATCATTCGGCAAAGAATCCTAATTACTTTTCAACATAGTGTGTTTGAAGTGGCCTGATGGGAAACAAGGATTCAGTCCATTTCTGGCTCTGATTTCAAGCTGTAGAAAATCTACTGCATAATAGAGACTTTGGCAAATAACAGCATATCCTAAGACGTCTTTGCAGGAGAAATGGGACAAAATTACATGTTAAAAATGTAAACAGTTGATGTGTCGTGTCATAGGTAAATGCTTCACTGTCCCAAATTGAACAAAACCTTCAGTCCATGAGGTGAAAAGGCAAACAGTATTCATTGGTTTGTCATTGTAATACAGGTTAGAGATGATTTATTTGTCATCTAAAATCACTGGTGTTTTCCAACTTTTCAGGGTGACCAGGGTTTTCCTGGAGAGCCAGGACCTCAGGGAGAGAGGGGTTTAGGTGAACCAGGAGCAAAGGTGAGTCTCCCAAATTAACCTGCGACCTCACACGCAGCTGATATGTTTAGATTATACATGTGATATATGTGTGATGTCTTAGGGAGAACCAGGACCTGAAGGGGCTTCTGGGATACCCGGCATTCCTGGTGAGGATGGAGCTGTTGGTGCTAAGGTGAGTTAGTGCCTGGAGGTCAAGGTTCACACTAATTTCTCCAGTTCTTTAACATGAACGTTTATGATTTAATTTAGGTTCTTCACTTGTAAATGTCCCAAACTGCAGCCTGTGATTATCTATAAAGGTGGTGACACTGTAATTGTTTGTTGATCAAGGGTGAGATGGGGTTACCAGGTCTGCGAGGGCTAGAGGGAGCAGCAGGAAAAGGAATCCCTGGAGAAAAGGTAAGGTTTATTTAGATTAGGACTATTTCGTGTGTACAACTTGGTTACATCTGTGTTCTGTCTTTATAATGTCTTCTGTATGTGACACGTGACAGACAATAAGGAAACAACAGAGTAGCATTGTTTAGCTCTGTTTTAGCAGCTCAGAAGAGCAAGGTGAATCGACATGGTAAATTAATAATCACATGAAATATGTAAAAACACTGTAGAAGCACTGGGTGAGGGGACATCTGGAAAGGTTTAAGCCTTTATAGAAGGGAAATACTCTGAATTTCAAAATTTTAACCTTAGTGTTATTTGAGGACATAACAAGACTGTATTAGGTTCGTGGAAATTTTCACAATTTTTCATTGTCATGTAGAAAATCAAGGTCAATGAAGTTACCGTATTTGGTTCCTTACCCGTAAGTAGCAAAAAAATAAATAAATTAATACAAAAAGTAAATATAAAAAAAATACAAGAAAAATGCATGTAAGGTGAAAGTATTTATTTATGTAAATATATTTTAGAACATTAGAACATCACTTTTAGAACATTACAACAGCATAAATATTCATTTGGAAGTTGTAACAAATATAGTTGTGGGTTTTTAAAGGTTACTATAGTTATTCTTTTATTCACTCTGTTTTTTTTTTAAATTGTCATTTACAAGACAGACAGTTTAGGACAGACATAAAACAACATTTAGTTACAAAAATACAGTACATACAGTATATGAAGTAGAATTCATGTAAAAGTGCAGGGCACATTAAATACTAAAACCAGGAACAATCTAAAGATGTTTTTTCCAGTTCCCTCAGAATACCTCTAAATTCCTCTAACAATATAAAAGTACACAGTTTTAGATCCTGCTGTAACTTGTTCTAAGTTGAAGGAGCAACCTCTTATCTGAATAATGTCATTATATGTATTTTTTATATCAAAATATATCTTTTGATGCTTTGCTTTTATATCATTTGCACTTGATCTTTGTGCATATGGCAACTGGACATTAAATGCGCTGTTGCTCATAAAGTTGGAATAAAAGATTTTTACCTCTTTTCATGAAATGATTGTGACAATGTTGTTTATTCTTGATAGAGTGTAACTGGGACTCAGTACATAATCATTGCACCTGGTCAAAGGTGATTACTGATGTATATTAATAGGAGTAAAAACAGGAATGTGTCTGAAAACAACATTATTCTAACTTTATGAGCAACAGTGTAGTTGCTCAGAATCCTCTTTGGTTCTCATTCATGTTTACATAGTTATAAAGAAAAGGGTTTTATTGACAGTGGCTTCATTTGATAAACTTGACTCTGGGCATTCTACTCATTTGTATTTCAATTTGTTGATTTTAAAATATAGATTATGTTATAGCCCTCAACTGTCACATTACATCACATACTTCAACAAATGATAACATGATCATGTTTTTTATTTTCAGGGAGACAGAGGGGACCGTGGGCCAAGGGGACTTTCAGGAGCCCCAGGCCCAGTTGGACCAGCAGGAGCTAAGGTAGATTTAACATTTTTACCCCCCCCCCAAAAAAACCCTCCTAAGTCCTTTCAGGGTCAAAGGTCCATTCACTGTGGGTGGGAGGTAGGAAACCCAGTAATTTTGGCGTTCAGCAAGGTCAGGTTCAGACCCCCGTCACAGGTAGATTGAGGTTTATGATCAGCTCAGATTTAATGGTTTGATTGTTTTAGAAACATCTGGTTTCAAGGGGTTAAAGTAACTGAAGGGTGGTTTAGCTGTCTTTTAGCACACTGTCATAATCACTTAGACATATTGTACTCACTCTTTGTTCATAGATGAGAATGGAACAGTGTTCCCAGGACACCTAGAGTTCACATGAAAGTCTCTGTTTTGTCTTATGTCATTATTTACGGTTTTAGTGTTTACAGAGGTTTCAGAGAACTCATCACCCGGTCATAGTATTAAACAGCCTTTATTAACTGGCCCTCTTGTTCAGGGAGAGCCTGGCAGTCCAGGAATGGGGGGCCTACCCGGACCTGCTGGGCGTGGTGTACCAGGACCAAAGGTGAACACACATGTACAGCCCTCAGAATCTGCAGTGAATATAGGATGATATGGCCAAACCTGTTATCCTAAATAAACATTTTTAACCTTGTAAAACCTGACCCATCAAAAACTAGTCACAAAATTAATTTTTTTTGGAATTGAGATGTTTATTAGATCTTTTAACAAAATCCAAGCAAAACATTTTGCCATATCAATTTGTTAACAATATATTTTTTGTATTGCGTTTGATACATTGGGCATTTTTATAAAGCACCCTATATACCTGCAGTATCAAATTTGATACAGACATTTTTAACACAATTTAACTGTATTATAAAGAATCAATTATCAAGTAACTACTCATTGTTCCAGTATATGAAGCAATTATTAAAAAAAATAATAATAATATAAATCTTCTTAAAGTAACTTTTTGAAAATTACCAAAAGACTTTCCTGCAAAAAGTGTGTGGATGGATGAAAAGGGCCAAAAAAGCCTTTCCACTGGCTGCAGTAGGATGATAGGACCAGGGGGCAGAAAACATGCATCGTGTCACATACAACAGGTTTTAAGGAAAGTATTCATCTTGTTGATTAGATAGAAGTCTCAGAGCCTGGCATAGCAAATATAATACAAATGGTTTTAAAGGGTCAATATCCATCAATGTCAGTAATTATCTAATTATCATAATAAAGGTCAAATCATCATTTCTTTGAGGGTTTTCTAGCTGATTTTTGGTTGTAAGTAGAAAAAATGAAGCATTAATTTGTGTTTTTGAGCAATTCATTAAAGATGCAGTAAAACAAAAACAATGTTAAAGACAAAATAAAATGACATTCTAGGCCCATTCGATGGGAATATCACTAGGACACCAAACAGCAGAATATATTAATAAATCTATTGGTAGGACATTCAGAACAATGAAAACTCTAAAATCTTCACAACATTGGCATATATGGGAGTAAAATTAAGTTAAATATCAAAACATTTGAAAGTACTTTATGTGAGAATATAAACAAATGACCTCTAAAGACAAAAAAAATGTATATTATATATGTGTATGTATATCATGTAACAAATGTGTGTCATAATAGCAATATTAGATCTACAAACACTAGTCTTTCTATTTTGGGTCCTTTAAGAAGACTTAGAGGATTAACTGTTACTTACCTCTCTGTATGACAGGGAGATCCTGGACCTGTGGGACCAGTTGGACCCGTTGGAGAACCTGGATTGGGAATCATGGGGCCAAAGGTGTGAAACATAACATAATGGTGCACAGTGCACAGTGTGTATTCTGAATGTAAATCTTCCTTACATTTTCTTTTCTATTTCTTTACGTATTCCAAATCACATCAAACCGCTCCCAGCAGATGCAAACTTCACACATTTGTTAGTCACGGTAGTTAGATTAGAGAACTGATGTCAAACATGCAGCCCGCAAGCCAAAACCAGCCCCCTTAATGGTCAAATTGGGCCCATGGGATGAATTTTATGGAGTGCAAAAATTACACTGAAGATATTAACAATCAAGCGTAATAAAATCACTTTAGTTTAGGGTCCCCATACACATAAAATACTACAATAATAACCTATAAATAATGACAACTCCAATTTTTTCTTTGTTTTAGTGTAAAAAGTAATATTAAATGAAAAAAAATATGTACATTTACAAACTATCTTTTCAAAAAAATGTGAATAACCTGAACAAATATGGGCAACATTAAATGTTTTAAGAGAAGTGTAATTTTAACAAATGGTGCCAGGCACAACAAACCCCGCCCTTCGCAAACGTTTTACCTGATTTGCCCTATCTCCTATTATTGCGAAAACACATTTTTGGTGACATTAACCTTTGACCTACATTGACCAAAATTTAATGGGATCTATTCTGGACCACTTCATACCTTTCCTGAAAATTTCATGGAAATCAGCCCAGTAGTTTTTGCATAAAGTTGCTAAAAAACAAACAGACAAAAAGAAAGAACCAAAAACAATACCCTCACCTCCCCTTCGGGGGGTGGGGTAACAATAATCTGCCCGTTATTAAATGTTTTGTGTGTTTGTAGATCCACTGTGATTTCTAAGTTGTAATGAACATGTGTAAATGATAAACTGAGATGTAATATTGATAAAATTGCACTTATCTATATTATAAAAGTCAAGTATGCGTGTGTGTCTGGGGATTCACACAAAATCCAGAAAGAGCTGACTGCTGCAGTTTGACATATTTATGTATTTTTGGTCAAGGAACAGACTAGTGAAAATGGCAAGTTGATAGGACCAATATTTTGGGAGATATAAGTAATTTTGGAATACAATAGCCTTACAATCATGTTGCTATGGAAAGAACATTTTGGTGGGAACTGATGGACAAATGCGGTACAGCATGCACGAACACACAACAGCATTAAAAACTACCACACCTAGAGCCCGTGGATCTCCACTAGTTTTTCTTAAGAAATTTCAGGTTCATGTTATTCACATTTTTAAAGGATAATTTGTAGATGTAAACATTTTCATCTGTAATTTTACTTTTGTCACTCTAAAATGTAGAGAAAAGTTCGTAATAGTGATTATTTATAAGTTATGATGTTATTTTACTGACATCATATTTGGCTTTATGTGGCCCCTGAACTAAAATTAATTTGATAGCCCTGGATTAGACTGGATCATTAGTATTGAATTGAATTGAACTGAATTGAATTGATAGCTTTATTGTCATTTGACATGTCACAGCAGAATGATACATTCAGCATGTCACAGCAAACAATATTATGATGCACTGTCCTCCAAAACCAGTACGAGCCACTGCCATATTTTGGCGCTGCCACAAACTTAGAAATCAGAAATTACAGTGCAAACACAAAAGCAAGCACAAATACAGACATACTTAGACTATGCCAGGGTACTGGAGAGGAGAGTCCAACCGATAGTTGGATTCAGGAGGACCTGGTCATAGAACACTGGACCAGCTCTTTACCCTCCACAAGCTCCTAGAGGGTTCATAGGAGTTTTCTCATCCAATCCACATGTGTTTTGTGGATCTGGAGAAGGCATTCAACCGTGACCCTCGGGTTATCCTGTGGGGGGTGCTGTGGGAGTATGGGGTAGATATGGGGTCTATGGCCTGCTGCTACAGGGCATTAGGTCAGCCAGAGCTTGGTCCGCATTGCCAGTAGTTAGTCAGATTTGTTCCTGGTGCAGGTTGGACTCCGCCAGGGCTGCCCTTTATCAACCATTCCATTCATAATTTTTATATACAGAATTTCTAGGCACAGCTGGCTGTTTGGGGGCCTCAGGGTCGCATCTCTGCTTTTTGCAGATGATGTGGTCTTATTGGCTTTGTCAAGCTGTTATATCCAGGCTGCACTGGGGCGGTTTGCAGCTGAGTACAAAGCAGCAGGGATGAAAATCAACGCCTCCAAGCCCAAGACCATGGTCCTTAGTCGATAAAGGGTGGAGTGCCCATTCTGTATTGGAGAAGAGTTACTGCCCTGAGTGGAGGAGTTTAACTATCTTGGGGTCTTGTTCACGAGGGAATGATGGAACAAGAGATCAACAGGCGGATCGGGGCAGTGTCTGCAGTATTGTGGACGCTGTACTGGTCTGTTGTACAAATGGTGGAAATGAATTTTCTTTGCAGGGTGGCTGGCTTCTCCCTTAGAGATTGGGTGAGGAGTTCGGTCATCCAGGAGGGGATTAGACTAGAGCCACTGCTTCTTCACATCAAGAGAAGCCAGCTGAGGTGGTTTGGGCATCTGGTCAAAATCCCTTCTGGACACCTCCCCACTGAGGTGCTCTGGGCTTGTTCAACCAGGAGGAGACCCTGGGGCAGAGCCAGGACACACTGAAGGGATTATATCTCTTGCTAGGCTTGGAATTACTTGGAATCCCACTGGAGGAACTACAGGAGGTGGCTGGGGAGACAGAAGCCTGGGCTGATTCCCCCCTGACCCAGAGCCGGATGGATGGATGGATGGATGGATGGATGGATGGATGGATGGATGGATGGATGGATAATTTTCCCCCCTTCACATGAACAGAACACCACTCCACTCTCTTACTCTGAGTGTTATAGTAAATGATAAATGAAAATAAAATAAATGACATACGAGATAAATAAAAAAAAACATTATGCATATTCATTTGTTGATTCATTTTCTGAACCCGCTTTATCCTCCCTAGGGTCATGGGAGTCGCTGGAGCCTATCCCAGCTACTTATGGGTGAAAGCAGGGTACACCCTGGACATGTTGCCAGTTCAGCACAGGGCTGACATATAGAGACAAATAATCACTCTCACACCTATGGGCAATTTAGATTAAGCAATTAACCTATCAGTGCATGTCTTTGGATGGTGCTAAAATCAAACCCAGGACCTTCTTGCTGTGAGGCACAAGTGCTATCCACTGCACCACCGTGTCGCCCACCATTGTGAATTGTAATGCAATTTAAGGTACAATATATATTCATATTTGACTATTCACCATTATGAATGGTCAAATACAAATATATATTGTGCCTTAAATTGCATTATACTTTATTGTACAGTACATTTAGCAACGCTTTCAAATGTCATTCATTCAAACACCACACAACAAAAATTATAATATTATTTATGATAATATATTTTGTCCTACACCTCCTGTAAGATTTGTCCAATATCTGTCTTTTTAATAAATTCAACAAAGGGTTTCCAGATATCTTCATATAGTTCTACTTTGTTTTTTAGAATATATTATTTTCGTCAGGGCCATACATTGTGCCATAGCATTAAACCAAGCATCTACAGTAGGTAGATCTGTCTTTTCCAACATAGAACTATCATCCTTTTAAAACTCCACTTTTAGACTTTATTTTATTGTGTCATAGTTTGTGTGATGCATTTACAGCACTAAAAATCCTGTAATAGATCACTCATCAGCATCTTATCCAAATCAAAGAACCAGGATGAGGAATGTACAATTATGTGATAAGAGACATGTGCAGTTGTTGGACCTACCTGTGTGTGAGCTGTACAGGCAAAGCGGCGTCGGATCCCTGGGTCACATGACGTGTCCTCCAGGCAGAAACTGGCCTTGTGTCCTTCAGCCATCTTCTGTCCAGTGGAGACATCCAGCAAGTCATAGTTACTAAAAGCCTCCATGCTGTGATAGTGCCTGGAGACAGAAAAAGAGACACAAAAATGAAATGACAGATCAGTCAATCAATCAAATTTATTTATATAGCGTCACATCATAACAAAAGTTATGACACTTTACAAATAAAGCTGGTCTAAACCAGGCTCTTAAACCACCTTACAGAAACCCAACAGAATCCTCCAGGAGCAAACACAAAACAGTGGCAGATTGTGAATATAGTGGTTTAATGCTTAAAGACCCACAACTATCATCCATCCATTTTCTGAGCCCGCTTTATCCTCACTAGGGTCACGGGGGTCGCTGGAGCCTATCCCAGCCACTTAA
>JAPQRP010000003.1:14478633-14493039 GCA_037367295.1 Apogon hyalosoma
AACCCTCTCTTCCACCAAGGCCCAGTCCCAATTCACCCCTTGGCCCTCACCCTCACCCTTACCCCTACCCCTTGGTCCTTGCACTTGGGACTACTAGGGGTTGAAATATTCCCCTATGAAATGGGACAATCCTTCGAGATCTGTTACATCAGCAGTAGTTGTTGATGCTGCTATAAACAGATACAACAACTTGTTTCCGAAAACATTCATGATGCCGTCCGCAGCTGTAACCATCTCTGTTGCATAGGCTTTGGGCATCTTTTTATGGCTATCAACCGCAGAAATGTGGTCTATAACACTCTGAAACGGCATTAAACAGCCGATCAAATGATTAAGTTGTTTACGAAGAAAATATGTACATTTGTGTGTTTCTTTCATCACACTGCTGCACTGATGATTCAAACAGAATTATGGGAAATTTCTCGTACCCCTCTGTTAGTAGTGTGGTCCTGAAAACTCTCTGTTTCGAGGGTCAAACAGCCCTCCCCCTTAGCCCTTCCCCTCCGACTCATAGAGAATCGAGACACCTTTCACATTAATGTGCAAAGTGGAGGGGTAGGGCTAAGGGGTGAAATGAGATTGAGCCCAAGTTTCACTAAAATCTGTTCAGTTTTTGCTCAATGCTACAAATGAAAACAACCTAAGATGATTTTATAACATCTTTGGTCGCTCTAATAAAAATAAAAGTAAACATGACTCCAGTGACATGTGATGGGTGTGCTGCTCTGACAAGATTGCTAACATATTTTTGTCTTTTTTTTTTTGTCGCAGCTCTGGAAACCACAATACTGAGTCAGATTTGTGAGCCAGATGACAGAATGGCTCTTTTTCCAAACTCTATCTCTCCATTTGAGGAATTCCACCCAGAGGTTCCAGATACCAGACACTCCACTGAGTCCCCAGAGGAGGAAAACACAGGAGTAAGGCTGCCTTCATCTCTAAAATATGTGAATTATAAATGCATGGAACCTCAGTGTTTACATGAATATTGCAGAAATGTATAACTTCAGTGTAACATATGAAAATGGCAAATATGAATTTCCTGTGCAGACGTGATGTTCAGTGGACAAACAACTCTCTGACGTACATTTTGATACTATTCCCAAATTACACCGACATCCATATCATGCTCGGAAAGAAGAAAAAAAAGATGAGTTCTGGGTCTGTTCAGTCAGCTCTGACTTCCTCTTGAGATTTCTAGCAGTCTCTAGAAGTCTTCCATTTAATTTTTAGGTCTTAAAGTATCTTAAATACAATTTTGACTTTTTTTGGATTATTTAACCCATAAACATTCAGTGCTACTTTTATGTCAGCTCCCAAATTAAATTTTCCTCTATATCTAACCTTTAAGTGATTTATCACCAGTAATTTATAATTCTATCCTCTGTTTTTTGTATTTTATCAGTATAAATTAGATATTTTCCTACATTTAATTTACTGATCATGTTGATGTTCATAAAAGCTCAGATTAAAGCTGAGAGTTATTATATTAGAAACAAAGAAAATTGAAGAAAAAGTTACTTTTTCAGTGAAATATATCATTAACAACATAATCCAACTCTGTCCATCCACTGTCACTGATCCAGCTGTGGGTTTTACTGGTGAATCAATGTTGTAGAAGATGACAGTGTTTCTGCGGTAACTACAGTGCCTCTAAACGTCCAAATGGGTCATATCTGATGAACATGAAAAGATGACAAACTGTATTTTGCACCAATTATTGACCTGTATTGATAGGATTAGTGGATCAACATGTATTAAACAGTTTAGATCAGTAGATGGTTTTGGTCGGTGATGAATGTTTTGGTCTTTATGGGTTAAGTTCCATTAACTTCAGTCTCACTTTTATATACTGTATGTTTTGTGTTGTATTGTGGTGCAAGACAGCATATGTTCTCATCAAGAAATTAACTGTTTCAGTTAATGGTAGTTTCATCTAATTTGCGTATGTGCAGGTTCAGACTGATCTGACTCAACAACAGAAAATAGGTCTTAAACATTGTTCATAATAGTTGTAAAAAGTTTTGAATTTAACTTTAACCTGTGTTTTTTTTCCCAGATTGAACTCCCAGAGGAGGCCGTAACCTTGACCCCGCAACCTGCTGAGGAAGACGAGAACCTGAGCGAAACCAAACGCACCACTTCCATCAGAGTGGAGCCGTGGATCGAGCTGCCCGACCTGACGCTCACGTCTCCTGACGGGAAGGGGAAGCCGGACTCCGCGGTGACGTCTGCCATGAGCCCTCACACCTTCACTGAGTGGCTGTATGAAGCAGAGAGCACCCAGCCTCCAGTCAGTCCACCAGCTCCTCCCCTGTCTGTTGCATCACTCCCAGGTAAACAGCATTAACAAGTAAACCGAGAGCCACACCTTAAACATTTCCTCAATCATCATCATCATTCAAATATTTTAGTGAAAAAACAAGTTCTGTTGTTTCTTCTTGGCAATATAGGGTTTGTCCTCATGTAGGTGTGCATATGTGCAAGACATTGTGCCATTATTTTATCTCACTAGTTTCCTCTTATTATTCATGGTAATGACCCAAACAGGAAGCTTTAAAAGGTCAGTGTAAGATTTAGTGAGGTATGAATATGGTCAAGCAGATGATAAGGAGTCCTTTTCAATCACTAATAAATGCCATTATTTCAATTGTAGTTCTTTAAATGTAACAAGGAACTACTTAAAGTAGCAAATTTGGGGAAAGAAAAACAGAACTTAAAAATGCACACTTTCCCTCTGCAACTTTCTTCTCTCAGTCTAATCTAAACAGACTAAATATGTCTATAAGTACATAAGTCTGTATGACCTGCTGTGTGTTCATGTCATTATGGAAAAGTGAATCCACTTTTAAAGGTTCTTTGTAGAGACATCTACACAGATCTGACAAGTAATAAAGTTAGTATTTACAGCCGTCAATCATGTATATAATAACCCCTTACTGTGATTAGGCAAAATCTGCTTCACAGAGAAGATTTTCTGGAGCCTGAAAACACAGACAGTAAGTCACTGCAGAAGTATTATGTCCCTTCAGACATAGAATACCACTAAAAGCAATATGCAGGAATTTTTGCCCAATGACTCTAAAAAACTATTAACCTGTTGGAGTTCCTGGATGAACCCTCCTGTCCAAATCAGAAACTGATTTAAGATGACATAGCAGCAAGACTGAGCCTCGTATGGAAAGTGCAGATGTCAAACTAACACTGTGAAGCCAATTGTGTTGAAAAGACAAGTAAAACCAGACTTTTAAAACACAATAAAAACACAATTTTTTGGCAATATTGTCATCATGTTTTGTGCACTTTCGGTGCAGGCAGAGACGGTAAAACCAGACATCTAAGGTTTTTATAAATAGTTGTATATAGTTTTTCCTGTCCTACATTTGCACGCCTGCATTTTCATGTAAATAGTTGTATGTAACTTTGTAATTTGCTAAATTTGTAATTATTTTTATATTAGTTTTCAATTTATACGTTCATTCTAAGTTATAAAAATGATTCATCCATTATGGTTTTGGTGAAAAACAGTATAGAATCTAGCCCTTTCCTGCTCATATTTCATGTTTTTTTGTGTGATTTTAGGTTCAGTATGTTAATACAGCATGTCCAATGGAAAAAATAACTGTAAAGTCACACAGGTGAGGTTGTGCTGAAAAAAGGGATACCAAACAAGGCAACATAAACATTTTTTTAATGAGAAATATAAAAGCAGAATAAAAGTAAAAATATTGTAAAACAGCCCAAATACACTCAGACTCCTAAGGGCTATGTTTTGCTGCTTTGATGGTGAACGTGTGGACCTTAATCTGAAGTGTTGTCATATATTTTAATAAAGTGCAGAATTACAGTGATAATGCTGTAATTTTATGAGCTGCAGGTGAAAATGATCGGACGTCTTGGACTGTGATTGGGCGTGTACCTGTCACTATGGCTACATTCAGACAGCAGGTCTTAATGCACAATTCGGACTTTTTGGTGAAATCCTATTTTTTGTGTGCTTGTTCATATTACACATTAAATACGACTTCTATTTGTTTGGAATATGACTGAATGTGACCCTGAAGTGACCCGCATGTGCAAAAGAGGTCCTGACGTAATACGTGAAAATACAGGCACGCACTGTGTTTATGAAAGTAAATATGGACGGATGCAGAATTGTGATGTGTGTCACATTTCAATGACGTAAAGTTCAGATAAACGTGACCTAGCAGTTCAGACTGAAGTCGCGTAGCAAAATATCAGACACGTATCGGATTTAGGACCACATATGAAAGTGGCCTGGGTCGGATTTGAAAAATCTGATTTGTTTCTTTAACAGATCAAATACATGTTACATATGGACAAAAAAATCAGATTTGGGCCACATGTGTCTGAACGTAGCCTATGGGTATCATATGACAGATAATACAACAGATTGCCTTGTGATGAACTGGGGACATGTCCAGGGTGTACCCCGCCTTCGGGTTAGCGACCCCAGTGAGGATAAAGCGGGTTCAGATAATGAATGAATGAATGAATGAATGAATGAATGAATACAGCAGGTAAGACAGCAACAAAACCCTTGACTTATTGCATCTATTGTGTGTTTTCAGATGAGGGCTGTGGTGAGACTCTGGACCCGGGTCCCTGTAGACAGTATGTCGTCAAGTGGTACTACGACCCCGAGGCCAACGCTTGTGCTCAGTTCTGGTACGGAGGCTGTCAGGGCAACGCAAACAAGTACGAGACTGAAGCAGAATGCAGGAAGTCCTGTGTCTACACGTAACAGAATGTGTCTGGAGAAAGGGCGTGTGTAGAGCTAACATGTCCTACCAGCGTCACCGCGGAACTGAATGGACCGATGATGCAGACGCTCTGCTTTACTGTGTGAGCAGAGCTCTGACGCAGGTGAAGGAGATGATGAAGATGACTCGGACCTGCACACTGTCACTCAGACCACATTCACACTGCAGGTGATCCTGCTCAGTCCTGTTCTGCCACACATGAACACAGCTGTCTGATTATCACGGACTCTTGTCACAATGTTCACCTTTACTGACGACCTGCAAAACTAAAAGGAGCTTCGAAAAGACCGATTCAACATGTCGCTACAAATACAAGGACGACGATACAGAGAAAAAGAATCAAGTAAACACATAAAACCTGCTGTTATGTACAACATGCAGCAGTCCAGGCTATACATAACCCTTCATAGATAAAGCCATGAATGAAAGAATGACCACATTATATTGGGTTTGTTTACATAGACAAGACAAGTTAGACTTTATTATAGTTTGTTCTACATATGAATACAATGGGAAAAATACAACATGACACAGCACTATATGACAGATAGGATAGTAAAAATATAAAGCAACAATAAAATGAAAGCCCATAAAACATTCCCCACGCAACACTGATTATACAGTTGCCCATACAACTGGAATAATGTTTTCAGACACGTTCCTCTTTTTACTCTTATTTGTACACATCAGTAATCACCTTTGACCAGATGTAATGATTACATACTGAGTCCCAGTTACACTTAAATCACAGTGTCACAATCATTTGATGAAAAGAGGTAAACATATTTTATTCCAACTTTATGTGCAACAAGTGTATTTACCTAAACATAGAAAATGCAATGTACATGCTTTTGTACTTAAATGAAGTTTGTATTGGAATCTACTTTATATTACATTTGTTCCACTTTGTGAGTCTCCGTACTCTAATCATGGATGTCAGCATCTAAGCTAAAGCTTAAAAACAGAGTCGACAAATAACTGACTTCCACTAAAAAAACAAACTTGTAGACATACGCTACATAAACATGTACAATTTTTAATCCTAGAACCTTTAAAACTCCTTGACTGAACACATTTGGGGTAAGGCTTGAGCTGGTTTGTTCTGATTTGTAACTGTAACATCCTGAATGTAACAGCACATATTTACTAGACATTCAGTTCCTGATTGTCACTGCTCTGTAGATATCATATCACAGTTTTCATGCAGGGCTTTAAAGCTGAACAGTTCTGCGCATGAAGGATCATAGAATCACACAGAGATTACAGAAACATAGATAAACCTTTATTCTGGTTTTGACTAACACGATTATATTAGATGGAGTAAAAACCATATTTGGAATGTGGTCCTTTGTGAACTTGTGAACTCTGATACGTAGCATTAGTTTGGTTTCCCTTTGTTATTTTGGCCATTGCTTTATTTCACAGTTGAAAGTGGAGACAGACAGGAAAAGTGGAAAAGAGAATAGTAGAATCAGTCCATAGACTCATACTGCTCGGTCACTCATTCATGAATTACACATTTTGCTTCACATTTACTTACATTTGATACTCGACTCTTACACATACAGTATGACTGTAACTTACCCTCAGTGGTATGCAGTTATGTTTATTATAGTGCACTAATGTGTAAAATGACAATTTGGCTGATAACAATCTTATTTTGGTTTTTTTTTTTGGATATTTTCCAGCAGTCAAATTTTATTCATATAGCACCACATCATAGAAAAGGTTATCTCATGACACTTTAGCCCAATCACAATTCATCGCTTGGCCCTCCTCCTTACCCCTACGCCTTACCCCTTGCACGTGGCACTACTAGGGGTTGAAACATTCCCCTATGAAGTGAGACAACCCTTCAAGACCTGTTACGTCATCAGCAGCCATAGATACCATGATAAACTATGTTTATATAACAACTTTGTTTGCGAAAGTATTCTCCATGCCGTCATCAGCTGTAACTGTCTCTGTTCCATGGGCTTTGATCATCTTTTTACAGCTATCAACCGCAGAAACGCGATCTATAATACATTGAAACGGCATTAAACGGACGATCAAATGATTAAGTTATTTACAAAGAAAATACTGACATTTGTGTGTTTCTTTCATCACACTGCTGCACTTTTTTGCTGTGTTTACCTCCATCTTGCCGATGATTTGAACAGAAATATGGGAAATTTCTCATACCCCTCTGTTTGTAGTGTGGTCCTGAAAAATCTCCAGTTCAAGGGCCAAACAGCCCTCCCCCTTAGCCCTTCCCCTCTGACTCATCGAGAATCGGGACACCCCTACCCCTTCACATGAACACATAAAATGGAGGGGTAGGGCTAAGGGGTGAAATGGGATTTGGCCTTTAGATTAAGAGCTGGTCAGACCAGACTCTTAAGCCAATTCACAGACACCAACAGAATCCTCCAGGTGTAAACACGGTGACAGTGGAGGAAAAACTTCCTTTTAACAGGCAGAAACCTGGAGCAGACCCCAACTCCTGGAGGGTGGTCTTACTTTACCCCATTAGAAAAGAAGTCATTATATATTTAAAGTGTTGAAGCCTGTCATCACATCATCATGAATGAACACAAACAAACAAATTAGTGGAAAAACCTCAACTTTATTATAACACAACAGATAAATAACTGCAACTGCTAGACATCATATATGCAGATGCGGATATTGGACAAAATCAACAAACGTCAGTATCAGCTGATAATTGTTGGTCAGCATCAACAATAAATGTAAAAGAAAAAAAAAAAAAGAGTTGTGTAAAATTGGCTTTTAAGAACAATAAGAAAGGAAGCAATTGTTTAGGAGGTTTTAACATAAGATCCTCTTGT
Organism: Apogon hyalosoma; assembly: GCA_037367295.1. Classification (NCBI taxonomy): domain Eukaryota; kingdom Metazoa; phylum Chordata; class Actinopteri; order Kurtiformes; family Apogonidae; genus Apogon; species Apogon hyalosoma. Next base: position 14,486,249 of record JAPQRP010000003.1, read on the forward strand.
GCCTTGTAAACTAACCCCCCCCCCAGTAAACTGATAATCTAATGTTTGCTTTATCTTCAGAGTATTCCACCTTCATGACTGTTCTGTTTGTTCTCCTATCACAGACTGTTTACTGTTCAAGTCAATAGAAGAACAAATAGTCATAAATAACATGTGAGGGCAGGTTAAAGAAGTCTTTCAGATCTCTATTGTTCTTTGGGTTGATCATGTTAAATATCCAGATATGTACTGTTCAATAATGCGATTCATCACTTATCAGAGGAGGCTGATCAGGACCGAGGCCCCTTCACTTGCATTGTGAATATAGTCTGCTGTATATACTGTTACATATGTAGTCTGGTGAGGATGACTGACACTATGTAAAACTTTTTATATTACACTCTAGGGTATTAAGATCTGGTGTGAACTCGTCTTGTTGCAAACTATTCTTGTGACTCATTGTTTTTCTTATGACTGTTCGTTTACCTAAAGACTTAGTCTTTATCTGTTTATAGTATTTCCACATTATGTTGTAGGTCCTTCCATGTTCATTTTAGCTAATCTTGAATTCTTTGAAGCTCCATTATGTTGAATGTTGCAAGAGAAGAGACACACTTGACTGTAAAATATATTGTTTTATTGTTCAACACTGTAAAAGTACCAGAAGGAATAGTAAACAGACTGAAACAACCCTCTTTTTTTTTTTTTTTATCAATACATTATTTTAATGGAATAACCATTTTAGTAATCCCTCATAAAAGTGCAAAGCAGAGATACAGTGAATGGACTATTAATGTCATTTACCTAACATTTCGTTTGTTTGTTTTGTTTTTTTATACACTGTTGCCTATAAAGTTTGCATAATTTTGTTTTCAGACACATTCCTCTTTTTCTTCCTATTTATACACATCAGTAATCACCTTTGACCTGGTTTAATGATTCCATACTGAGTCCCAGTTACACTTTATCTGTCGAGAATACATTTTTGCAAAATATTTTATTCCAGCACCATAATGAGTCTTGTTACCAGAAGAAGACGCGCTCAATCATTGGAAGCAAGTCCGTAGAAAGAATCCAACTTATTGATATATGATGAGACGATAAAACAAGCGTATTGATTAGAGCTGTTAAAGAGGAACTTTGCAAGATTTTACCGTTTTGCTTCTTCTTAACTGTTTTTGTAGCATTTTTCTCTGTGGAGCTCCCCCTACAGTTTCGAAGTACATAGGCAATCCTTGGCGCGATGTCTACTGAGGTGGGTTATTTTATATATAAGTTTAACGATGTGTACATTTGTGTAGTCTTATCTGTTACATCACAAGAGATTATGGAAAATAAATAAAAGGCTAGTGAGCTTTACTGTGTATTTATGTCGTACGTGTTTTCTTAGCTTTGCCTATCTCGGCTGAATCGTAGGTTATTTATAAGATTTGGCGATATATTTATTACATTAGCTGACGTAGCATTTCGTAAATAATATTGACAGAGGTAGGGTATGAGTCAGACTGTATTTTACCTTTGGTTGTCATTCAACTGGAGATCGGAAAAGATAAGCTGACAAAGGTTACAGTTTACACCCCTGGATTTTTTTTCCTCAACATGTAATACACTTTAGGTACTCATATCGATATCGGTCTCATATTGTTTGTATTGTATCGCCGTAAACTGTGAGAGAGAGAAGATCTAGGCCACCGGGACAGTGGCAGAGAACTTGCAAGTGGCGTATTCAGCCCTAGAGACGCCTCTGTTCTCCCCGAAACAAGACGTTTAACATCACAATTACTTCGAAGCGGTTTCATTAAGGTAAAAAGCTTGCATTGTTCCCCTTTAAACTGCTGACTTAAAATTAACACCATTTCCATCTCACTGCATTTGTTTGGTTCCAAAAGCAAAAAAAAAGAAATTAAGTTATTCTATTAGAGGAGTGCGATGTAACTGACCATATACTGTGCATGTGGCAATGCTGCAAAGCTAAAATGTATTCTTTAAAAAAATCCAAATATGACAGAACTCTCAAGTTTTAGTCCTATGTTGCTTCTTACTTGGCATCATTTAAACAATAACAGACATTCAGACATTTTACCAAAATAACACCTTGTCTGGCGGTCGTATTCCTGAAATATGCTGCAGATTTTACACATGAACCTGTGACTTCCACGCAGAAACAAAGACTTACTGTAATACCAAATGTGAACCCTCTTAGACCTTCATAAAACACTATGTTTGTAGCATCTTCATAGCAGAAAAAAAATACACCTTTTAAAAAATCCATTGTGATATGGCTCAAACACTCCCAGTCCTGTTCACAGCTGAAATCAGACCACCATGTCTTTAAACCTGCAACGTTTTTCATCTCGTTTCCTTCTTCAGGGTAAAGAATGAAGAGAACTGCAGGTGTTGTCAAATATTTGACCGTCACTCCTCCTTAACCTTCATTTCTCCTTTTGTTCCGCGCAGAGCAGTTGAACAGACGCCGGTGTTTTACGTGTCCTTGGTTACGTTGTGTTCGGCTTGTTCCTCTGGGTTAAATCTGTATTTATATCCATACGGCCGCAGATGGTATGTGAAATACTCCAGAACATACTGCTGGACCGCGTGAATATAGTGAAAGGACACAGCAAAGTCTGAGCAGCACCCGGGACCCTGAGGAGAGACAATACCAAGAGGGCAGTGAATACAAAGAGCATGTAGATATGGATACGTTTGGTAGATTCTGAATATACACAAACCATTAACAAAAGACTCAAAGTGACATGAACCCCTTCAGTACTAGTGACAGATAGCATCAGAACAGCGGCAATCAAATGATGACCCCCACAGGTGCTCAGTAGGGTTCAGGTCTGGAGACATGCTTGGCCCCTCCATCACCTTTACCCTCAGCTTCTTTTACCAGGGCAGTGGTGGTCTTGGAGGTGTGTTTGGAGTCAGTATCATGTTGGAATACTGCTCGGAGCCCAGTTTACAAAGGGAGTACACAGTCCCAGTAGGTGTTGGCGTTCATGGTTCCCTCAGTGAACTGTAGCTCCCCAGAGCCGGCAGCACTCATGCAGCCCCAGACCATGACCCCCCCCCACCACCATGTTTGACTGTAGGACAGACACACTTGTCTTTCTACTCCTACCTGGTTAACGCCACCCAGACTCGACACCATCTGAACCAAATAGTTTATTTTGGTCTCATCAGACCACAGGACATGGTTCCAGTAATCCATGTCCTTAGTCTGTTTGTCTTTAACAAACTCTTCAGCTTTCTAGTGCATCATCTTTGGTTCAGATGGTATTTGCGGAAATGTGAGGGGTGGACTCACTTCTGTATGTATGGAAAGTGGCATCACCCCATGTGTCCATTTAAAACTAATCCAGTCTGACTAGTGCTTTTGATTTTCCAACTAAGTAATTACCAATGGACTCATCTGCGAATATTTACACTGTTCATGTCAGACAAAGCCCTTTTGTGGTGTGTTTGTTCTGAAGCATCACCACTGTCCGTGTGTGTTTCATACCTCTGTTGGCTTGTAGAAGTCATACAGCACGTACCACGGCCGTGATCTTGGGAACTTCCTGGGGAGATAATTTTCTGGAGGAAAAGGGTGAAATGTTTGTCTGGCTTTCACGTCTCTGGAGTCTGCTGGCTTCACCTTCATCGTCTCCATGCACTTCCCCATCGCAACGTCTTCTATGTTGGAATAGTGGGTGCATTCCCCAGTTTCAAACCCCTTCACGAATCTTCTTAGCGCTTCTTTACTGAGGACATAACCTGCCCCTCCGCTCATGTAGCCCTGCCTGATGAAAGGGGCGAATCTTCTGCCCAGGTACAGGGGATTTTCTGGATCATATTTGGACAAGATGTAGCGGAGATTCTCCATGATCACAAACGTGTCATCGTCTGCTTTCAGGAACCAGTCGGCCTCATCCAGGTGGTGTTTGTGGATGTACTGAAAAGCTCGGATGGTCTTCCAGTACAGATTTTGCCTCCCCTCGGTTACGTTCAGTCCCACAGTGGGGAAGTCAGTTTTGACGGAGCTCATGTACAGAGTTTTACCGCAGCGTTTACCCCACGTTTCTTTGGTGTGAATCGTTCTAGAGTAAAGGTTCTTGGGTCTTGTCATGATCCAACATAAGATCCGTGTCGAGTGAGAGGCGTTAGCTACTGCTCTGTGGTGCTCATCTGGAAGTATTTAGAGAAGAAACATTTAAAAATGTTGCAGTTTATTGTTCCGTACCACAGAATGTACAGTGGTAGAAGAAACAAACATTCTGGACACCCCATTCATTTATGATCTATTGGATTAAGAAATCCTCTTAACCCTTTAATCCCTGACACATTATTCCAGGTAAACGTGCTGCTGTGAATTTGCGTCTGTTTCAGTGTCATAAAATCTGATTGTGTTCCTTTTCTTCAGTGGTTTTGTTTTACTGTTTGTTTTAGGGTCAAAACAGGTGGAATAACAGAAAAAGACAAAAAGAGGAATTAAAGTTTGACAGGTTTTTACTAAATAAGGCACTGAGAATGTACATCAGTAAGAGATTTAGGATGTTGAACATGAACTGTGAACTGGAACACACTGAATAAAAAGTGTTTGAATTTTGGCCCAGTAGTTTTTGTTTTGGAGCTTTTTTTTTTTTTTTTCCAAATCAGTAAATCATTGTTTTTGGTACCTGGTTGAACTCCAGAAAGCAGTTACACGATCAAAACTCAGTAAAAACACAGTAAAATAAGAAAGTAAAATCACCGCAACACTGCAAACAACAGTAAAAGCAAAAATCAACAAGGAAAACAATGTAAAAAAGAAAAAAAAAAAAAAGCCCAAACCATCTATTTTTACAGTGAGTCGGTCTCACTCAAGCGGCGTGGGATGCACTGAGCATGCTCAGACGCCTATGGAAAGAACAAGGTCTATTCTATCAGCACGTTTTGAAATTTCTCCTATTGAGCAAATGGCTGAATTTGTCGGAATATTTCAAATAATACACTCAGAACGAGCACCACAGACACATCAGAGGTTAAAGGGTTCAGACGTTGAACTCTGCCAAATATTTTTCCATTCTCTAAACCCACCAATGGATCCGCTGCCGCTGGATATCCTACATGTGAACGCGATAACTAGGACAGATTTGGTTGGATTTCTTCTCCCTTGATAACCAACATAGTGGACCCCTAGTGGAAGAACCAGATCGATTTCAGCTTCTCTATGAGTGTTATAAGTCAACCAAATGGGGGCGCTTCAGTTGGAAATCAGTTATTACCTCCGCTAAGGAACAGCAGAGGTTATGTTTTCATCAGGGTTTGTTTGTTTGTCTGTCTGTTTGTCTGTTAGCAAGATAACTCAAAAAGTTATGGACAGAGTTTGATGACATTTTCAGGAAATGTTGATACTTGCACAAGGAACACTGATAGGGTGTGTGGTGGTGGTGGTGGTGGTGGGGTGATCTGCCTTGACAGAGGTCTGCGCTCCCCGAGTGCTTTTCTAGTTTGTATATAAATCAAGCAATAATAGGCTGATTGAGATAAAATTTGATTCATATTGATCGTCTTATAAACGTCCATTGTCTTTCTACCATCCAGAGTTCATATGGTGTCATTTTCATTCGCTAGGTGGAATTTTGTTGGAAAAATTGGTTCTCTGACATTTCTTCTGCCACTAACAGGTCGATTACCACACAGACTTCTCTTTTTCTTTTTTTGACTTATGAACTTGAAAATTTCAAATGAACGCCCCCTCATGTCATACTTTCCACTGGGGAACTGCGAAAAATGTTGATATATAAGCTGCGGAGGGACTCGTAGTTTTCAGGGCATTACGCCGTACGTGCTTCACCCGGGTTTGTGGTTTAGGATTAGGGTAAGGGCCAGGGTTAGGGGGTAGGCACAAGAACCCACATCAAGCACATCAGTGATGCAGGATGTAACCCCGACCCCGGTGTGAAATGCCCCCAAAAACAGGAGTCCTGAGTTGTGGAGGTGAAAATGACCGTTGAACTTTTCAACACGGTGGAGAGCGATGACGGATTCATTGCAAATGATAAATACTGCTTTTATTGACGTTCTGCTGCTGTTAGCTGACGATTTTGCACATCTATAGTACATATACACAATTTGGAAAAAAAAAAAGTTTACAAAAAAAAGTGGAGTTTACATGCTCTCCCTGTGTGGGGGTTCTCGCCACCTTCCAAAGATGTGCATTAATAGGTTAATTGGTTTAAGGTAAATTGCTGATTGGTGTGAATGTGAATGTGAATGTGATTGGTTGTTCGTCTCTATGTCAATGCAAATATGTTGTCGCAACCCTTTTGTAGGATAAATTTCAGAAGATGAACGAATGAATGAATGAAAAAAATGCTGTAGCAGATAAATAAACATGTCCAAAACTGTTTTACCCAAGTAGCAGGTCACAGTAAATTATGTGTCAGCCATTTTTCTTTTCGCTACAACAACATAAGCGCTTGAACACAACGCACTGGTAAGTTCGATTTCACAGTGGAAAGGCTCATTTTCCGATTTCACATGAAGGCAGCATTAGTTCATGCCAAAGCCACAGCTGGTGAGGTGAAAAAATAAAAATGTCAACAAGGCAGGGGCATAGCCTCCCAGATGGAATGTATCCAAATGCTATAAATAACACGCAGCATTCATTCATTTCATCTCGTAGACCAGAGTTACCTGTTCCACTAAACTTGGAAGAGCCGTCCTCTCCAGCTGAGGTCCAAGCAATGACATACAGTCACAGAAAAAATGATTAGACCATCAAAAGTCATCAAAAACAATGGTTGTGCAATCCAGTACTAACTCCTGTGTGTATCATGTGACTAAAA
>JAPQRP010000003.1:14514679-14525564 GCA_037367295.1 Apogon hyalosoma
ATGACGGTGTTTCCACGGTAACTACGGAGCCTCTGAACGTCCAGATGGGTCATATCTGATGACCATGAAAAGATGACGAACTGTAGTTACACCAATTATTTACATGGATTGACAGAATTAGTGAATGATCAGCAGATGCTTTTGATCGTTGATGGATGTTTGGGTCTTTATGGGTTATACAGAATTATTATTATCACTGACTTAACTACAAGTTTGTATTTTCTGTTCAGTGTTTGACACAGAGAACTTCCACTTGCTTGTGAAAACACTGGAGTGGGAACAGATGAGGAGTGGGACCTAAAATGCAATTACAGCTCCATGTTTGTTGTGTAATCCAGTTATTTCAGAAGCACTCTGGGGAGTTGTGAACTCCTATTAAGTCAAACAAGCTCTCCACAAAGAGACAGAAGGAAGGTAAAGTAATGTTTAAAAATGCAGGGAAAAGGCACCAGATTTTTCCTGTCTCTACTGAATGTGGTGGATGGTATATAAATAGAAAACGCATACACTCCTAGGGCTGTGATGCCTTTATTTATATGGATAAGGAGTTGAATTTATCTGAGACTGTCTGTGTCAGCGTCAAAGTGACGTCAGTGGATGCAGACGTGTACTTGCACTCATGCTACCAAAGGTCAACAGTCAGTTTCATTCCTGGACCACATTCACAGTGATAATAACTGATTTTTGTTTTGTTTGTTTGGATATTGTCTTTTTGTTTGAAAAGAAAATAAACTCAGGTACAAATGACTTTACACTGAACTGATTGAAACCAAACCGAACCGGATCAAACAGTTAAAGTGTCAGACAATAACAGGAAGAAATAGGATTAGATCACATTACAACTGATGCTTTTTTGCTAGAATGCTGTTCTATGTGAATTTATAGATAAAAGCGATCCATTGTGTTTATAAAAATTGTCCTGACAAAGAAGCTTTCTCTATGCACATCAACAGACTCTAATGTCTGTTAAAATCATTTTGTGTAGATTTGTATCACTTTATGCCCAGTTCAGACCAAACAGTGGCTGCTTTTAAAACATAGTCTCATATATGTTGTGTTTTTCTCCATGTTTAAACTGGGTTTTAGACAGTGTTTGTTTTTTTTTTTTAGCTGTTTCTCCAGTGACATGATAACTTTTTTTTATTATTAGAAGTGATTCCAATACTTCTAAAAATCTGAACTGTTCTGAGAAAAGACAAGAAGTCTTGATCACCTCTTTTTAGGATTTCATGGTTTTATCAGTTCTAGAAATACGCACATGGACTAAATAACTCACTATCTCCATTAGTAGTTGAGATGCTACAAATTCTATCCAGCATAAAAAAAACCCGAAAAGCCAGACATTACAATGGAACTAAGAGTGTCATTGTGGAGGGTAAAACCTCAAATAAATCTAAACCTCCATTTTATGTCCAAACATAACATTTTGACTCATATTCCAAAGTACGTCCAAAAAAATGTTTAGATTCAAGGTTGCATTGAAGATTTATTATAGCGAAGTAGGCGGTTCTGGCACAACTTCACCCACTTTCAAGGAGAAAATCTTACAGAAGGTTAAGGACTCCAGCAGCTCATCTCCTATAGAAGAACTTATTCTAAATATTCATCGAAAGTTAAAAGAACACATTTCAGCTTGTGGCCTTCATCAGGATGTGTTGGTCTACCTTTAGAGTTAAATAAAGTTACTCTATACAACTGTTCCTGGAGTTCTTTTACTTCATCCATTAATTTAAGCCTCAGACTAAACATTATCCCTTTAAGGTTTTTTCAAAATGTGAAAAAATGTATCGGAATCAGAATACTTTATTAACCTCAGGGGGAAATTATTGGGTGTTACAGTCGCTCCATTCAAGTATGATAAAAAAAGTAACAAGAAAGAAAACAGAAAAAGAAAAAAAAAATCAATCTATACATATAAAGGTCTAAATATATAATCAAACATATCCATATACATAAACACAAAATTAGAACAGCAATTTGTACAATATGTACTAGACAATACAGGGTGTCCCAAAAAAAAAAGTACGTCATTTGAGATGTCCATATCGGAGTGACTACATGGTCAGGAGAAATGATACTTAATAAGATTTATTTTGAACATAAAATGTTTTATTCTACAAATTTGAAACAAAAAATTTCTAGGGGATGGTAATGTTATAATGTTCCAAAGTTATTACAGATGTTCAACGTGTGCGCCGCTTGTGACGCAGCACACATCAAGTCGGTAGTGAAGTTCCTGCCACAGTCACTGCAGCATGTCATGTGTAACATTCTCCAGAGCCTCAGTGATTCTCCTATTGAGTTCCTCTACACATGTAGGAAGTGGTGGGATATAGACCAGTCTTTTCACATAACCCCACAGAAAGAAATCGCACAATGTTAGGTCAGGTGAGCATGGGGGCCATTTCAATAGAACATTGTCTCCATCATTAGCACGTTCAATCCATCTTCCTGGCAGATTCTCATTAAGATAAACTAAATTGTAGACAAATTATTAGGTGATGAAATGATATCAAATTTTTTGAGACACCCTGTATATCTCGGAATATAATATACATATTAAAACTGTCTATTAAGACACAAAATGAGGACAGCAATTTGTACAATACGTACTGGACAATATCAATATGATAATTAAAGAAATATACATAAGTGCAAAAATATAATTGTAACTATAATTTTGTGGTTGATAGATGGAGTTAAACAGTCTGATGGACATAAGCAGGAATAGTTCAGTGGTACATTTGGGTGTAATCAGTCTCACTGAATGTGTTCCTGTGACTGACCAGTACGAGTGGGTGGGTGGGGTTGTCCAATATAGTCTTGATTTTGGACAATATTGGACAACCCCACTTACCCACTTCATAACATAAGTGTTGCATCCAAACAAAACAACTTATTCAGTCAAAAATTGGGACAAATGTCCTAGCTGCCACCGCCGGATATCCTTCGTGTGAACGCGATAACTTGAAAGATATTCGGTTTAGAAATTCCATATTTTCCATATCAATGAATGTCATGGAGAGGAAGAACTGGGGCCGCTCAAAAGTTTAAAATTACTAAACACTCTTTTGTTAATATCTCTGGAACTATTTGTCTGATTGACTTCAAATCAAGTGCAAATGAAAGGTCATGACCTGGGGATGCCTCACGTCATGACATCATTAAAGATTGGGAGTGTTCGGGGATATACCCCAAGCCTTCGCTTCCGACGGTGTAAGCCTAGTTCTCCAATGATAATTTGCATTTTACTGTCTTTTCTGTGGAAGCAACTTCTGTCATTTAGTTGCAATGTTGTGACTTGCCAAAAGTCTTTGGTCTGATCTGAGCTTAAAGGGGACGGATTATTCTCCTTTTAATATGTTACTCTGTCATCTATCCAGAGAAAGTGTATTTTAAGCTTAACCTCAAAACTCTATGCAGATTATTCATTGTAACACCATGCACATTTCAGTGTATGTTGATTTAAATTCATTTGCCCCTTTCCTGTTTGTGCATTGGATAGCCATTGCCATTGAGATGCCGATAGCACCGACAGATTGTTCTATTAAACACTTCAAAAACTTGAGCTGATAATACAGTAAATATAGTTGTGCTGCAAATCTCCATTAAATATTGAGTGCAACCTACCAGTTTTAGGTCTAATTTTAAGTCTTTTATAAGCACTTAAGTTTAACAAAATAGCTTGATATCTTGGGGGTAACACCATATCATTATTTTCTAAGAATAAACAGATGTTTTGCCTTTACCTTTCTTTAGTGACTGCTTACAAAAGTAGGCGTATGTGTCTTGTCATGCAGTGAAAATCCGACATGAGCTGTGGCTTTTGAGTCCATGAAATGAGTTTAGTGAGTGTGAAACAGATGCCGTTCTAGACCAGGTACTAACTACTACTATACTTGTACGTCTTTCTCTATTGCCCCATCCCCATCACCCCCCCCTGCAGAACTACAAGGACACCCTGCAGACCCAGATACTGGAGTCAGCAACAGGCCAAGCCAAGTCGGTCAAGTTCGGAGCCGACCTATCGGAAAAGAAACTCAACGACTTCCAGGATGACCAGATAGGACAGCTGTACGAACTCATGCTGGAGTCCTCCAAACCCAACAGACAGTTCAACATCCAGGAGGACGGATCCGCCAAGTAACACGGCAGCCCCAAGAAAGGTGTGCAGATGACAAATAAAGAAAACAGAGGGTGCTGTAATTTATTCAAACCAGGAAATGTATCACCTCTGAGTGCTTCAGATGAACGGTGGCGCTCAAAGGCTTTTGGGAATATTCAGTTATTTAATTTAAGCGCTGTGTAATATCTCTGTGTTTGTGTCTTTTATTGTATCTCTGACAATAAAAAGAGATTCCTCAGGCTACTGTGCAGCCACAAGGTGCATTAAGGTGGCACTAACTACTTTCCTTGTCAGCTTGTTTGCATGAATACAATTCTGAGCTCATGGACGAAAAGCACAACTGAAGCGAGGACTTCACATCATCGATGGCTCTTTCAGCCTCAGCGCTGATGTCACCGTTGTTGGGGTGAAGTCCTCATTATCCATGTGGAAACGCAAACACTCGAGTCGGCTCTGACAGAAGCCATGAACTGTGCAGAGGGATCGAGAGGCATTGGGAGAACAACTGGAGAAGGCACGATTGTTGACGTGCTGTTTGCATCCCACGGAGTTCAGACTTTATCTGTGGAAGTAAAAGGTCATCAGTCATGCACAATCACAAGCCAAGGGTCTGTGTTTGAAATACGATGCAGTTCTAAACAGAAAACCCACCTTCCTTCTGCTCAGTCGTCTTTCATGAAAGATGTTTTTTCTATCCTTGTAGAATACCTCCTGTTCTCCTCTGGACACGGTGTAACAGCTTCTCATTTAAATTCACCGTTCTGTATTGGTGTCCTGTATAATCTACTCTTTGGACTGTTTAATTACAATTATATAAATTGAATTCTTGCCTTTGTTTATTCATTTTCTTCATCTCGTTTCCACTAAAGTGCCTACACACATGGCCGCCATAGCTACATGACTGGAATCTTGCTTTTGATGAAACACCACGCACAAAAATGTATCAAGCTGTTAGAACACCTAATTTGCACAGAAGCTTGGGATTCTAAATGAAAACCCGTACATATTACTAAACATGATGAATTCACAGTGGGGCTGTGTTTTTGCATCGTTCCACACTCGGAGTTGATTGATGCTTTGAAGTCTCCAACTTGGACTCATAAACGTACTTCATTTTTCCATAGTTTATTTTAGGAAGGGTTTTTTTTGTTTTGTTTTTTTGTCAATCAAATGAGTATATGTAGGATTTTTTTTGTATGAACAGTAGGCCTTTGTAAAAAAAGTACAGTCGCTTCATAGTTTGTTAAATTTCCACAGTTTAACTCTGTGGTAGTGCTGTTAATAGGTTTGGGTTCATCCCCTGTACTGGTTATCTGGTGCAAGTGTACAAGTTATCGGGGTTGTGTGACTAGTTCTTGGATGCTGTAAGAATGCATTTGCAAGATACAGTCGGGTAAGTATTTGGATTGTGACACAAATGTTGCTTCCGTATAACGGATCTGAAGTGAAATAATCAAGATGTGGCTGAAGTGTGGCCTTTCAGCTTTAATTCAAGGGGTTTAACAAAAATTAACTATTTTGGAATAACAAGTAGACAAATTTAGATGATTATAACTATGAGGAGTGTTTTTAATATTTGGATGAAAGTCAGTGACTGAAGTTGGGAACCCACGGACATCACCAAATGTAGAGTTTCCTTCCTGGAAAAGCCAAACTATTGGTTGAATTCATACCAAATTGGGTTTATAGATTGCCAGTGACCCAGAATAGACGTGATTACTGTGATGTTCTGTTGTTAAAAGCGAGCAAAGGGGGCCCTCTAGTGGTCAGAATAAGCGCAATAACATACGTTTTGTCCTTCCGCTGTTCCCGTAGCCAGTTCAGCCATAAGAAGGAAGTGAACGGAAATGTTTCCTCGCTGGGTATGGCCAGGAAAACGTTTGCCTGTGAGTATTTTATGTTCAGTTGTTGTAAGAACCCATAGTAGGAACGTATCTTTGATGTGAGCTTTTGTTGCTGGATAAACAAATGTTATAAATCATAAGTTGATCGGTAGATGCTAATCGTTAGCGTGTCTGTGCATTTTCCCATTGAAGTTAGCATCGAGCTAGCGATTTGTTTCCTGTTCATTTAAGTGTATAATGGCATGTAAATGTGTTAAAGCAATGAACATAACTAAGACGTATTCGGTATATATGTTTCAGTTCTACAGTGAGTCTCAAGTAAAGCTATGGAAATAAGTTCTGGCGTCCAGCTTTTCTTGGGAAACCTGTTATCTGTCTGCCGAGCTAGTCTACACACACACACACAAGCAGGGGCAGAATAAGTACATTTATGAAAAGTAGGTCAAAGTTTCCTTATAATGGGCGAAATTTCATACATACATTTTGTTTCAGTTCACTACAAAAAACTTGTCACATATATAGAGGCAGTTGATAAACTGACATCAGCACATGCATAGACATGAAGACATCAGCTGGATCGATGCCAAAATAAGCTACAATAAATGTGAGGGGCGGGGCTTGTTGTGCCTGGAACCACTTGTTCTAGATATCCCAGGGCGCTTTCACACAGCATACCTGGATTAGTACCAAACTCGGGTACGTTCACACCTTTCCCACAGAGGTTACATTCACATGAGTACAAGTGGGTGTCCCAGGGCTGAACAGTAGGCAAGGCAAGGTTTATTTGTATAGCACAATTCATACACGGGGCAATTCACAGTGCTTTACAAAAATGGAAAAGAGACAAGTCAAAAACACACAATTACAGTTAAAACATATTCGGTAGAATATAAATAACAGTCAATTAAAATAAGGTAATTAAAATAAGGTAAGAGAGAAGAGAAGAATGCAGATAGAACCCTTTCAGTTGTTGTATGCACAGTTGAACAGAGCTGTTTTCAGCCTGGACTTAAACATTGTCAGAGTAGAGGCCTGTCTGACGTCATCAGGAAAACTTCTCCAGTAGGTGGCGATGTGGAAGGAATTCTGTCGCCATCCAACAAACGCGGAAGTCAGAAGAAGACAAATCCTTACGTCTCAGCTGGGTGACTGTTCTGTTCATAGCCAGTACTTTTCTTCTTTTTGCCTCACACACACTAACAGATAGAAGAGTGCCCTTCGTTGTCCCTGATATATCACCCAGTGGTTCAGTCGATAAGGCGAGCCTGTGCCACGCGGATCTGAGGCTTTTTCAGACAACAGGAGCTCCCTCTATGGTCTCGCGGTGATTAACTCGCTTCCGTTGTCGGAGTGGTGATGAGGTCACTTCCAGACTCTGGCACTGATCACATTCACAAGGCATCGTACCGTGCTGGAGTAGGGTGGCCCGGACCCAGGACTGCCTTCTCAACTGGACTCGAGAACGGTACTTGAGCACGGAACAGTTGCATTCACATGGATAAAATTAAGTGGTACTTGGGTACGGACTCGAGTACACTGTGTAAAAACACCCTCAGATGTCTATGGAAAGCACAAGCCCTATTCTATCAGCATGTTTTGAAATTTTTCCAATTGAGCAAACACTTCAGTTTTTGGAATATTTAAAATAAATCTTTAAAGGAATGAACACCACAGACATGTTAGGGGTTAAAGGGTTAAAGCTGGGTACACTCTGTGCCTTTTTGGGGCGTCCCAGATGACAACACATGAAAAAACATTTTGATTCGCATTATGAGGTTTTTATATTGTCAGAGTCTGCGTGTAATTGCTGCTACAACCTACATTCACCCACCAACCAAAAGGAAAGCAGCATGAAATGATGCATCAAATAACATACATTTAAGTCTTGTGTGGATACTTACCACCAGCAAAATGACAAAAATGTAACACTTGTCATACATCTCCTCTTCCTTGGATTTTTTTCTTCATACACATGTTTTTCATCACTCATCAGCTTTACAATCACGACCACTGACAGTTGAAGAGGTAGTAAGTAAGCAATGTGACACCCGAGGGAATGCAGTTGTACTGAATATCAACATGGCAGTGATTTAGACCTAAGAAAGAGGCTCAGAGCACTCTGTTCAGACTGTGGACAGATGCATAAAGAACCACGTCAGAATGTGTCCTGATTGATCTGAACGACCGTGTCTGCATACGCACTTGTATTCTGGCTTTGATCGTATTTAGGACACTGCTTATATGACGTACAGAGAACTCCAGATGATAAGTACTGGTTAGTCGTTACTGCTGCTGTTTGCACCTCAGACGTTTACAACATAACGCGGTCATTGAATTTGACATTTCAGTAGTGGCTGCCTATAAACATAACTTTAAACTTAATGTGATTAAAGAAAACAAGGCCACTGTGGTTTAAACCAGATTTAGCACTATTAAATGCCAAGGCTGCGTTTTGGATTTGTCTTACCGGTGTTCATCTACCGCAGCAAATTCCTGTTATTCTTTCATCGTCACCAAGAAGGACGAGGAGGATGATGATGATGGTCTGTCACCATGACTGATGGAGTTATAGATGAGATGAGATTAGATTTTATTGATCCCACAATGGGGAAATTCAATGGTCAAGGCAGCAACAGAATAAAGTGCAAGAAAAAAGTGTACATGCGTAAAGATAGTACAAACAATACAATAAAAAAACAAAAAATAATAATAGTAATAATAAAACATATTGTGTTGCAAACTTTTTTTTTTATCAGGATCTTTTTAATTTAAGTTTTCTCAGTATAATACAAGTGCAGTGCTGAATGGTCCATACAGAAATCTGAAATAAGCATGGGTTTATATCAATCGCAGCTAGCACCGTAGGAAAAATAGAACAAAACAGAACAAACAGACTGTACATAAAATAATCCTTCCTCAGTCATAGCCAGTACACTAGACATAGTAAAGGATCACTATCACAACAGAAACCTGCACAAGGAGTAAGTACAAAGTGAACGTGTTGTGCACTTTTAATCCCCCTCACCCAAAAATAATGTAAGATTCTGTTGAAAGTTACTGCCATATCATTTAGATTAGATTGTTTTTGTGTAACACTTATTACAAATTTAGATTTGAAGATACTCAGATATTATAACTGCACAAGGCCTTTTGACCTTGAAAAAGTAGGTCAAGGTCACCTGTTTTCAATAGGCTTCTGCTCCACGCCAAGATGCATCCACTGTATAAAGTTGGTCCAGATATGCCAGTGCATTCTTCATATGATTATGTCATTGAATGGATGGATGGATGAACAGACAGACGGATAGACAAAACAATTGCAATATCCCTTCAGCCAGAAGTTGGCCGAGGGGTAAAAACTATACAGACTGTATACATATTTATAACAGAGAGGAAATTGCAAAAGTTCAGTGACTGTTTTTAATGTAAATCCACATGTAGTGTTTTCCACTGTGACCTCGCTCACATCCTATTGGTTGTTCCAGTCAGTCAGCTGTCCAATGCTTTTTCCATTTAATTTTTCATGACTGAAAAGAAAAACTTAATCTCTGTCACTTTGATAGGGAGATGTTTTCGTCGCTGCTGCCACGTGTGTATTTTTCTATTGCATCATTTTGTGTTTGTGCAGTAATCTACTACTATCGGTACATGGGAGAATGTGCACACACGTAATAGTATCCCAGATATTGTTGGAGTCAGAGAAACAGGGATAAGGTCATATAAGTGACACTGAAAGTCAGGATACAATGTTTACCTGCACAAACATAAAGACAGGACAGTCCAAAAACCAGCTGTACCCAACAGTAACAGAGTCAATGCATCTTCACAACCATAACTTCCATTAGTGCTGCCACATGGGCTTGAACACTACATGATGTTTAGTTATCCTATATGTCAGCGGATGTGATCATTGTACCAAATACAGTTGTGCTCATAAGTTTACATACCCTGACTGAATGCACATGGGATGGTCTTGGATGTCCCACCATGACAATGACCCAAAACATGAGGCCAAGTCGACCTGTCATTGGCTACAGCAGAAAAAAAGTGAAGGTGAAGGAGTGTCTCTTGAATGATAGTCACTTAAATGGTCTGGTATCTGTTTTACTTTCTAAAGCCTTTATTATTGAATTTAATAATGGTATTAAAATACATTTCCACCACCTGTAACTGGCAGTAATGGATTTCAAATGAGCAGTGGCTTCCGTATCAAGTATGAGCAGACAACAGGCTTTATGGAGCAATTTTTACTTCTCCAAACTAAAACCAGTCTTAGCAACTCTGAACAGCCTTGTCTGTAATGGACCATTCATTATCTGTCACCCTCCGTAATCTTGAGAAATGATAAGAGGCAAACGTACTCATTTTAATTAGTATTTCTTACATACATGGTGCCATGTCATGGTAATTCTACTTTTAACAATTACTGACTTCTCTAGTCTTATCTTCAAATTAAATCACTGATTAATATCGGTTGTGACAGACTCAGGCTACAGTTAATTACAGTAAGCGAGTCTGTGCTTTCAGTAATTGTTAAACATGGCTTCTGTTGCTTCCCCTTTGGATTTGGAAATAGTGTAGCTCTGATATTTCATCGAGTGGCTACTTACAGAGTGAGGACCATGGTCTGTAGTGAAACACACTTGACCTTCAGGAATATGAGAATAATAAAAGCTGATGAGAATTGTACTTCATCGAGTGAGAAGAACGCTGCAGATGTTTTAGTGTCATAAATCTGTTATCGACTCCTAATTATATTTTAAGCAGGCTGAACAGTTTGGTAGTGAGCCTCATGGTTCTGTTCATTGTTGAACAGATACAGTTGTGCTCATAAGTTTACATACCCTGACTGAATGCACATGACGGTCTTGGATGTTTCAACATGACAATGACCCAAAACATAAGGCCAAGTTGA
>JAPQRP010000003.1:14535172-14551761 GCA_037367295.1 Apogon hyalosoma
GTAGGAGGGAGGGGGTGACAAGTTCCATGGGTTTTTTATTTGAATGCATAAAACAGGAAAAGAATAATAACATGTTAACCCCCTACCATTGATACAAAGATTTCACATGAACAACAGGTTTGAGTCTATCATGCCAAACGCAAGGGGTTAATGCTGTTAGTGAGGATTCTTTAAGCCTGTTTGAGCTGACCATTTGAAATTTGAAACATTTCAGTCAGCATACAGAGTTCATTGTATCATCGCAGCTGAAGTGGAACTCCTGAGGACGGACAGGGGCACGATTAGGTGTGCCGTCACAGATATGTTGAGGAGGGCACAACTTTGCATGGCAAGGAGCGGGTCCCATGTGGAAGACGAAACGTGCTGGGATCCTAAAGTGTAAAACCCAAATTTTGACTCACTGAGCAAATTTTGCTTTTAATTTTCAGTTTCTCACTGATGGGTAAAAGCTTTGTATTGATGGTAGGGGTTAACATGTAATTATTTTTTCCTGTTTTATGCATGCAAGTAAACGACCAATGGAACTTGTCATCCATGGCAACAGATCTCATATTAACCCTTACACTTCCATGCGGAAAAGACTTTTATTTTGCACAATTCAAATTAGCTTTATTCACTGAAGCATGAAAACTGACCCAGGACGCTGGTGTCAATCAAGGGAGAATTACATGGTCAAGACCAGATTTTCAAAATGTCTTCGCATTTTGGTTTTATGTTGTTTTTTTCTGAGAGTCAATTTTTTTCTGATGCACCCTGTAGAGGGTTAAGGAGGATGCATTTGCAGAAATGGAATATAATATTCATAGTTACAGTTTTTCTCTAATGTGTATTCACCTGAAAGTAAGAATCATTTTTGTGTTGAATAGAATTGCACCAACCTCGTTTCTATAGATTTTAAAGTTAGTGACATCCAGGAGTCAGGACCAAATATAGTTTCTGTTTAATTAAAAAGAACAAAATAGACCAGAAAACTGGCTTTAATGAAGGACTTTACAGTCTTAGTGGCTACTGTCAGTGAGGGTGAGGGAGTATTCAGTCAGTGGATAACATGATGTCTATAATATAATACATCTGTCATGCCATAGCCTAAGGGTGTCTGTTTGATTACATTCGTCTGTATTTCATGTGTAGTGTGTCACACTGGTCACTTATAAATAAGCACAAAATAAAAAGATGCATTTTTGAAGATATGATAGTGCGTGCATGACTAAAGTGGACTGAAAATTCTTCAAGTGACGTGACGACAGTGACTGTTAAGACTGAGAACATCTGCTGTCAGGGCCCGGTTGATTTGAAGCTTTTCATGCCAACACTGAATATATCGAATGTTTCAATTGGTCCACATTGCTGCAGGATAGAGCAATAATATGTGTGATTCTCTTGATCCTGATCACAGGTCCATATGGTCAGCTGTGACTCATTCTGTGTCTCTAGAGTGATGCAGGCTGAACAGCTGTGCACTGTGTGTGTCATCAACATTACAACTTAGTCCACAGTGAGCAGTAACATCACAGCATTCTGTGGATTTTGCCAGGTGCTGCCAAGTATGAGCTGTCAAAAACATATAATCAACCGGTGACACTTCGGCAACAGTTTCCAGCCCAACCCTTAACTATTACTGCAAAATATACCTTTTACAATTACTTTCTATCCACTGCAGATCATTGAATTTTCAGACAAAATAAATGTACGTGCATTCCATCCACTACTGTTATGTGCATTTTAAAGGTGCTATGTGTAATATTTTTTCCTCTCAAATATTTAAACCAAAGGTCTCAAACATGTGGCCCAGGGGCCAAATCCGGTCCGCCAAAGGGTCCAGTTTGGCCCATGGGATGAATTTGTGAAATGCAAAAATTACACTGAAGATATTAATCATTTTAGATCAGGTTCCACATACAGACCAATTTAATCTCAAGTGGGTCGGATCAGTAAAATACGATCATAATAACCTATAAATATTACTACTCCATACTCTAATTCTGTTCTATTCTATTCTATTCCATCTAATATAGTTCTATGTGTTTATTCAATGAATGTTTGAAGGGCACGAAATTTGTACAGACACACACAATTTGGTCTTTTCCCATGATTTGTTATATTTAATCATTATCAGTGTGTCAGCTTTTACATTAGACTTTTTTATGTTATTTTGAGGCTTAGGTTCTTAAATGTTAAAATTGAAAATGCAAATAAATACAGCTAGATGGAAACAGCACGTTTGAAAGCGACAGTGCAGTACAAAAGCACACGAGTGATAAATTATCATAGCAGTAGTTCATCTTATAATAAATGTAACAAAGTGCATTTACATGGATCTGAACTCATCATGAACGGCTGTCACAGTGACTGATCAGATATTTTGAAGGAAAAATACATTTAAGATGTGATTGGGAATTTGGAAACCTAATACAGACACACGTTACTGTGGAAATTTTGCAGTTTGTGCCACTAATCCACATGTAAATAGCATTTTAGGTCATAAAAAAAGAAATATTTAATAATGCTTTACAAAGTGAATATTTTTACAAACTCAGAATGGACAGGGAAAATGGATTGATTGGAAAACAATGGCATTAAGCCCCATTTTGTGTATGTTAATTGTTTCTTTGTGTAATGAACCTGCATCTGAAACATCAATGTGTATAAATCAATGACTGACCTGAAGTGGATCTGTGTGGATACCTTTGGGAGACAAATCCACATTATGTAAAGAATTCATTTCAACAACTAGAACCAACACTTAAAGTAAGTTAAGTTTATAACTTAAGTTGTTCAGTTGTTGCTGTTTCCCTTCATTACAGATTAAAGCCTCTGTGTCTGTTATGTCCAGTGTTATCCAAGTTTTCACAGTTTTCCATCAGACGCAATGATTTGTACCTGTGTTTTTATGTTTTGTTTGTTTTTATTTTAATGTTGTCATGGTGTCAGATATTTTGTAAGATGAAAGTAATGTGGGGGGAATTTTATTAAGAAGGTTTTTTTTTTTTTTTTTTTTTTTTTAATCAAAATCTGAAAAAATACTTCCAAACCAAGGATGTGCAGGGGCCTGTGGTCAGATTATAAAGGCTTATAAAAGGCTTGGCACCTCACTACATCTCTGACCTCTTTCAGTGGTACACTCCCTCAAGGGCACTGAGGTCTGCAGATCAGCTTCTCCCTGTTGTGCTGAAAACAAAGCTAAAAACTAGAGGTGACTGAGCTTTCTCAGTGCTGGCACCTAAACTTTGGAATGCGTTACCCACCCATGTCAAAATGGCTCCTTCTCTGGAAACTTTTAAATCTTGGCTTAGAGGTCACTTTCATTCCTTGGCGTTTAACCCAGCAGGAGCCTTGTGTGGTCTTGGTTCTGTCTTCTAGTGTCTTTTTTGTTTTTTATGTATTTTGAATTGTACAGCACTTTGGCAACCTTGTGTTTTTAAATGTGCTATATAAATAAAGTGGACTGGAATATGCAGAGCTTTAAAACACCATTTACAGTCATAGCAACAGGTATTCAGTGCCCTCACACAGCTGCTTTTATTTTTATTGTGGTAATGGCTACTGCCACAGTACTGTGGCATGAAATATAGGTTTGTCTATCGTCACAGACCAATCAAATGTTAACGTTTGTACTAGAGCCAATCATGGTTACAGTTCCATGAGCTCATTCTCCTCTTGTTGCCACAGTACTGTGGTCATATATGGCGTATACTTCAGTGCATTCTTTTGTGCATTTTACTACCACAGTACTGTGGCAACTGATGGAAGAAATGACAAATTAGTGATAGTATATGGTATAGAATAAGAATTAATGTTGTAAATACTCTATGTGTTGTTTTATGGTGTTCTTTGCTCTGTGCAGTCAGTGAGGCTGGAGAAGGTGGGCGGAGCTACATGTTAGATGTGGCAGTGTGCAGTGTGTCTTCTCAGTTCTGTGTCAGTTCAGTGGATTGAGTGCTGTGGTCTGAATTCTGCACCCTGAACGGTGTCCCAGTGGTTGATTTATATCAATGTCAGATTTACCTACCGGCACGTTTGCCTCTGTGCCCCCCTGCTCCCACCCCCCATTTCAAAATCTTCAGAAAAAAAATAAATGGAACTGGGAACTGACCCTGAATCTTCCACATTTCGATCCAACACATTACAAAGTGAGTTAAATCTCCACTGTTTCTGAGTCTGACCTATTTGCTATCTGAACCAGTGTAAACTACAAATGCTGCTTCCTTCTGCATCTTTTCAGATTCTTGTAATTTGTACTTCTATGTAATATTCTCTCTTCTCTGTTAAGATATGAAAATGTTGAGATTAGTATTATTCTGTCCTCCAAACAAAACTACCACTGGAAAACGACTGTGAAGGATGAAACCAGAACCAGCCAAATGAACCCTGTTAATTCCATCTCAGCATGTTTAAAGTGTCTGTTTGGCTCCACAGCTCAGCCATCACTGTTCATTTAACACTAATAGAGTAAGTAGTGACTCTTTATCTACTTAATATATCAAACACTCTTCATTGTGAACAGTATTGGCTGTTTTTAACACAACTGCAGTGTCACACATGAACTCTATCACAGTTTCCATTATAAATAGTTTTATTTATTTATTTATTTTTCTGTATTGATACTGTAAAATCAAAATAAAATGTAAATAAGTACATAAAACAGTTAAAAAAAAAAAAAAAAAACATAGAAAGTGTTGAACACACATATAAGAAAAGATAAAACAAAACTTGGACCCCAAATGTCTTCTATGTCAGTTCACTGCTTTTACTGTGCTAAATGCTAATGCTAATGCCAGGTACTGTGTGTGTATTAAGATGGATAAAATGCACAAAGTGAGTTAACCTCATTTACATTCTGTTGTTTTCTGTGTCTACATGCCTGTAAATTAGAAGTTTTTGTTCACCATATTCACTGAAATAAACACAAAGTAGCTAAAAGAATAGTAGTAGTAGTAGTAGTACTTTCTGATATTCTGCTCAGGAATTCTTCCTATATCTTTAATCCAGATTCAACTGCATCAACACAGCTTGTTAGCTTTCTCTAACATAACTAACACATACTGCCTGGCCAAAAAAGAAAAAAAAAAAAAAAAAAAGGTCCCACTCACTGTATTTCATTGGATTGCCTGTAGCATTGATTACAATGTACAAAATACGTATGTAATATCACAATTAATTTCATAACATTTATTTCCATTCAGACTTTCATTAATGCTTAAACACCTCGAAGCATCTACTGATCTATGTTTAAGAACTTTTAAACCACTAATCTATAACTACAGTGAAAGCATTCAGGTAAAATGTACTTTCTCAGTTTCGTCTTTTCCAGATGCATCCATAGTCTCTGTAACGAACATGGAAACATCATTGTGTTCTACAAAACTGGTTCATGTATTTTCACAAATGGCAATGGTTGTAGATGCTTGTTTTGTGTATAATTAATGATATATTTTGGTGAAAAAGTTAAATTTCCTTCAATTCTCTCTGTTTGATAAAATAACCTGTGAATTTACTGAAAATACTTGATTTATACTGAAAAAGTGCAAACGATAACATCATAAGAAATAATGATACATCACTTGGTAATGGTTAAATGTAGAGGAAAATTCATTTGGAAGGCACCACAAAAATAGCGGTGGGTCTGTTGGTTAACTTCTCCAAAATCGTGTATTGATAATAGTCAGACCACTGTGTAAAGTCTTCTCCAGTTCATCCCATAGATTCTCACTGGGGTTCAGGTCTGGACTCACGCTCCCTGATCCACGGTCACATTTTGAGCCTGATGAGTCCTTGCATCGGCCAATAAGTATTTATAGTCAATGCAGAGCAAACTACATTTCCATTGACATTCCTAAAATGTCAATGGAAATGTAGAAAACGTGTTGTGGCTGAAACATATTAATCACTGTAGTAATTATCCAGTGGAAGATCTCCATTGATTTGCTCGGTTAAAACCAGGTGGTGAGTTTTTTTTAGGCTGTATATTTTCTTCCATAAAGTGAATTTGGACACCATGAAGCGGCATATTTCTCAGTGGAAATTACTCATAACAGAAGCTGCAGGTGAAAAATGAAACCGCTTCTACTGTGTGATTAGTTGTGAATAAACCTGGAACAGCAGACACACATAAAAACATCATGTTCAATAGTGTGTAAAAAAAAAAAAAAAAACAAAACATCTGTATTTTAAAGCAGCTCAATTTAATCCCAGCCAACAGTGCCTGTGTGCTGTCACATGCCAAAACTGCGCTTCATGATACCGTGCTCCCTTAAAACGATGCACATTAGAGTGTCCTCATTTCCACCGAGTGAATAGAGAGGACATGTCCACCTGACAGTAAAAGTATTATTCATGGTTAAGTTACTCACTGAAGCCACACAATAGAGTCCAAAGACCATACAAAAAAAGTCAGTCATTATTAACGCAATTACAGCTGATTTCCTCTTAAATACAGTTACAATATGCACATGACAATATTGCAAACCAACCCCCTTGAAAAAAAGACAGAAAAAAGGGGCACTTTGTATCTGAGTAGCAGTGCCAACCCAACCCAATGACGGTGAAAGCAATCACGCAAATTTGTTAAATTGAATGTGCAGGTTATACTTAATGTCAGTGTAACATACAGACAAAATAGGACCAGTGTCCCTGTAGCACACCGCCATGTTCAATAACAAGTTGAATTTGTGAGGTTGTCAGGTTCTGCAGCTATATTAGTCCTGTGGTCCTGATGCAGGAGGTCAATCTCCCAATAGAAGTGGGTGGTACTTTCACTGGAGGAGAACTCAACTAATTCAGTGAAAGTCCATATATGACTTCCTATCAGTGCTCAATAGTCACTATATTGATATCTCTAACCATTTCCATGTTAAAAGCCATTAAGATATGGCCAATTATAAGTAAAGCAAATTTTTGACATTTCAAAAATCTGTTAAATTTTAAAATTCAACATTTCTCAAAACTGTGAATAAACTTTGTAGACATTGTCCCAAGGAAGCTACATATAAAATTTGAAATGAATCCGACCAGTAGGTTCATTAGAGATGTTTGAAGAAACGGCCAATGAAGACGATGACGAAGATGATACCGGACACAGCACCTTCACAATAGCTCATGGCTCATCGGCCGGTGAACTAACAATGGATCCTCAGAGTTCCTTTTTTTTTTTTTCTTGAAGATTTTATGTTGATCCCTTTTGTTTATTGGGTATTCTGTCTTTAACCCTTTATCGGGCAAGTATCTACATACATTAAATATGGGGCCAATCCCGTGCCTCAGTAATGTCAAGAAGCATGTTGGTTTTTCTAACATTATACAATGATTCAGACAGATTTTATAGACATTTTGAAACTGTAAATAGTGAATATGAGTGATTTTTGTCAGTTTATGACCTTATAAGAGTTATTTTATTGCATGTGTTTACTTTTTAGCAAGTACTGCTCGGATGTTTTATGGCAAGAGCTTGGAGACTGTTGTCACGGCAACTGACGAAGAGGAAGATGACGATTTCCAATAACACACTAAGGTGGAAAATTTTAATTTCAGAGTATTTCAGTGAGTGCCCTATAAAGGATTAAAGGTCAAAAATGACCCTTCACCATGTTTAACAGCAGAGAAACTTGAGACTTTAAATTTTATGGACTTTTCCTAAACTGACCCTCATATTAAAATAGTGAAACACTGACCTTGTGTATATTTCCATGAAAGCTGTACACACCACCAGGGAACAAAGATTATCTTAGGGGTCATTTTGACCCTAAAGTAATAAAAGCATTTACACACAAAAAAAAAAAGTACAAACACACACACACACAGAAACGACGATAAACTCAGATGCTACTGATCAAACTCAAAACTTAAAGTCACCTGTACAGATCCTGCACCTGCACTCCATGAGCCCACTCATGACTCCAGTTCACAAACAACATAAACGTTACTACAAAGCTGTTTCTGCCTGTGGGGCCAGTGGCTATGAAGGCACCCCAGACCTCTCTGCTGAAGCCACGAGTGCACGTTTCACTGCCCACTACATGAGAATTTTTCAGATATCCAGGAGAGCAGTGTTGTAAAAGAGGAGCTATCTGACGTAGATGGGGAAGAATACAACCCACGAGCATGGTGCATCTCCAGGAATACAGCTGTATCATTTTGTGCTCTTCTGTTTTCTATCGTATCTTATAACTTTAGCTCTTTTTCAGTAACTTAGTGCTGAGCTGTTCTTTTTTTTATGGGCTGTATATAGTAGTCATGTAAAATTGCGGTAGGACAATATCAGCTCGGCCTCTTCCTACTGAACAGTGCAACAAATTCCTTTCATTCTTCAAAAATAAGCTCAGCACCATTCTCCATAACCTCCACTGGCTGCCAGTCCCCTTCAGAATTAATTATAAGACAGCCCTCATCACCTTCAATTGCATCCATAGAAACGCCCTGAGTACCTCAAGGACCTCCTCACCCCTCACTCTTCCTCCCGTAGTCTTCGGGCCCACAGCACCAACCGCCTCCTCCCCCCCAGAACTAAACTTCAGATCGGACCATGGGAGACCGGGCCTTCTCCTCTGCCGCCCCTTGTATCTGGAACTCCCTTCCTGACCACGTCAGAGCTCCACAGTCACTGGACTCCTTCACAAAGGGACTAAAAACATTCCTGTTTAGACAGGCTTTTTATGGCCCACCATGATGCCTTGTTTTATTAGTTCAGCCTTTTTATCCTGATACAGTATTTTATGTATTTTTATTTATTTATTTATTTATTTCTCTCTCTGTAGAAATTTGAGATTCCACTGAAGGAAAAGTGCTTTATAAATGCAATTTATTATTATTATTATTATTATTATTATTACTCCATCTCAGATATGAAGTGTTGTTGAGGAGCTACAGTGAGGTAGTTATACATTGTGTGTGTGTGTTTCTTTTTTGGTTGGCTTGTTGCCTTCAGTGTTCAGGAGTGTCCCGTTTAAATTTGTATTTTCTCTTTGCCTTTTGTTCACCTTTATATTTTGCTCCTACTTATGTTCGAAATACAGTTTATCATGTCATATCAGAACTGTCACCTTGGTATCACGATATTTTGCAGTTCTTTTGTCAATAACAGAAAGGTATCATGGTCATCAGCTGACAGCGTGTGAAGATTGTGAGTTTTTGTTTAAAGAAGAAAATTCCATAATACCATAATACAGTGATTTTTTTTTTTTTTTTGTGAGTGATACGTAGCATTGATTCATCAGTGGTTTTGGTAAAACTAAGTGTGTTCTGGTACGTGACTGCCCCCTGCTGTTGAGACTTTGGAATATCAATACCGTACACGTATAATCCCTTCAAGCAGAAAATCCCACATTTACCATCAACCTTAACACTGAACTTCCAAACAGTAAATGGAAGGAATAACAGAGGAATATTAGCGTGCTTAACATACTCATACCGTACTTTCTGAAGCTTATCTGTTCATTCCACAGACCAATATGTCAACTCCCAGATTCAGCACAGATTTAGGTGTACTGATTCAGAAAGGTACACTCACAGGTCTTTAAGGCCATTTCCATTCGAAACTGCACCTTTTCCTATCTGATATATTTTGTTGTCGTTTTCAGAAAAGTGCTCCGTAAACACAGAGTTGTTTCAGGAAATATGTGCATCCACACAAAACCACTGAAAACAACTGAAAACAACGTAGAACAAATGCCAGGCCTGTATGTGGCGTTGTAATGCTTTTGCAAAAAACGGACAAGAAGATGTGGAGCATGTGCATAAAGCTTGCTTGGTTCTACTGGGTCTGATCCAGTGTTTCCCTCTGGTTGCCCCTCTAGATCCAAGAGCATGTAGTGAATATTGTTATCTGTGGTTGTTGCTCATTGTAATGAAAGAGGAGCCAAAGATTTGGATTCAGTATTTCCAATAAGCTCAATAGCTGTTGTAGTATGACCGCTACTCTGTAGTCCGCCATTGTTTTTGTTGTTGCGAGGTGGCGTCTTGTTTCTGGGGTGAAAGGTTAGAGAGGCGGGGCTATGAGATCATCGTGTTAGAAAATTTGAGGTTTGGTCGTACAGACGAAGACATTAATCTGGTGACTTCAGAGTTACCCACTCTGAGACCTGGTTTCAAAAAGTTACCGTTTCAATGAGTGAAATCACCAGTTTTGTGTGGATGAAAGGCCTATCTGATACAAAACTTTTGCAGA
Organism: Apogon hyalosoma; assembly: GCA_037367295.1. Lineage (NCBI taxonomy): Eukaryota > Metazoa > Chordata > Actinopteri > Kurtiformes > Apogonidae > Apogon > Apogon hyalosoma. Next base: position 14,545,332 of record JAPQRP010000003.1, read on the forward strand.
TACAACCAAAACCGTTTTATGGACAGAGCCTAAATTTCTAAAACCAATATGTCAGATCCTTTTTGTGCAAATATTACTGCTTTTTAAAGTCAGTCACCAAATTGATTTTAGATATCAAAACTCTACACTGGCTTATTGATTTTTTTTTTTTTTTTTATTTCAGTGTTGTGTATATAGCATAATTATCGACCCCACCCATGTGCAACCTAATCTTAAGACAGACTAAAAATAAAAAGCTTGCATGTATAAACAGAAGAATAATGTGCTCATTGGTGTTATGGCTTCACTCATGGTTAGATTTAAGGGGCCAAGCTCAATTTTATGATCCTAAAGGTGGTTTCTATAAAAAGCTAAATGATGTTCGGAGTAGACAGCGCTTTTTCAATAGTCCACCTACACAGAATTTACAGTGCATACCTATGTTTAATGTAATTTAATACTGGATTTTCTGCATAAATAAATATCTAAAAAAAAAAAAAAAAAAAGAAAGTGGGATATTTTAAATGTAAGTTATAAAAACAGTCTTATTTATGAATGATTGTATATCTAAGTTTTATAACTGATGCATGAAAAGATTAATTCATTAAGAGTCAATGGATTATCTAAAGAGCTCATTTGTCTGCAGACAACGCAAAAAAATTAATGTTAACTCTAACGAGCTGTTGAAGTATCTCAAATACTTTATAAAGCCTCTAGGTTTTACAGAATAGTTTCAAATCTATGAAAGTGAATCATTCTCTGCAGAATCAACAGGAAGAACAGGGAAGGACGATCTATTAAATAATGTAAATTCTTGCTGAGTTTGTCCTGTAAAATAGATGCTGATGTAAATATCCAGCTTGACTAGTGGCTGAAAGGTTTAATTAATATGATTTGTGTGTGATTATGTGCAGTTTATGTAACAATCTGTGTTGTGTTGGCATCCATTTAACCCTTCAACCCCTGACGTGTCTGTGGTGAGCGTTCTGAATGTATGATTTATTTTAAATAGTCATAAAAATTCAATCATTTGCTCAATAAGAAAAATGTCAAAATGTGCTGATAGAATAGACCTTGTTCTTTTCATTGACATCTGAGCATGCTCAGTGCACCCCCTGCTACCTGTGGAATGGGGGGCAAAACAGAGAGCAGTGAGTGAGACCGACTCACTATAAAAATAGATGTGGGCTTTTTTTTTTTTTTTACACCTTTCCTCTTGTTGTATGGGCGGCTGTGGCTCAGTTGGTAGAGCAGGTCATCCACTGACCAAAGTTTCGGCGGTTCGAATCCTGGCTCTGACCGTTGAAGTGTCCTTGGGCAAGACACTGAACCCTAAATTGCTCCCAGTAGGGTCTTGCAGCGCCTTGCATGGCAGCAGCCGCCTACTGGTGTATGAATGTGTGTGTGAATGGGTGAATGCAAGGAAATTATTAAGTGCTTTGGGCATCGTGAAGGTGCATGAAAATGCGCTATATAAGTTCAGTCCATTTACCATTTGTTTTTTAGTTTTTACTGTAGTTTGCAGTGTTGTGGTGATTTTCCTTTATTTTCTTTTGTGTTTTTCCTGAGTTTTAACTGTGTAGCTGCTTTTTGGAGTTCAACCAAGTGTCAAAAAGCAGCTGGACTGATTTAGAAAAAAAAAAGCTTCAAAACAAAAACTACTGGGCCCAAATTCAAATCCTTGTTGTTCAGTGTGTTCCAGTTCACAGCTCATGTTCAACATCCTAAATCTCTTATTGATGTACATTCTGATTGCCTTATTTAGTAAAAACCTGTCAAACTTCAATTCCTCTCTTTGTCTTTTTCAGACACAAATTCACAGCAGCGTGTTTACCTGGAATATTGACAACAGTCTCAAATGCTTGCGTCTATGTACACTGTTTTCTATGTAGATGATTCAGATAATTGTTTCTGTGATAATCCTTGTTTAGTCCCTTTCTCCACCAGCTACCGTTTTTTTTCTTACAAATCAGAGTTAACTAATGTTAATATCCAACTCAAACTCTAAAACAAACCTTAAGGAAGCATCCAAGCACATGTAACTCATTCATACTGAACCTCTAAAAATGGGGATCATTTTTCCTCATAATTCATGCAAAAGAGCAACAAAGTCAATGATATTCTACAGATTATCTGTTGAGAACAGGCCTTTACACACCGGGGGCGTGATGAGCAAATGACATGAAAGAGCAAATTACTCGCCCGTGAACATTTTGCACCAATGGCCATGCAAGTTTGAAGAGTTGGAACATTTGTTCAATAAAAGATTTGAATATGTTTGCGCCAGGCTGTTCAACAGAAGGAGTAATGAATAGTAATGAATTCAGCATCACCTAGAGTCTGATCCAGCATATTCTGGTCCTCTGGGTCTATGTCCAGGGTCCAGATAAAAAGGCACACACACACTGGGTTAATTGTATTTGACTTATATGATGTTAACTTCACAGACGCTCCTAATTATCTTAAAAGTCTAGTAGTTTGTCGATGCTGCTCCACACCTTCACTTCAGTATCTTTTGCCTTCATACTTTTCAAATGAAACAGAACTAGAACTAGACTAGAAGTCAGCTGGTCCAGGTCCGTTATTGTTATTCTGACATGGTGTACATTTCCTAGATGACTGGTTCAAGCCTGCATTTTTGCTACAAAAGGTTGAAAAAGTTCACTATGTTGCAAAAAAAGTATGACGCTGATTTTTCTTGCATAACAATTGTGTTCTGTATGACAGTGTTCATGACATATACACTGGTGTGAAAAAAATTTGATAATATGCGTATACTCATTATTATTATTATTATTATTGTACACATGGCATATGTGTGTTTACCTTATGTGACAAACTAAAACATGAACTGGAAATCTGAGGCAAAAAGAAAGTTGATGTAGACAGTAGAGATGAAACAATTAATCAATTAATCGGTAATAATAAAAAAAATATATTTGATTACAATTTCCTGCATTGAAGCTTCACTTCCTTAATTTTGCTGCTGCTAAACATTGGTTCCGCTGTTGTGTTTCACACGGACGCTTATTGTTACGCACATGACACCAGGATCAACACAAACTTGTATGTTAGTAACATCTTAAGTTGTTAGTAAGTTAGTACATTTAATACAATTTTGTTGAAGACTGAAGTGCACATATAGCTTATAGATGTCATTTGACCTGTTTGTTATTGTTAATATCTGTAGACATTTTATATGTACTTTTTTTTACTGTTATTATACAGTCCATATAATACCAAACAAAATAGGGCTCAGATGATTTCATAATCCCTGTATATTTCTGCATGAAGTTTAAAAAACATTGCATTGTAAGTTGACACGGATAATGATGTAATATGGAATGTGCAACATCATCAACTCGTGTGTCCACAGAAGATAAACTAACCATGAGCCCCAGAAAAAAATCTTGCAAGCTGATGAAAAACACAGCTCATTTGCTGACAAATATATCTGCAAAAGACAGAGCAAACCAGTACCTGATGTCCCACACAAAGAGGGGTCATGCTTAGAAAATAAAGAACTAAAACAGAACCAGTACTTTCTTGGATGTAGTGTATGCTTACTTCTTGTATGTTTATTTATCATAGGATGTAATTAGACATTTTTCATTTAGCAGTAGCTTAGTTAGAACAGGGTGTAGGACAAGAATCAGTTTGTTTTTTTTTTTTGTTTTTTTTTTCATTTTCTAGTTCCTGCATATTTTCACAACTTTGCGCATTTTTTGAAAATTCCTGCAATTTCACCACATAAAATCACATAAAAACCCTGCATATTCCATCACATAATCAATGGTGTTGCCTGCATTTTTCTGGAGGGACTAATTATTGTTGCTATTTCTATATAGATATATTTTTTTAATATATCCTTTTACTTTTATACCTTTTGTGGTTGTTTCAGGAATAAAGGATGAGTTGTTTGCCATTTTCAGACATGTCTGTCATATTTTAACTATTTTTTTCACCTATTCCGTAGCAGCAGATGTCTAAATGACACTTCATTCCACTGAGTGGGATCATTGGCCCAGTCGTTTAAAACGTATGGACAACATTCCAACCACAGTGGATTAGGTTTTTTAATATATCGATCCTTGTCAGAAGGCAGTAGCGACTCAAAGTAGTGATGTGTAGTTCGCGAACGATTCGTTCAAAAAGAACAAATCTTTTGAGTGAACGAAGTGAATCGAATCACCTAATGAACTAATTCATTCCTTTCTCAGTTCAGTTAGTTGAGCGAGCAGGAGCGTGCCACCCGGAAGTGGAACTGCCGCGACATGACGCCTTCTGTGTCTGTGTGTCCGTGAATGTGTTGCTGCTGCTGTAGTGTCACATTACTCGCTAATGTAGGCTACATGGAGAGCTGAGTGAGTCTGTCAGGGCAGGGGGGTTATTCACGATGTGTTGAATGAACGAACTACCGGTTAGCGAACTGACTCGCATTAGTGCTGTGAATCACTCACTGATTCATGAACCTGCACAGAGAACTGGTTCGTGACGTGATAGTGCTGCCAGTGAACAGATCACTCACTCAGCCCAGTTCACAGAGTAAACCAGTTAAATAGCAAACCATAGGACAGGGCTCTGAAAACATCATGACTTAAACAAGTTTATTTTTTATGAATACGCTTGTCTTCCCGCCCTGGGAAGCCGTGAACTGAACTGAAACCTGAACGGCACCGTGCATCAGTTCAGGGAGTTGTAGTCCTAGGCTCCTCCCACCTCACACTGAATGAGTCAGTGATTTGGTGAACGAATCTTTTGAACAAATCTTTTTAGTGTACTAATTCTAGTGATTCAGTTCATCTAAAAGAACTGCCTTGCCCATCACTAACTCAAAGTACATCATGACAACTTGTTAGCGTTAGCAAAACAAGTTGAAACTGCATTTTTACATTATAGTGGATATGGGAGAAGGATTGTTTTCCCACTCGGGTTTCCCCGACCCCGGCTGTGACGTTGTTGTTGACTGTATCTATGGGTTTGGCTGATATTTTAAGAAATCTTACCAAGATAATTTTCACTTGTTCCATTGGCAGATTTTTTTGCTTGAATTAGCAAAAAAAAATCTTGAATTAAACAAAAAAAAATAAATCTGCCAGTGGAACAAATGAAAATTATCATGGTAAGATTTCTTGATATAAGATTTTCCAGATCTATTGTCTAAAAATAAGTTCGTATATCTCACTGAAAAGTTACTCTTCAGATGATTATGTCTTATTTTAAGTGTGATGAGATAATTGACTAGAAATGAGAAAAATACACTTGGTAAGATTTTGATTTTTGCAGTGTAGGGTCTTGGGTCAAAATGGGAAATTGTGAGAATTAATGAGAGAATGGGATTGTTTTTAAAGGAAAATTTGTCTCAGAGCTACAGATCTACTTCAAAACATTGTCTGCACATTTCAATGCAATCACAGCTGTCAGATAAGGACCCCCTCCCCAGCCACTGGACCCCTGCCCTTACACACCTTTATACTCAGCCAAAGAGTGTTATTAACAGCATCAAAACTTCAATGGAAAACCATCAAGTGGCCTCAGTCCACTTCAGGCCTTTCATTTCCTGCTGGTGTTTTGAGTGCATCCTACCACGCATAATGTGATTCACTGTTGATTTTAGGTTAAACCCCTCACTGACGTGTTTTACTGTTAAACTAGTGAGTCCAGGGTCGAAGATGATGGCAGATTATTTTGATGCTGTCCACATCCGCTCAGTTCTGCTTCCTCCCTGTTCCAGTTGTTGATTACCGCTGTGTTGTTTTTAATGACGAAGTCTGTTTTGATGTACCGTTCCCGAGCTGCTGAGCCACCGTATGCTGGGAAATTTTCAGAATCTGCAGTTACATGATCATAATCACCACCATGCTACTTCCTCAGACAGAGCTGTGATAAACCTATCCTTTCCTCCTAATCTCTTCCCTCCTTTCAGTCCTCATGAAAATGAATAGGGCGCTGTGGAGAGCATCAATTATTCAAAGTCAATTACTCAGCGGTTTGATTTTTTCTATGGGACACAGTGGACCATAACTACAGCCTGCTTCAGTGGTATTTTAAGGATGTTCTTCTGCTGGATGTCTGTGGCAAACAGCTGTCACATGGAAGACAATGAGAAAACACTCCCTTTATCAAAACACCTACATTCAAGTGCAACACATTTATTTTGTTTGTAGTTTTTATGTGTTGTGTCTTATTTCTGAGGAGGTAATAGATCAACATGACACATTAGAAGTGCTTTTATGCTAACATAGCTTGTGGATTAATAGAACATGCTATGTGAAATAATATCTGCTTATGCTCGACTTTTAACCCATAAAGACCCAAACATCCACCATCCACCAGAACCATTACTGATATAAAATGTTTAATACCTGTTGATCCAATAATCCTATCAATACATGTAAATAATTGGTGTAAAATGCAGTTTGTCATCTTTTCATGGTCATCAGATATGACC
>JAPQRP010000003.1:14564018-14576825 GCA_037367295.1 Apogon hyalosoma
GTGGGGTTTGTTCTGCCTGCACCACTTGTTTGGGGGGGGGGGGGCACAAGGAACCAAATATGGTAACTTCATTGACCTTAATTTTCTACCTAACAGTAATTTTTTTGGGAAAATTTTCACAAAAGCAATACATTCTTATGTCTTCCTTGAAATTTTGAACTTCAGAGTATTTCCATTAGTACCCTATAAAGAGTTAAAAGTAACAAAACAAAAAAAGTACAATTATGTAAGAATATCAGGAGGAAAATAAAGTAGAGTTTTCCACCTCAGACATTCAGAGTACACCTCCAAAGCACTTGTTGTAAAGAGCACTTGACATTAGAGTACGTCTGGAGACTGTTCTTTCAATTTCCACTTGCAATATAAATGATTAAGGATCCATTTGCTTGCACGGTGCTATTTTAGAAGTTTGTCTGTTTGTTCCATAACCTGATTTAGACTCATTTGTTTGAAAATTGGAGGCAGAAATTCATCTTTCTGCTACTTAACTACATTGAGAGGCAGAGATGCAAGCCAGTCTGTGCAAAGCTGGACCTCACACAAACCATCTTGTATTCCCACTGCGCTCTGCCTATTTCTGTTACTGGTGATTATAATCTGTCTGTACAGGCATCAAGAAGTGTCTGGGTTTTATCTGTTCTTTGGCTCATTTCAGCCCCTCGACAGGCTGAGCTGATCCAGAAGCCGCCGGAGGACGACAAAAGGGGTATTTCCAGCGTCGAGGCAGGGGGATCGGGATACACCAGCGTGGAACTCACAGCTTCTTTCACCGGTGCAGTTCATTTGACCGTGGCGTGCAGTGGGGGAGCAGGGAGACGAAACGCACTGTTTGATATGAAGAACACCAAGAAGAAAAACTTTCTAAGCATCTGCCCACTTGATGCTCTGTAGCTGTAATTATACTGTCACCTTCTCAGTGTGATGCTGTGTGACTAAACAGCAGATTAAACATACTGCGCAGGAAGTCTTAAAGAGGTACCGCACGCCGAAACCTCATATGAGCTGCAAATTTAACAATGTGACTGTGCTCTGATGACGTAATGCAACTTTGATTTTTACCCAGTTTTTGTATGGGACAGAGCTTTTTCTATTGCTGCTCCAACCCTCTGGAACCCCCTCCCACCTACTACCTGACACTGCTCCTACCTCAACACCTTTAAATCCCTTTTAAAAACTCATTTATTTAAGATTACTTTTAATATTTAACTGTTTTACATTCATACACCTGCCTTTTGCACCTGCTTTTAATCTGTTTTCAGTGTGTTTAGTTTCTGTTTTTATCTGTTGTATGAAAAGTGTCTTTGAGTACCATGAAAAGCACTATACAAATAAAATTTATTATTATTATTATTATTATTATTATTATTATTATAGTTTTCACAAATCTACTGAACCTAGCAAGGACTTCTTATTACATCAGTGCATCAGCGTAAATATTTTTTTTTTTTTTTTGTACTTATTACAAGTGTTTATCAGTCAGACAGGCTTCAAGCTGTGGATTAAAGAGACATTTAGTGATCTTTGAACTTTATTAACATCTGTCAGCGACAATGGATGTGAAAAAACAGACCGAATCCATCACATTTTAAAGGTCGTGTGTGCTACGCCACATTCGGACTCAAGATTTATGATGAGACAAAGCATTTTCTTGTGGCAGGTAAAGGTTGCAGCAGTGGGACTTCATTATCGCAACTAGTCTAAAACCGGCTGATATTGTTGCCAGTCACTCAGTTTGTCCAACCTCCAGAGGCTGCTTTTAGAACCTTGCATTCCATAAGGTGTGTTTTTCTCATTATTTGTGGCCTGTACGTCACCTGTTCACCTGTATCTTCGCAACAGAACTTATCGCCCTTTCAACGCATACTAAAGGTACAGCTAAATTATTCACTGTCTCGATTCACATTTTAACCTATAAAGACTCAAACATCTACCATCGACCGAAAACATCGACTGACCTAAACTGTTTAACCCATAAAGACCCAGTGTTACTTATATGGCAGTTCCAAAATTGTTTTTTCTCTATATTTAGCCTTTCTTGAGTTATTTATCACCATGCATTACAATATTATGCACTCCATTTTGCAGTTTATTAGTGAGACTCATGTATTTTCCTGTATTTAATTCACTAATCATGTAGATCTGCATAAAAGCACAGATTAAAGTTCAGGGTTATTTTATTAGAAACAGAGAAAAGTGCTGAAAAAGTTACTTTTTCAGTGAAGTTATCAATAAGTGAATGTAAAAACAAGTATTTCCATCCACTGTCATTGATCAAACTCCATGGATTTTACTGGTGAATCAATGCTGTAGAAGATGACAGTGTTTCCACTGTAAATAGCCTCTGAACATCCAAATGGGTCATATCTGATGACCATGAAAAGATGAAAACCTGTATTTTACATCAGTTATTTACATGGATTAATAGGATTAGTGGTACAGAAGTTATTAAACATTTTAGATCAGTAGATGCTTTTGGTTACCAGCAGGTGTTTGGGTCTTTATGGGTTAATATGTTGATCCACTAATCCTATAAATGCATGTAAATAATTGGTGTAAAATGCAGTTTGACGTCTTTTCATGGTCATCAGATATGACCCTTTTGGACGTTCAGAGGCTCCATAGTCATCTTCTCCAACACTTATTCACCAGTAAAATCCATAGAGTTTGATAAATGACAGTGGATGGATACACTTGGATTGTGTTCAGCTCATGATATCATTGCTGTAAAAGTATGTTTTTCAACAGTTTACTGTGTTTCAGATATAATAACCCTCAACTTTAATGAGCTTTTATGAACATCTGCAAAATCAGTACATTACATATAAGAAAATACTTGATTTTCATTACAAATTCACAAAATATACAGTATGATATTACAATAAATAGTGATAAATCACTAATGAAAGGTCAAACAGAGAGAAAAATACAAAAAAGCATGAACAGCCACAAGTTACAATGGCAATACAGAGAGCTTTTATTATTGAAATGATACATGTCGTGTTCTTGTTCTCTGGTCTAAACTGGCAGGTTTCAGTACATTTATGACCGGAGCGCTGCAGTAGTTTCAAGATGCAGCTCATCTTTGGTCTAAACTGGACTTTAGGTGGATCTAATTGTGGAAAGGGAACATACACTGTTGTCCATGATGTTGGAATAAAATATTTTTCCTCTTCTCATGAAATGATTGTGATGTGATTTATTCTTGGTGTGTAACTGGGACTCACACTGTGATCACTGATACTGGTCAGAGGTGATTATTGATGTGTATAAATAGGAATAAAAATAGGAATGTGTCTGAAATCAACACTATTCCAACTTTATGGACAACAATTTTATTCATAAAAATGTTTGCATAACTTACTCTTATGACAGAGCCATAGCTTGTTTGGACAAAGTTGGGGTTTTTTTTGTTTTGTTTTGGTTTTTTTTTGTGGCCAATGTATGCGACGGGGAGTTGCAATCTGCAGCTTTACCACTAGATGTCACAAAATATTTCATTCTCAACCTTTAAGAAGCCCTATATTTAACATAAATGTCATATTTTTAATTGTAAAGAGGAAAATCAAACAATGAAAATGTAAGTTATTTATTTCAGATCTATCTTGTAAAACCTAATAAGTATTAGCAAATATACTTCCTAGCCACATCATCTGCAGCACATCCCAGACTCTCCATGGGTGTCAGGTCAGGACTCTGTGACTCTTTGTGAAAATGATGTGTCACGCACCCTGATCCTGATGAATCCTGACATTGCCATCATGGAATATGTCTGTGACAGGGAAGACACAAATCCACTGGTGTTCTGTTTATTCAGGTTCAGCTGAGCTCATTATACTGGACACAATGTTGTTGAACCTCGAACTGAACCAACCCTAGATCATAACACTACCCCCACAGGCTCGCACTGTAGGCACTGGGCATGATGGGTAATCACCTAATCTATCTCTCTTCTCACCCTGATGCGTCCATGACTCCGGAACAGGGTCAATCTAGACTCATCAGACCACATGACCTTGATCCATTGAAACACAGTCCAGTCTTTATCAAATTGATGGTTGTTTAAGAAATGAGAAGTTAGGGCTTCAGTTACGGGCAGTGGCAGCGGGTGAAATTATTTTTGGTGGGGTGCAGTATCCAAGTTAGTTTTTGGATGCACTATAACCACATATCACCACTAGGATACACCAAAGTACACGTGAAGGTTATAATAGTTTTGGATTTTTCATTACAGGTTTTATTTAGTTTGGACTTTTTTTTTTTTTTTTTTTTTTTTTAGTTTTGATTTGTCTTTAGAGTTGGTTTGCTAGTTTTCATTATTATTTTTTTTTTTTTCCTAAATGCTTAATTTTAGTATTAGTTTTAGTTTTTTCATATATTTTTTTTCTTCCTCACCATCGTATTCACATAAATCCCATACAGGACTCTTTTTTCTCCCAGTTTTAGTCTTTATGTTTCCAGGTAAAGTGGGGACGAGAAGCCGACTCTAAACCACAACGAACCAGAAGTGACGGACCCTGAAGTGCCGTATGGTGCCAGCTAAAATTGCTTGAGCGAAATAAATCGATTTCATATCAATCCAACATTGACAAAGACGAAAACAAAAACGAGGGGAATTTTATCCATGATTTTTAGATGTTTTAGTTAGTTTTGTAAGCACACAATAAAGTTTCAGTTAGTTATCATTTTTTCTTTTAATTATAGCCTTTATTTATTCCAGTTAATGAGAATGTTTTTTCAATTCTATTTTTCATTATTTTGTTAGTTTTCATTAGCGATAATAACCTTCTTACGTGCACCACTATTTTAAATTCTTAAATTAAAATAAAAATACACAGTGTGTTTTCAGTCATGTATTTTATATGTAAATTTCACCCAGCTATAGTTCAAACATGCACAGTTTTCCATGACTCTGTTGTTAAGTCAGGCATATCCCTGACAAGTGTCTTTTCCACTGATGGCGTGGACAGTGCATTTAAACCAGGGGTGAAGGTAGAACAGGTAGAGGACGCGGCATTAAGAAAAAAAAGAAAATCAACTTAAGGGACAAAACTGTTCATTGACATCACTCGTGCTGGTAATCAATCCCATGTCTCCCACATCAAAGCCAGTTGTGACGACCACAGTGCTATCCAGCTGTTTACCTATAACTCAGTAGTATTAGATATGGACCTATTCTCTGATTCCATTTCTGAGGAAGGTCTTTGTTTTTTTTTCCGGGATGTGATGCTTACTCCTGTGGGCGGGGCTTTTCTGCGCCCTGAGGCTCTCCTATCTCTTGAATTAGAGGAGGGCTCCACTGCCACGTGCCTACGGCGTTCTCGGGCAGCTCCCCAAACAGGAAACACGTGACTTGACTGCTCATTGAATGACATTTTTAAACTCCACTTGAATGTAGATTATACACAGCACTCATGGCCTGTATCATGAATAGCTCGTGTGTTTAAATATTAATGTTTTTGTCAAATTATTTTAGCTTACTCTTATTGTCTTCTTCTTCACGTGAGACAGGTGGGGTGGTACCCTAGCGCCCTCTGTTGACAGAGGGTTAAAGAAACTACACTGGGAGTTACAGCCCTGCACTGCCTGTCATTGCCCCCACTCCCAACCCTAAATGCCCCAAAACATGACTTAAAATTACATTTTAACACACTGGCCCCTCTATCTATAAACCCCTGTGACTATCAGGTATAAATATGTACATCTAAGGAGCCAGTGTCAGTCAGTGATGTTTCACAAATGCGCTGATACTCCACAGACCTACATCTATTTACTCTGCGTGTTTTCTGGAGCCTGTTTTAATCAGTCTCCGGTGACTTCAGGCAGGGATTTACATTCGAACAACTATTAAAAACAACTCAGCTGAAATATGACCCAGGGTGTCACTGTATATGTTACTGCAGGTGTTGAAGTCACTGTAGACCCAGAGGTGAAATGCCGATGACACCGACGGAGGTTTCAAAGCAGCTTTATTAAAAGCTGAGTGGGTGATGGATCAGGAGGGGTCTCCTGGGGACAGGGCTGGGGGTGTGGAGAGGGAAACAGAGGCATTATGTAGGCAAGAAGACAAAAAAAAACTGGTGAGGGACACGTAACTGGGCAAGATTTAGTCAGTTTGGGGCCTCAGGCAAACACCAGCATGGGGCCCACATCCCTTATTCTCACCATTATTATTTATGTATATAAGAAAGACCTATTTTTAACTCATTCTCAACACACACATTGATTTGTAAAATGTCTGAAAATGTATCATTTCACAAAGATTGTTTAATATTTTACATTTCACAAATGCAACAATTTTCCCGGTTCAACTAAAGGGGGATGCAAATCTCCACAGCCCCAAAGACACCTCAGCTGAATAATGCACCCATTAGTTGTATTTTTCTGCAGGAGAAAATCAAATAGTGTTATCCAAATTATATTTTGGCCTGTTTTTGGTTTAGCAATTGTAATGTCATCCATGTCGCAATCATCTTGGAAAAAACAAACAAACAAAAAAAAAAACACGGGATGTAAATCTTGTTAGCCTCAAAATCAGCACTGCTGAATAATACATCCTATTCTTATGTTTCACTGCAAGCAATTTAGTATTAAATAGTGTTACTCTTAATGTTTTTAGGCTGTGTTTGAGCTTAACAATCTGAATTTCATACATAACACTCATGGCGGCTAAAAGAAAAAATACAAACAAGTCTCAGCAGATAAAAATCAGCTCTGTTGAATAATACATCCCAGCCAAATCCACATGCAGTAATGACTACATATTTTTGGTCTTTTTGGTTTGAGAGTGTGAATTTCATCTGACACTCAGTTGGTCTGCAGAAGTTAGGGATGGAGTGGAAAACACCTGCATCCACGGTCTAACGCAGATTTGGGCCATTTTGTCCCAACAATTTGAGCTTAGGCTGTTTAATTACGACCCACGCTAAAACATAGAGGATGCATTACTCGAAAGCTTTAACAGCAGCGCATTCAGCTATTACACTCAGAAAGGTTATGAAGAGGAATCAAATGGCACTAACAGCACACTATTTTATCAACTTTGACTTGATTACATGACCGATTCAATGTTCCACATTAGAAAACAGAGTGGTAAAATAAAATGAAATGAAATAAAATAAAATAAAACAAGTGGTGCCAGGCACAACAAACCCCGCCCCTCACGTATATTGTAGCTTATTTTGGCATCGATCCAGCTGATGTCATCATGTGTGCATATGTCAGCATATCAATTGCCTCTACATGTGCCAAGTTTTAGGTAAATTGAAACAAAATTGATGTTTTTATAGATATGTGAAATTTCACCCATTTTAAGTAAATGAGAGAAAAAAAAATATTATAAGAATTCATATAAAAATTTGAACTTTGACCTACTTTTCCCAAAATGTAATCAGATCTATTCTGGGTCACTGGCATTATATAAACCCAATTTGGTATGAATTTAACCAATACTTTTTCTGCTAGAGTGTTAACAAACAAACAAACCGAACCAAAAACAGTACCCCTTGCCTCCCCTTCAGGGGGCGGGGTAATAACTCTGGTCCATATTTAGACATACATATTACTGTAGAAAACAGTAAAATGGAAAATAGATGAGAAAGTCTTTTCACTGCTGCTGTAGACACATGGTGTTGTTGGTTCTATGAACAGCAACCTGCTCCCTCTACAGAGAAGGAAATCAAATCTCATTTTCATACATTTATGGAATAACGAACCCATATTTCGGAGTATTGTATTTCAATTCTGCAATGAAATATCACTAGGTGCCTATCAGTATGCTAAAATGGAAATGTTACACAATATTATTAGATATGTGACATGACCAACCTTTGCACGATCATTATTATTTTCTGGTTCTTGTTGTCGACAGGTATGAAAGCATATCCTCCACTGGAGCATCATTTTGCATGTTTTGTCAAATAACAGATTAACATCTAAAAAAGTTAAAATAAATAAATAAATAAAGTATTTCATGCAAATAACGCACAGATGCAGAGTGTAATACTCAGTGTCCACTATTACAGACTTGAAAAACACAAAAGAGCCTGATTAGAGCCAGTGTTTGTTTTGTCCTGCAGGGATAACCCTTTCATACATTCACATTCTGAAACTCTGACCCTGTTTAATATAGACATTTGATATTGTAAAATGACATATACGACAGAGAGGACAAATGGTATAATATGTCGCCTTTATTGTCTGCAAGGGAGTGTTTTCATATCTAACAAAAAAACTTGATTTAGAAGTAACATAATTGGGTTATTGCTTTGTCTCCGCTGACCTCCCCGTTTAACTCGACGCCTGCTTGTAAGCAGCAAAACACAAGGAAAAATAACTTCTGCTCTGCATAAAATGACAGGATAGAAAGTGTAAGATTCTCCTTTTTGGATACAGTTCACGCACATGTAACACAGTAGGAATATGAAGCACTGGAAGGAATGAGCTCCAATGGGTCTGGATGCAGCAGAAGGAAACCGTACCAGTCCTTGACCTTCTGTCAAGTGTTATGAGGTGATGAGACTGGTGTGATTTCATTTTAGCTCTTTCACACTCTTTTATTTTTACAGCCTAACACCTGCTGCTGAAAGGGTTTAAGCTTTCAAGGCCAATTATAGGCCCATTAGATGTCACAGCGAGGAGGAGTTGATCAGTTTTTCACTGTCAGATAAAATGCTGTACTAATGAGGCTGTCATACGTTAAGTTCCTGGGCTGAAACTTAACATCTGACGGTTTCTGCTAAAAAATCTATCTTTAATGGTCTTCTTAATGTCGCCTTTACAAAATTAAACATATCAATTTTCAACCGAGGTAATGGGATGAGTGTTACATATTTCATCAGCTGTCTTCATTGTTCGGATGAAATTCTTTCGTGAATAAAAGGCGTCCGCCAACAGCAGTTAATAATGCTCGATGTTAGCTCTCACTTTCTTAAGAACACTGTCAAGTCAAACTGAACTGGAGTGAAATTTGTACATCTTTCCCCCACAAGATGTTAAATTCTGAGTTGACTTTTTAATATGTTCTTGGATCAGCTGTTTCTTTCTCATAACTTCTTTACATTTTTCTGATTAACCCATAAAGACCCAGTGCTACTTTTGTGGCAGCTCCCAAATACATTTCTATCTCAAATTAACCTTTCTTAAGTAGTTTACCACCATTTATTATAATATTATCCTCTACATTTAGAATTTTTCTTTCTAAATCATGTGTTTCCAGCGTTTAATTTCTTATATTTAATTTAGATGTTCTTGGAAATTCTGCGTTAATGCAAAGGTTGTTGAAGAACTGAAGAAAAGTGTGTTATTCACCAAAAAGATATCAATATCTGAATGTAAAAACAAGTGTGTCCATCCACTGTCATTGATCCAACTCCATGGGTTTTACTGGTGAATCAATGTTGTAGAAGATGACGGTGTTTCCATGTTCACTACGGAGCCTCTGAACATCCAAATGGGTCATATCTGATGATCATGAAAATATGACAAACTGCATTTTACACCAGTTATTTACATGTTTTGATAGGATTAGTGGATCAACAGGTATTAACCAGTTTACATCATCATCAGTTTTTGGTTGCTGGTGGAAGTTTGGGTCTTTTTGGGTTCAACATTTACAGAAAATGTTGCCTCGCTGCAATGGTAAATAATGTAATTAACCCTAGATCTGTCCAAGATCTGATATTTTCTGTTGTTTTGTTAAACTGGGTCCTCACTTATCAACTAGCTGAAGGTTTGTATGATGCATTTAACCCATACAGACCCAAACATCTGCTGGTGATCAAAATCATTTACTGATATGAAAAGTAAAAAAAAACAAAACAAAAAACTGTTGATCCACAAATCCTATCAATCCATGAAAATAATTGGTGTAAAATGCAGTTTTTCATCTTTTCATGGTCATCAGATATGACCCATTTGGACGTTCAGAGGCTCTGTAGTTACCGTGGAAACACCGTCATCTTCTACAGCATTGATTCACCGGTAAAACCCATGGAGTTGGATCAGTGACAGTGGATGGAGACACTTGTTTTTATGTTTAATTACCTCCGCCAAAGAGGTTATGTGGGGTCTGTCTGTTTGTCTGTTTGTCTGTTAACAAGATAACTCAAAAAGTTGTGGAAGGATTTTGATTAAATTTTCAGGAAATGTTGATACTGGCACATCGAACAAATGATTACATTTTGGTAGTGATCCAGGTCACTGTCTGGATCCAGGAATTTTTTGAATGATTCTTTATCATTGTGAGATAGGGCCAGTTTCAACATATGCATATATAACTCCACAATATAGATAATATTAATGTGAATCCAATGCTAGGTTTTCAAGGTCCAGGAATTCATTTTAAGAGTAAATTAATCATGGCACGGGGGGAAAAGACTGATCTGCCTCTCTGAGTGCTTTTCTAGTTAATGATATATTTTACTGAAAAAGTCCCTTTTTCCCTTCCATTTTCTCAGTTTTTGATGTAATAACATTTAGCTTTAATTTGACATTTGTCATCAATCATGGTCTGTAAATTAAATATAAGAAAATACCTGATTTTCACTTACGAATGCAAAATACTGAGCATAATATAATAATAAATGGTGATAAATAATTTAAGACAAATTAAAAATAGAGAGAAAAATAATTTGGGAACTGCCACCGAAGTAGCACTGGGTCTTTGTGGGTTAAGGACAATTTTCCAACAACTGAAGCTGATTTAAGTGTTTAACAGTCTGAGATGAGCGGACACACTCAACTGAGATAACAAGTGGACATTTAGTAGTCAGCATTTATCAGAAAACATGAGTAAATGGTGTATTATTATGGCAAAGACTGAAGCGCCACTCATCAAACTGATCCTAAACTCTTTTGAGGACGGGGGATGCCCGGGACATTAATCCATTTCCTTCATCTACTGTTTATTGAACTGTTGTTTGTTTTCATATCCGACAAATTCTGTAAAGCCCTGTGAGGCAACCTTGTTGTGATATGACTCTACAAATAAAACTGATATTGAGCCTCACCCTCGCCCATAAGTGGCTGGGATAGGCTGCAGCAACCCCGCGACCCACTCGAGAACAAATTGGTTCAGAGGATGAATGAATGAATGAATATTTTTTGAGCTGTAAATGGAATTATGTCAACAAATACAAGTTAAAATGGTTCAACTCACCATTTCCTGCCGTAAAAGCTTTTCAAGTCTTCCACCTTTACAAAGTTGAACATTTATACAACTCTACATCATGAAAATTGTACTAAAAAAATCAGTGATCCCACGTCTAATCATAAGTGTTTAGTCCATCCCATTCAGTCAGTGTCTGATGAATCTGATTCATTCATCAAGCCTTTCCTGCTCTACTCTGAACCACTGGGCTCACACAGAGCAAGACATTTTTCCTGGTAAAATGCAGGCTGCAGAATTGCTCTTTTCTGGTAAAGAAGCTTTCAATTCCTGAGTGAATGGGCTGTCTGCTGGCAAGAAATATGGCAAAAACATCACAAATGTAGTGGACACTTTCTTTTTCAGGTAAACATCTTATAAAAAATTAAGTCAGATGATTTTTTTGAAGCGACTATTATGAGCAGGACCAGTAAGAAATGATGTTTGGAGTCGAAGAAAAGAAAGGATCAAAGTAGAAGCAGAACTGCAGTGTTCCTTTAACACTGGTGGGTGATGCACCGATGGTTAGAAAAGTGTAAAGGTACTATGGTGTGGTACAGTTTCTGAGTTTGCCAGTTGTTGTTATGTGGTTCAGACCAAACTTTAGCAGTTTTGGCCTTGTCTGGAAAATTCCAAACCAGTGTTGTATAGTAACAAAGTAATAATACTTCACTACTGTACTTTTTTGGGAGAATTTGTGCTTGAGTATTTTTTTTATTCTGTTTGCGTTCACGTTTACTTCACTACATGACCTAAATCAGTTGCATACTTCTACTCCCATACATTTTTAATGCACTGTATCGTTACTCATTACAAAAAATAAATTAAAGGAAATTTGGTTTTCATCGCTGCATCAAAGTCAAGAAGATGATTCGCAAACAGCAGTCCTCACTTAACCTGTTGGCAATCTGTTGATGTGAGCAACAGCGTAATATTCCAAATTCTGACTGCCTTTGGTTGTTATTATCATTTACTTGTACTTTTACTTTTGTTACTTGAGTACATTTAATTGTAGATTACTTGATATACTTAAGTACAGTAAATACTAGATACTTAAATCGGCGTATAATGTTCGTCACCAATTTTTCATCAAATCTGTAAAACCTGAGTGATAGCCTAAGTATCACGAATCCGTTAGTCTTTCCGTGATTACGCACTTG
Organism: Apogon hyalosoma; assembly: GCA_037367295.1. Lineage (NCBI taxonomy): Eukaryota > Metazoa > Chordata > Actinopteri > Kurtiformes > Apogonidae > Apogon > Apogon hyalosoma. The sequence goes on from JAPQRP010000003.1 coordinate 14,576,322, forward strand.
AATCACTTCCCTCATGGTGAAGAACCTTGAAGTGTACGCCATCACAACCGGTCTGTTTGTTTACATACCAAACCGAAGCCTAAACCAAACCGTCATTTGGCCATTTTTGGGATTCCACACAGCATTATGACCGCAACAGCAACAAACATGTACACGGCTTCATCGCTTGTTGCTGCTGCAGCTGCGTAGAATTCCAAAAAGGGTCCAGTGATGGTTTTTTTTAGGTTTTGGTTTGGTATGTGAACAAATGAACTGGTTGTGATGGAGTACACTTTGAAGTTGTTCACTGTGACGGGAGCAGTTCAGGTATTCATGGAAAGACTTATGGATCTGTAATACTTTTATCACTCAGTTTTTACAGATTTTATGAAAAATTGGTGATGAACGTCATACACAGCTTTAATGGGCTCATATTTTACTAAACCCGCTTTTATTAGTCTTTGGTTCATTTATTTGTGTATTCGGACCCTAATAGTTCAAAAAGTTTGAATTTGAACCCTCCAG
>JAPQRP010000003.1:14657340-14669434 GCA_037367295.1 Apogon hyalosoma
CATAAAAGTTGTAATTCATACATTGAGAAAAAAATAATATACAACTGCAGTCACATAAATAAATGGTGAATATACATTTTAGTATTTTTAAATGTAATTTTAATTGGACACACAGGACTGTGTATAGGCTGAATAAGTTTCACCACAGGTAACTTCTGTAATTTAATTTGTGCTAATTAGATTGAATATCTTTAAAATGACTGTATTAACCCCCAAATACACAAACAGCCACTGGGAACCAAAATCATTTACTGATTTAAAATGTGTCATAATTTCTGAACCACTAAATTTGTCAATACATTGAAATAATTCAATTAAAATACAGTTTGTAATCTTTTCATGGTCATGGTCATCAGATATGACCCTTTTGGATGTTCAAAGGGTCCGTAGTGGACGTGGAAACACCATCATCTTCTACTACATTGATTCACCAGTAAAACCCATGGAGTTTGACAAATGACAGTGGATGGAAATGCTTGTTTTTACATTCAGTTATTGATATCATTGCTGAAAAAGTTACTTTTTATTCAGTTTTCTCTATTTCTGATATAATAATCCTCAACTTTAATCTGAGGTTTTATGAACATCGATATGATTAGTAAATTAAATATAGGAAATTACCTGATTTTTACTGAGAAAAGCAAAATACAGAGGATAATATTATAATAAATGGTGATAAATCACTTGAGCAAGGTTAAATAAAGAGAAAAACCTGCCACAAAGTAGCACTGGGTCTTTATGGGTTAATATTCACATAATTAACTTGATATGTTGGTATACTAGGAGGATGAGTTGCCTGTAGTGCTGTGTAATAACTAGAAGTGAATAATGAGCTTTGTGTAGGCTGAAGTGTTAGGTAATAGTATTTGATTTGATGGCTGAACATGCCAGTGCAGTTTCAGTTTGTTCTTCTCTCTTTACCAATCATCACTGCTGCTGAGGTCATTACTTTGCGGTTGAATGGATTCCGCCTCAGTGCTCCTGTCTGCTCAGAGAGCAGCCTCCTCTCTGTGATGATGTTTCAGGAAATTGCAGTGCCTGTGCTCTGACTCTTGCACTATATTGCCAATTCTTTAGAGACATGATGTGAATAATTTCCTCTGTACTTGCAGAACACAAACTCCAAATGAAATGCGTTTGATGCATAGACACGGAGAGGTGACGTAACAGAAGAACAGAACAAGTCAAATTAGGTTGATATGAGTCAAATTGCATTGTTAGTTTGCTTGCAAACCCGTAGGAGGACTCTTCTCATTACATTGTTCTTAGATAATGTCATCCATATATTACCTTTTTAAGCTCAGCATCAGAATAGCTCTAATTTTATCCAGTCTTGATAAGAGGATTAGTCTGATAGCTATCTATATCAGCTCTGCACATGTAAGATTCTAGTTCTAAAGTTAAGAACAGTCACACTCACTGCTTGTTTTGGTCTCACATCCCACTTTTTGCAGAAAGACTCCATTGGCCAGAGAGAGAAATGTCCAAAAAGTACATCTTAAACACTGCTGACAAGGCAGTGAGTCCAAGCCAAGTATACCTGGAGAAGATTCCTTCCAGTGTCCTCAAAGACCTCTTCAGCACTCGCTCTAGCAGCTACAATGTTCTGCTGCAGGCAGACAAAGAGGAGAAGAAGATTCCAAAGCAATCACCGCACAAGAAGCGAAAGACCTCAGTGAAATATGCCTCCACGTTAAGTAAAAGAAACCGTCCAGTCGTGGCTGCTAAAAAGGTTCGACCTCCAGAACAAGCCAGTAAAATCACCCAGATAAGCTGTGTTCTCTCAAGGAGCAGCTCCGATCTCCCTAAACCACCACAAAACATGGCAGTTGTGGGCAGCACTATGGGCCTGAGCCCCCGTACAGTTCCACATCTCAGGAAGACGTACATCCCCAACTCATCTCGCACTAAACTTCCTTCTTTGTACAAATCACCAAGCACACGGGAAGTGGAAAATGCCAAAAAGCTCTGCATCCTTACAGCCATCAAACCGATTAATGTGGAGAAAGAAAAGGCCAAGTTTTTCAAGTCTGACTTCAGCTATAACCCACAGTTTGAGTACAGCTGCCCCGTCTCTCCACTGGTATTGGCACGACATAACAACGCCTCAGATCGCTTTTTGACTCAGGTAAAGATGTGTCTAGAGCTGTTTATTCTTATACTTTTTGTTTTCCTTTCTACAGTTCACAAATGGCAGACATACTTTGTTTCTAACCTCAGGCAGATTATTATGACTTTGCTTTTTTGCATATATTTGGACTTATTTCATTACAATATTTAGCAAATAGCAACAAGTTTTCTTAACAGATGATGTCAACATGCAATTTCAATTGAACAGATAGTGGTAAACGTACAATTTTATAAGCTTTTTTGCAGAAAAAATGTCAGGGTAGAGTGTTCAGAAAAATCTAACTTCAATGTTTCTTCAATCAGGTACAGTACATCCACTATACAAGCATAGTTTATGAGTTCAGTATCTCTGAATTTTTGAGTTCAATTGATTGATTGTGCTAAATTTAAACACTAGCCGCATTTTCTGGTGTAATGAGGACTGACTGACTGACTGAGCACTGAACAGATAAACCTTTTTTTTTAGGGATACATGGAGGCTTCTAAAAATATTCAGGTGCTGGACTTAAACCTTGTAATTGTAGGGGAAACATTGTCATACAAATGACACATCATTCGAGCCATCTGCTGTGTATGGGAGCACCTAATACCTAATACTGAAGCAGTTTAATGTATTATTTTGTGTTAAATATTAAAAGAAATTACACTAATGAGCAGTTGATACTGAAAACCAGTAATTTTTAGTTTGTTGCAGTTCTGAAGTGAAATATTTGTAAAAAAAAAAAAAATAGCTTAGAAATTGTTTTGCTGGTAAATATAGTGTAAGCTGCCGGGAAGTCTTTTATAAGAAAGTGCATCTGTGCAGCTTAAGTCCACCAGAGTCCAAGCTGGAAGCAGTGACAGGTCATTCATCACTTCCAAAACACTGTCCCTAGCGCAAGGGCCCGATGCTGAGCTGGCTGCTTCCAGATCAGCACCTTGCTTGTAGTCCAGTCGGGTACTTTGAGCATGGAGACTTGCTGCCAAAGCTGTTTAGTGTCAGGCCTGATCAGAGCCAGTACGGGTTGAGTGTACAAGTGAAAGTGGACAGAGGCTCAGATGCATTAGCTGAGGAAACAAAGGAAAGTGACTATTTAACAAAGAGAACAGCAGATGACAGTGTTAAGTGTCCTAAATCATGCTTTCAGCAATCACATTACTTAGGATTTAGGATTTAAGATTAGACATCTGCAGTATACAGTCAAGCTCTGTGGTGTTCGTTTACCGGCTCTTTGAGTAACATAAGTATGCAGATAGCAAGACAAGGAAAGAGTGAGTGAGCCGAACAGGAAACGCAGTAAAGTGATCCTCTGGAGGATGCTCTTAGTTTTTCCTTCCCTGACTCTGGCCTAGTTTAGTCAAGTTTCCTTTGTGGAAACATACTTTGTCACAGTTGATAAGTCTAAATAAAAGAGTTCACTTTTGGTTATTTTGGCATTTGTTGAGATTGTTGATGCTACTGATTGTCAAAAAAGAGTCTTTGGGGAATATTTTAAACCCAAAGTCCACTTTCAGACAAGCTATTTCTAAAACTTTCATAAAATACATCTCACCTCTTTTCAGAAACTCTTACAACCCTAAACAACAGCTCTAGACAAAACAAATCAGATATTTATCAGGTGTCGCCAACTTATGCGTGGTTAAGGGAAAGAATGAATCAGCAAAATAAAAGTTACGTATGAAATTAATTAAGATAATAGTTTTGTTACTTTATGTTTTTCTTTGTTTTTTTAAGTATAACGTACATTTGAAGTTAGCTATTAAGCTTTTATTTTTATTTCAGTGAACAAAAAGGCTGACTTTGGTTGACACAAAAGCTACTAAATGTGTCAACAGTCAGTCATTAGCAGTCTTTCCATTAAAAGGCTTTGTCACTTCTTGCAGGCTGTGCACATCATGGAGCTCGCTCTGCAACGATACGGCAGCTACGAGAGGTTTGAGCAGGTCACTGGAGGCAGCCTCCTCACCAAGAGCCGCATCTGGCAGAGTGTCAAGAGATACATGGAGAAGGAGGGCTGCATGGGAGAGGTAAAAGGACGACTAGTAGAGCACCGTCACAGTGCTGTAGCTTCTGCATTTCCACATGCTGATAAATTCTGCTGTGAGCATTCATAGTACAAACAGTGAAAGAGAATGAGAGATTAAGAGGCTTGGAGAACTGGAGCTGGGCTGTTTTTTCTGTGTCATGGTGGATTTGCACTTCATCAGAACAGAACAGCAGACAGCAGGGCATTAAAGTGAATGTCCTCCAGGGAAAAGTAAGACGTTGCAAAAAGCTGCCATTTCACTGGAGCATCCTGCAGTTTGCTTGTGTGGAGCTGTGTTTACGTAACCGACAGCAAATACATGTTACATCACCAAGTTAATAATGTGTCAGTGAACACATAATACCACATGTATATGCAAGGTACAGTAGGTGTGTAAACAGAAGGAAAAATACAAGACAGTGAATTGTATTATGGGAACAATCAAGACTAACAACATTGAACATTGGCACATAGTCATAGTTTGTATGATTAAAATGCTTGCAGACCATTTGTAGAAATCTAAAGCATTGCTGTCACAATGTTTGGATTATAGCGTTTAACTGGGTTTCACTTTCAAAGACCAGCTTAATTTAAGATTAGTCTAATCAGAGTGGCGCTAAATAGGGTTTAAAATGAGTACATCCAGATTTAAAGTTTAGTTAGAGCCTTGTTGATCTCAGTTTAGTAAAACCAAGTTTATTGATGTAAACAGAAATAGAACAATTTATTAAAATGGAGATACTTGCTCAGCAAAATTAAAATAAATCACTGTCGTGTTGTTAAACAGTGGGAAAGGGCTGACTCTTGACAGAAATTCGAAAGGTAGTGTTATAAAACTCCATTAAGCTGAGTGCATCCCTTAACTTTGTTTGGGAAACTTGATTATTTTACTCCATCCATCTAAAAAGGAAGCCTTAGATATGAGTAGAGAAGTAAATTTAATCTAACTTTATAAGATGAAAGATTACATTTCATCTTTGAATTTCAGTTTATTTTTTACTCTAAACTAGTTTTACAGCATGGTACCACATCATTTAAAGGTAAATCATGATTTAACTGGGTTGAAAAATGTATCTGTTAGTGCAACTTAGACTAAATGTGTTCATTATTTTGTCTGTCCCTTAAACATCAAGCAAATCATACCTGGGTCAGTAAAAAATAAAGGCAGTGTGTCAAAAAGGGAGCGTTAAAAATTGTTACAGGTCATTACAGTTTACCTTTTAGGACTAAGTGACAGGTTCTGTCCATGTGGTGTTGACAGATAGTGGTCCAGGTGACAGATGACCTCCTGTCCAGAGCCTCGATGACTGTGGTGAACTGCAGACCCACTCTGACCATCAACGTGTCCACTGCCCGGGAGCACTGGCTGGAAGGGATGCTGAGACATGAGATCGGTGGGTAACTGCTGCACTCTGAAACTGGAGCGGCATCTCAGTTAAACTGGAGTTCACAGAGGATAATGAATTGACTTCACAAATGCCACGGCTGATTAAATACAACATCTCTGTCCTCCAGGCACCCATTATTTCCGTGGCATTAACAACTGTCACCAGCCATGGAGCAGCAGTGCAGGACGGAAGAAACTCAACCTGAAGCCGCTGAATCCCACTGAGGAGGGCTTGGCCAGCATCCACAGTGTCTTGTTCCGGAAAGACCCCACACTGTGGCGTGCCGCCCTCCTGTACTACACAGTGTACCAGGCCAGCAGCATGTCCTTCACTCAGCTTTTTCACAGTCTGGGACGCTTTGTCCAGGACCCTAACACCCGCTGGGACTACTGTGTCCGAGCCAAGAGAGGCCAGACAGACACTGCAAAGCCAGGTCAGTATGGTCAACCACTAGTCTATTCACATACATATGACAGTGAATTAAAAAATGTGTGTCTGATGAAATATTCTATGCTTTTATTTGTGTCATGACCTCCTAGTTAAGGTAAGAACTCCTAGTTAAGCCTAGTTAAGATCTGATCTTACTTTCTGTGGTACTTGCAGGATGCTTCAGTAAAGACCAGGTCTACTTGGATGGTGTTCTCAAAATCCTGAGGTACAGAGACAAGATCAACTTCCCGCTGCTGATGGCTCTAGGAAAGGTCTGGATCCTCTAGTCAATCCTTTATTTTAAAATGAAATATTTTAATGCAAACACGTGGAAAACTGGGCTTCATCTAACTGTAATGTTACACAGAGATGTAGACTTTTTCACAAATATTAGAGAAATGTGCCCCACTTCATTGCAAGTTGTTGCACCAACTCTTATCCATCCATCCATCCATCCATCCATCCATCTCCCTCCTCTTAACCCACATCCATGTTGGAATAGCAGCCAAGTAGTACACGTCCACCTTCGCCTCCACTCTAAAACAAGTCTTTTATTTTCCGTGAGCTTTTTTTGTGTTTCTCTGTGCAGAGTTTGACCCTGTCAGGATGTTTCCATATTCAGCTGCTGAAATTGGAGAGTTTCTCTAGCCTTGTTCATACTGTCAGCCCAAATCCATCTGTTTTGTGCATAGTCAAGTTGCATTCAGACTGATTTTAGAAAGTCTGGATGGTATGATTCCAGTCGGATTTCTACAGATGCATCTTGTATGGATGCTTGAATCAGATTTAAAGTGTGTCTGAACCAAATTACTTGGATAATGTTAGCATGATGTCAAATCTATCGACAGAAGTGCTGAGCAGAATTGACGCTGTTTCTACAGAGGACACATGGAGAGTGGAAAATGACAGTCTCTGGACAAACACCAAAATAAAGTGTCTGCTGGCACATTGGCAAATATTTTGAGAGCGGTATGATTTCTCATGCTTCCCGTCACATCATCAGCATAGTAGCATACTTACTCATGCCGTCCTCGTTACCATAGTAACCCAAGCAGATAGTTTGGTGAGGTCTGGACTCACAAATCCAATCTGATCACTGGCAGATAACAGTGCTGACACAGTCGGCCTTAAATTAAGTCTGCCTCCAATTTGAGTCACAAATCTAATTTGCCTGCAGGCTGAACAAACCCTCTGTGAACCACCTCATCTTAGAGTTCAAAGGTCAGGCCTGTGAGCAGAATGTGTAACTGCATTTAAATAGTGCTTTTGAACCTTTTTGGTGCTCAAAAGTGCTAACGTTGTGCCTCATTGACTTCCCAGCAGTGGAGGGAGAACTGCCACTGTGAGCACCTTGATTTTACTTTTTATTGAATTAACAGGAGGACCCAGTCACTGAGCTGCTGCCTTTGCAGTTTGTGGAGGGCTTGTTCTGTTTCTGTGTCCTTCTCCATCACATCTACTCCTCACAAATAATAACCAAATATTGGAAGCTGATGTCCTGCTTTTAGACTTTAGAAATAAACTAATAGATTCTTGAGTTTCAGCCAGAAATTGTTATTAATCATATCAAACTCAAGTTATTATTCAAAGCAGCATGCTTTTCTTTTGACTGTTAACATGTCCTTAGGGATCAGCAACATCAGCTCTTCTGAATTATCCCAGTTTACCCCATCTTCACTAGATAGGATGTATATAATCCATGCAGGATGTACAAGGTCTGCTGGGGAGTTTCTTTATGTTGGATATGTGTCTGTGTCCTGATCAAATGCCTGAAACACTTTAAATCAGCTGACTAGTAAAACGAATGTAAAACAGAGTTCAATGATCTTTATATAACTTCTTGAAGGAAGAAACACAAACTTGTTCCACCTCAGAGAAGCCGTAAGCACTGATGATTAAACTAGAAGCTGATTTCAGCTGAAGATGCTGAACATGATAAAAGAGATGATGTGATTTGATAAAACTATCAAGAGTATTTTTAGTCACTTAAGCAGCTCCATTGCTCCATGGATGACAAACCAAAACTTTCTTTGTCTCTTGTTTGTGCTGTGGGACCTAGTCATTTGATCTGTTACTGTTATTTATCTTTGGCTCAGGTGTCATTTGAAGACGTGGACCGTCTCAAACCCCTGGCTCAGATGGAGAACATCCGCATCCCGCACTTTGTGCAGGACCAGGCCAGGTATGCTGATCAGCTGGCCAAAATCATGGCGGTCAACCAACTGACTGACGAGGAGCTGAAGGCTATCATCTGAACCTGCACATCTCTGCCAACCTCACTGAAGCCCAAATAAAACCTGTCGCACCACTGCCAGCCAATACCTGCATGTCTCTAAAACACCACCACCATGCATGGTAGCAGAGTGTGTGACCTGTGCAGCATGCTGTATTGCATGAGCTATAGACATACATTATATGTAAGTTAAGCGAACAAGACATTTGTTTTGAAAATCTGCTCTTATCATTTGTCCACTGATAACAGGGGGCTCAGGACACACCCATGGAAAATCAACATGTTGTGTTTCGTTGAAAGTTGTCATCTCAGTGCCAACATAAATCTGTCATAATGAAAAATCACATTTGTTTTGATACCTCACTTTACTTTTCTATGATTTTTAACAAGCATTTGATGCCAACCTTTGTTAATTTTAACATAGTAGAGACATCTTTAGTATCCTGTGATGATCTGAATCAGAACCCGATGGTACAGGATTATATGAGGTCCATTATGAAATCTTGCTGTATCTGCTAGTGTTGTTCCTAAACCAAGACCAAGGCAGTATCAAGGCTGAGGCCAAGAACTGATCAAATACACAGCAAGAGCAGAGTGGTCCACCTGTCTGGTCACTGTTTATCACAAGGTGAAATATAAGTCAGGAGTCACAGTTTTTCCCCTCAGTCTGACACAAAGGGAAACACTGCTCAGGCTACATCAGTACATGCTAACCAAATTAGGCAGTTTGCTGACCTAGCTGGTGGTAAATACCCTGTCAGCAAAATGGAACTACAGCTCTACAAAACACAATGTATAGGTGGAGAATATAACATCTGTAACTGTCTTTGATTGAAGGGTGAAGAGATTAGTAAAGAGCTTTGTGCAGACTGCTAATGATAGCTATTTTTGCTAGCATCTCTTATACTACCATAACCTGTGATTTCTGGGCTGATATGGTTTAGGTTGATAAAACTGCATGAGGTTAAGCTGATGTCTCCTCCAGACAGCCGTCACTTCACACACACACACACACACACACACACACACACACAAATACAATCTTCTCAAGTTATTGTTTGATATTGTTAAGAAGCAGTCATCAAGTCATCTCGACCGGTTTAGCAATCAAATCCCAAGTGCAATTTATAGCCTAAGCACATTACGCATCCAAACATTTGCAATAAGGATGGAAATAAAGTATTCAAATATGGTGCCTCTATACATGAGTAACGCTACTTTTATTTACATCCTACAGAGCTAGATCTGGGAGCCCCCATGCTAAGCTAAGCTAACTGCCTCCTGGCTCTTAGACTTTAGTTTCCCTAAAATCACAGATGTCACTTACAGACTGTATGAAACAATAGGACATGAACATCCAGTATAACATGGACCTGCCTGCTCCTGATCCTTAGGTTGTTTAATGGATTGACTAACATTTGTCAGGGGAGTGAAATGCTGACATCAGCAAGCTAAGCACCTATAAGTGTTTCTGGTGTTTCCACAAAAAAAAACTTTTATTATTGTGATATTTTTTGATCCGCACAGAGATAAATGTATTCAGTGTAAAACCTGTCAGTACTCTGTGGTGGACAAGGCTACTGTCACATTTTTTTTGGCAGTGATGCGGTCCAATGTTTTATTATATTGGCTGACAAATGGATTGACAGTGATAAGCTAATGATAGTATTAGCTGTGCCAACGTAAGCAGGGTTCCAGTCTGAAAGACACTTTCTCAGTGTGATAGTCATCACTGTCGCTTTTTATGTCTTATGTCTTTTGCATGGAAATAGTTCAGTCCACACTAGTCTAAACAATCATATACTAAAATCCTTCATTCACCTGTTATCCAAGTGTACTTACCTCTAGTTAAGAACATATTCTTGCACTTTCCTGTTGGAACTGTCCAGAGTTACTTATGTAAAACAGGTGTTTATTGATGGACTGTGAATAAGACAGATAGAAAGCAGAATGGTGCACAATAATGCTCTGGACCACCTGACATGAGGTTGTTTCCTGTCCTGTGAAGCCTGAGTGGTCCACGTACACTGACTTGAAGCCCAGTTCCACTATTTGCACTTTCTTCCTTTGTATCTTCTCAGCTTTGTTGGTGTGATTTACACAAACTAATAAATCTGTGTTTAAAAACCCAAACCAAATGCCTTGTGTTTTTCCTGTGATAAACAGCATTTTGTGTCATTAACACCAGTGGTGGCTCTGCCTCCTCAAAGACTCCAAGAACATAAAGGTTTCCTTTTTTATTTTTTGTCAGACAGACTGCAAAAGTAGATTTTTTTTTTTTTGCCTTGACATGTTTCAGCTACAACCTGTAGCCTTCCTCAGAAGGGTCAGTGATAGCCGCCCAGATTGTGATCCCCCAATTAAGAAGCGCTAACCTGCTATTTGAAAAAATGCTGCATTTTGAGGAGCTCAAAATCACTGCATGCCACCAGCACCTATGTCATTATGATAACATCATTTTTAAATTTAAGATTTTGAGGCTGTGGGACCTTACAGTTAGGGCACATTTCAAATCCACTTAAAATGTTGTCTTTACAAGCAGTGCAAGTTTTCTTCAGCTCTCCTCCCCTCTTCAACATGGTATGGTGATGCTGTAAACCAGAGAGAAGAAGGTGTTACTTATGTTATCATTGTTAAAAACATGTTTGAAAAAAATCCTTAATTGCGAAGACATTTTACTTACAAATCAATGGTGTCAATCTTTTAACTGTGTTGTAATATACACTAATCCGATAACTGACAAACTTGCAGTTTTGTGGAAACACGTGACTGATCCACAGAGTCTTTATAATCAGTTTGTGACTTGCCGTGCCAACATTACACTTGAATTGCTCAGTAGTTACTCCTTTAATGCTAGTCGGACATCTACCTGGGTTTAGCAACAGATGTGGACTGCAGAAATGTGCTGACACAGCTTATAACACTATGGTGCCTTTAAAGACTAATAGTCAGTCATTTCTTGGATAAAAAAAAATAAAAAAATAGAAGAAGCAGCGAAATCCTGTAATGTGAGCTTTGTCCAGTGCAGTAGTCACTATGTCACATGACACGAAAGGTGGGGGGTTTGAAAAAAGCCATAAAAGTCGACTGTAGATCTTTCACTCCCTAGAACCATGTAATACATGTAGATTCAAAGGGGAGTATTACTGAGATGAGGAATTTGCAGAATATTTGAGGAATACAGCGTATTTTAGGGACATATACCCATTGGTCAGCTCATGGGCAAAAAAAGTAACTACATATAAACCTGCTGTTATTATAATTTCTGAAATTTTATATCTTATTTTAAACTCAGTGATAAATTTATCCTTGTATTTATTAAATGATAAATGGTGATTTTTTTTCTTCTTTTGTTACTATCAGTAAATCACAACTGACTAACAGCAGCAATTAATTCATCTTCCAAAGAGTGTTATTGATGTATTTTTAACCCAATGGAATGAATTCGTCTTTGTTGTAGAGCTACACTTGTATCTGAGAATCATGGGGCTGCTATCTGTTTGGAAATCTAGACTTTGGAGATAATTGTGCAAGATTAAATACTAACATACAGCTATATCATCTTGTTTATTATGAATGCAACTCATAAACATGTACAGCACAGGACAGTATTATATTTACCCAGTGCAGATCTCTTGGTAATGACTTGCCCATGATGAGTTTTTTTTTTTTTTAACGCTACCTGCCTGTGTTGAAGCTGTAGAGCAGTGTTTTTGAACCTTGGGAAATGGGATCGCCTGAAATTTCTAGTAATTGATAAAAAATAAAAATAAAAACTTACTGTTAAAAAATATATATGGTGAGTTTAGAGAGACAATCACAATGCATAACAGACATGACAAACTGAAGCTGAAGCACTGTGGTACTGTTTATCTGTCAAATGTTCAAACTGAAGCACTGTGGTACTG
>JAPQRP010000003.1:14717914-14784685 GCA_037367295.1 Apogon hyalosoma
TTCTCCGAGTACGACATAATTGTTTGTCAGCAGCAGTGGTTGTAGTCCATACTGAAAATATGTCCAAACTTCGAGCCAATTACCTAAAATGTTCAGTTGCTGGTTGAACGAGACAGAGCAGCAGTCAGCAACCTGGAGGGGGCGGAGCCTGAAGTGGCTAATTTGCATTTAAAGGGCCAGCGCTCAAAACCACCTTTCTGGTGTCACTCAGAAATAGGGTTGAAGATGGACCTGTGGAGTTGAATTAATGAATAATTCAGACTCAAACATAGCATTTACAGTTTATGTAGACCACAGGGAACTGTTTTGAAATGCATAATTCCATTTTAAAAAGCTACATATCACTCCTTTAAGAGTATATACGACCTCATAAGAAAAGCTGCGGTGACACATTTACTTCCGTCTTTTTTCCCAGGGCTGGAGCTAACCCAGAAATACTGCAACCAGGTCAATGTCAGAACAGCAGTTATCTACACATGAATTGATTCCCCTGATAAAGAAGAGGATTTGGCAGCAAAGTTGGAAGTTCTGCACAATGGTAAGAAACAGAGTGTGAGTTAGTAAAATTCCCTCAACAGTTCAGACTCGTTCCATGTAGTCGAGGGGCGGACCCTGCCCTTAGGGGACCTGAAACAGAATTAGATCTGCCACTGGTATTCGTGTTGTCATGTAAGCTGACACATGGGGTTTTTGAGTACATCTCTGTAATTGGCTGAGAGTGTCCTACCTGGGTGATCTGGAGGCACGGCCGACCAATCACCAGGCGGAAAGACTGACCCAGACTTGTTTTCAGGCTGGGAGGGCTGTGGGGTGATGCTGCAGCGGTGTGTGTGTTTATCCTCCACACAGCTACTGAAAGTCCAAAGGGTCCATCTTTTGTTTGGATACGGCAGAGGGAGTGACAAATTTTGCATTAGATCAATGAGTGCACATACATAGAAATTAAATATGCTTTACATATTAAACGTCTGCTGATCATATCTGATAGTTAGATGATGCAGCGTGGAACTGGTTAATACACTAACTGAGGCCACATGCAGCCTTCTTTCATTATTTATTATTAAACATAATAAGTCCACATTTATTTTCTTAATGCAAGGTAATTTCAGTCACAGGCAGAAAATAAACATGGATCCAAGCTGTTTCAAGTACCACGACTCCCAGTAAATCGCTTCACGTCCTAAAATGATCTGATTACAAAGCTTGTACATGGTGAATGCAGTGGCAAGAGCTCACATTCTAATAGTTTCATTTTATACATCTTTGGACTAACTTTGCGGCACAAAAAATGTTGCATGAAGCTGATACATCCTCGAGAATTACTTTCCAAAAAAACTCTGCAGTCTCATAAGGGGATCCCAAATGCCCTAAACAATCCACTGCCTCTTTGATTAAGTTAAAAGAACATCACATCACATCACATCTCAGTGGGCCCTGAAACATCCTCAGGAAATCCTCAAAAATATTGACAATTTAGAAAATCCACTGAAAACGTCATACGAAGCATCATAACATAAACCATTTCAATAATTCTTAGAAAGAAGTTCTTTGCGCTCTTAGAGAGGTCCCGAAACTCCTGCAGATCACTAGAATACCCCAGTAGCCTATAGAACCACATAATAATCTGTATCTGTAGAACCTTTTTCATGTGTTCCCATAAGAACTCAAGGACCTCCTTTAAGAATTAAATCAAACCTGAAATACATCTAAAGGTAATCACAAGAATATTAAGTTCCTCCTCATCAAAACTCTGTTCAGACCCCCCCCAAAAAAACCCCAAAAAAACAAACAAACAAAAAAAAAAAAACAACCCTTAAACCACTTAAAGACTATTTAAAACAACCTTGAGGACTACAGTAATCTCATTTGACATATTCAGAACCTTTTAAAACATCTGGAACACATCAAGAACTTAAAAAATTTAGATGAAGCACAGCCAGGGCTCTTTCAGGTCATACTGAAGTCCCACTAGAACTTAAGAAGCCTAAAACACTGTTAGTGCTGCGATAAGAGCTTCAGCTGTTACCTTTGAAATACTCTGAATTATTTCTGTAACAACACAAAACTTAAGGAGCTGCTTTGGGAAAAAAAAAAAAAACAAAAAAAAAAAACATTTGTCTCACAAGGAAAATAACTGCACATCCCAGAATCCTTATGGACCTTTGCAAACTTCAGCTCCCACTTAAACATTTAAAATCACTAAACTATCCATTAACTTAAAAAAATATACAAACTCCTTCTTCTAAATCATTCAGTGTACTTAGTGCCACCTCAGGGAATCTTAAACAGAGTGTAGTGTTCCTGATAAAGCCCCTAATCTGAGATGTTGAGGCAGAGTGATAGTGTGCTTTAGGCCACACAGGAACATTAGTGCAGTAGGTGAAAAGCTGTAACAACACCAGCTACAAACACAAACTGGCAGTAATCCTTCTCTTAGCATTATTTAGGTTAATTGCATCAACACAAAACAGCCAGGCTGCGTTTAAAGTCCAGGGAAGCATTGATAAGGCTGGTCAAAAACATTGAAAGGCCTTAAATGTGTCAGGAGGCTTTCACTGTCTGTGCTGCCACCTGCTGGAGGAAATTATTTCACAAAGTCTCCTACAAAATCTGGGAAATCCTGTCCACAACATATATTCTCTGGTCTGAAGATTGTTTTTTTAATGAGAGGTATGGTAATAGTTAACCCTTTAACCCCTGACGTGTCTGTGGTGAGCGTTGCGTATGTATTTGTTTTAAATATTCAGAAAAAAAATCAACTGTTTGCTCAGTTTTAACAATTTGAGCATGTGCTAATCGAATAGACCTTGTGCTTTCCATAGACATCTGAGCATGCTCAATGCACCCCCCACTGCCTGTGTAATGGGGGGCAAAACTTTTTTTTTTTTTTTTTTAGTTTTCCTTGTATTTTTTTGTTGTTGTTTTTACTGTTTTTTGCAGTGTTCTGGTGATTTTCCTTTATTTATTTTATTACTGTGTATTTACTGAATTTTGACCGTGTAACTGCTTTTTGGAGTTCAACCAGGTGCCAAAAAGCAGCTGAACTAATTTAGAATAAAAAAAACTCAAAAACAAAAACTGCTGGGCCAAAATTGAGATACTTCTGGGTATTACAGTTCACAGTTCAACATCCTAAATCTTTTATTGATGTACATTCTGAGTGCCTTATTTAGTAAAAACCACCAAAACTTCAATTCCTGTCTGTCTTTTTCTTATTCCAACCTGTTTTGACCCTAAAACACACAGTAAAACAAAACTGCCAGATACCAAAAGTGTGATAGGTTGTAATAACACTAAATGCCTTACATAGGATTGCAGTGATTCGGCTCATTACAAGACTCATTAAGAGCAGTAAAACAGCTAAAATGTTTGCAATAAATAATTTGCATAAGCCTTGAAAGCAATATATAGTTAAAATGTTCATGTTAAATTAATATCTTTGCCATTTCAGATACTAATCCAATCCACTAGTTGCCTGAAACTACCTGGGATTGATTGGTTGTGTCCTTATCCACCTCTAGGGGATCGTGTAGTTTCTCCTCATTGCATTAAACTGCACACTGAGGGAAACGACTATAAATCATTCTCGTGATTCTATCTCCTCTGTTTGCAGGGGTGTAATAAAAGTACAAACATTCCTGAAAAAAAGGAACAAAAGCACATACTCACAGCAGCTTTTATGACACTTCTACCTGTTTCACTGAAATAACATCACAGGGGTTAAAGGGTTAAAATAGATAATTTTGATGCTATTTTATTAAGCCAGGTCCATAAAGACACAGTCTGGTGTAGCAGAACTTTAAGTGGCCTGCATGGAGCCCTTTTCCTCACTGACCTCATTGCTTAACATTAGTGCTGGATGTCACTAATGCTCTTGTGGCTGAATGGAAGCATATTTCCCTGCAGCTGAAAACAGAAGGATGGACATGGTTATATGTCATTTTAGGGAATGGTACAGTGACAGCATGAAAAGTATTGTGTTAATATTACTACCTACCTCTCATGATCTAGAGAATACATTTTGCACTTTCACAAAGGTAATTTTTTCCCATCACAATTTTATTATGTGACTTTGTACAGTAAAAACAAGACATTACAAAATGCAGATGCAGTACACAAACAGTGCTAAATGTGATGTAAAGAATGCCAGTTACATTGAGTGACTGAGTCTGTCTCAGTAGAGCTGTTTGAGTGACTTTTCATATCCACCAACATCTAACGCAGGCTTTCCAAATCCTGCCCTTGGAAAGATTTTGTTTGTTCTGTGAAAAAATATTTATGAGGAATCAATGGAAAAATCAATGTGCGCTGGTTCATACATAAGCATTTGATGGGCAGTTTTCTTTACATTTTTACACTCGGCGTGAGTGAAGTCAAGAAAATATGGTAAGTTTCCAAAGGCAGGGCTAGAAAACACTATGATACTCAAAATAATTTCTATACCAGGGCATAAAAAGGAAAAAAAAGTAATAAACAAAAAGTATGAAAATGTTACACATGTTTCAAGTTAAACACTGCAGTTTGTGGTTATACAATTTACATTACAGGAGATGGAGGAGCATAACACTCTGGGAGGGAGGGATTAACATGTGATAGCTAAATAAATGAACCGAAAGATATATATATATATATATAAAAACAGTGCCTGAGGCGAGCTTCAGCCTCTCTGCTGAGGCCGACCTCTTTAGTTGTTTTTTTTGGCATTAAAAGGATGCAGCACAGAACATTGCAGCAACCAACATTCCCAAATGAACAGAAGAGTAGAGGAAACAACGACTGAACTCTGGATTTCATCCCCGTCTATCATAAAGGAAGAGCGTAAGTTGTTTGACCTACAAAAAGAAATGACTGTACATACTGTCACTGTTTCCATGTAAAGAATCAATAAGGACTTAAGATGTGAGAAGAGGAGACAGCAGTAGAGGGGCTGTGACATCGTTTGAGGAGGGGTGGGTTAAATTGAGAGTCCGGACAACACTGCCCTCTGGCTTTCACTTGAGTATTCCACAGTAATATGGTCAGACAGCTGATGGAGTTGACTGACAGATGCTTCGACAATCAAGTCTGGCGGGTTGGCAAAAAATAACATGGTGTTAGGATTGGGAGGGTCCTCCAGAGTTATTAAAATATCTTCTTCTTTTTGTTCTTTTCCAAGGTCCTGTTAAACAAAATAAACAGGAAAAAGGCAAGTAGTTAAGTATTTATCAGTGTGCTTCCTTCTGAGACCAAAGCCTAGTTAGTCTGCGCAGCCTAAAGCTTATAAATTAATTCCTTCATTCAGTTTCAGTGCTTTTAATTAGACAGTCAAGTTTATAATCAGCATTTGTCGCTCTGCAAACCCTCGTCTAGTTTGTTTTTGAGATTTCTCGACTGGATCAAATGTTTTGGGGCTTAAGCGGCTGCTAAAGTCTTATTCTCTCAGTGGACATATGCACCCTGATATACAGTGCCTACCAAAAATAATAATCTTAAAGCCTGCTTCCTAAACAAAATGGGCATTTGGAGGATTTGCATTCTGGCTGTTTGTTACACTATTTGATCTGCTGATCGTTGGGAGGCATGGAGGAGTGAGGGGCTCCGCCAGAATTTTGACGTCATAAAGATGCAACTGCTGGTGTAGGAAATTAAAAGAGCAGATCAAAATAAGAACAAGAGACTAAGGAATCAGCATTTGATCATAAAATGAGGCAACATCAGCATTTAACAGCAGGGACAAATGCACTAACAAACACATGCTTTACTGGGAAACAATTAATAATATGTTTGTAGCCAATGGCGGATAGACTGACAATTGCTTGTCCAAATGTTTGTTTTTGTTTGGCTTTCTCAGTTTTTCTTGAGCTGATGGAAAAGTTTCACCTTTTCAAAACTGCCATTATACCAGGCCGCCTAGGTGACTTGATGTTTTCTTTGCAATAAAAGTGTCTGAAAAAGTCTTTTTTACCAATTCTTTAGTACCTTTGTTTGCAGTTAGAATTTAACTTTCAGTATCTGTCCATTAATGATCATTTTTATAAATAATAACTACTTAAAACAGCGTGTTTTAGTAAAAAAGGAAAAAAAAAAAAAAAAAACTTGAACTTTTTAGTATTTTTATTATCAGAACCAACTATAAATGTCCATAATTAAACTTTGAGATTGAAAAAATAAACTTTCAACTACTATACATCTGCTCAAACATGCTTTCTGATCTTGAACATTTAGTGTCCATATCATGGCTTCATATTTTTTGTCATTTCCAGGCATTTTTTAGCATGTGTGGAAGTCTCTGAAACAATTCCTTTTTACTTGTAATACAGTGGCTTGCAAAAGTATTCATACCCCTTGAACTTTTCCACATTTTGTCACGTTATGACCACAAACATAAATATATTTTATTGGAATTTTATGTGAAAGACCAACACAAAGTGGTATACAATTGTGAAGTAGAAAGAAAATGATACATGGTTTGAATTTTTTTAACAAATAAACTGAAAAGGGCGGTGTACAAAAGTATTCAGCCCCCCCTAAGTCAATACTTTGTGGAACCACCTTTTGCTGCAATTACAGCTGCAAGTCTTTTGGGGTATGTCTCTGCCAGCTTTGCACATCTAGAGACTGAAATTTTTTCCCATTCTTTGCAAAACAGCTCAAAATTTTTCATTTGAAATTTGTAGAATAAAACATTTTATATCCAAAATAAATCCTATGAAGTATCATTTCTCCTGACCATGTAGTCACTCTGATATGGACATCTCCAATGATGTCAGATCTTTTGGGACACCCTGTATAGTGTCGGAAAGGTCAGGATCTCAGCTTTCTGATGTATGAATTTTGTGGATAGCACGAACGGTTCAAGGAGTTACAGTAATTTGAATGATGTCAAGTGCAAAATGCAGCGCCGGAGAGATTTACAGTTGTTAAAAGGTTAATTTCAACAATCAATGATGTTTATCTGCATCTGTGATGAGGCTCAAATGTATTAATTAAAATGAACCAGACGACCTCTCTCTCTCACTGAACCCAACCCTCATCATTACAAGTTGTACTGTGTTTACAGCATTACCAAAGTAATGTGCAGTTTATTAAATCACAACTGACAAAATGGCCAAACAACCTGAACCCTTATGTCACCTTGAAGGCACTTAACTACTGCATGAATTCTATATTTAATTGGGTTATATCCTATTAAGAACAGCAAACAGAGGACATTTCATATTCTGTCTGCTATAATAAAGTACATTTCTTATGATCAGCGATGTAAGCCAATCTTTTTTGTTGTCAAGATGTTTTTAAACATTGCATTTGGCATCCTGAGAGGTGAACTGCTTCCAATTCACAGGTCGAAAGTCCCTATTCTGTTCCAACTTCTGACTTAAACCAAACACATCAAACATAATTCAGGTTTTTCTTCTTGATAATATATTACAAAGACCAACTTCTGCCTGCCTCATGCTTTAGACTGTCAGTTCTTTAAGCTCTCCCTGTCCTGTTTGTGCCATTCATCACAATCCTGCTGGCTCCACCTGCAGATACAAATCTTAAAGTAGGTCACACAAATATTGCTTCATTAATAAATAAATAAATAAATATCTCAGTAATGTCTTCAAAAAGCCTGGCATAACAGTTTCCAGCTAATGTCACTATCTGGAAGGAAATGGTGTGTTTCTTTCACAGCTGCAGATTATTCCTCATTTGCTGCTCTAGGAAATGGTGTGTGTTCATGTTAATTAATGAACACGTAACCCTGAGCAACACTGTGGTAAGTGAGGTGATGCATAGTTTTTGGACATATAATACAAATGTAAAGCAGAGTCAGTACCTTGTAATTTTAGAGCTACATGAGTCTTCAATACAGTAAAGTAAGTAGTGTTTTAACAGTAATGGTAAAGGTAAATTTTAAAGGTAAAGGTTTATTTTTTAAAGGTCACGAGTGGCTTATACAGCACAAAATGACCACAGTTAACAGCAGGGAAGAAAACTCTTTAAGGTATCGACAAACAAGTGTTAGGTGATACTGTAAGGGTTAATGTTTTTATTACATTTCTGTTGAATGTTCAGACAGGTTTCAGGTTCACCTCAAATCACCCTCTGAAAGATATACCCTTATGATACTTTGATCATCCTATGTGATGATGTGTGTTTACCTGGAGGCGTCTAATTTCTGCTGTTCCATAATCCTCTGCTGGGCCTCCCAGCTGGCCTTCTCCTCCTCGTGTTGACGGCGTTTCTCTTCCAGTTCTTTGTGCTGGGCCTCAAGGTTCTTTTTCATTTGCTCATGACGTCTCTGGAGCTACAGAGACATGCACAGTCAATCAGAGGAGGAAAAAAAGGAGGGTAAACAAGCACTTATGAAAGAAATACTTAAGTACACCTATATATTTACCTCCACCTCAGAGTCCTTAAGCTTTTGAAGCTTCTCTTTGACCTTCATTTCAAACACTTGTTCCATTTCTTGCTCCATTTTTTTCATCTTGGCCACGTGCTCCCGTCGCTCCTCCTCCATTTGAGCAAGAGGACTCCTGGAAAAACAAGCCAAGTGTTTATTACAACACAACACAACCTCCGGTATGTAGATATCGAATAGGCAGACATTTCTTAGAACACTGTCCTTCCTTTTAAAGGTTTGATCTGACAGAGGGATGAAATGGAAAAAGAAGCAGCAGGATCAGAGGAAGAGGAGGCGTCAACTTGTTTACTGTCCCTTGAAGCCCTCCGTCGTGGACAGCTTCCTGGGACAGTTGGAGCTCAGAGGTGACATGGCTTGTTGGAAGTACAGGTGTAACAGCAGAACCTTTATATCTTTTAACACAGTCTGTACAGTTTTTCCATGACTATGAATCTCTCAAAAGTACTCAGCAAAAGTTCTCCTCATGCTAAATTTCAGTATTGGTGAGTTAACTGCCTAAATCTTATTATTTAACTGACTATACAAAAGCTACACAAGAACAGAATTATAATATTACTGGCGTGTTATTAAAACAGATATCTGGGGACTGAAGTTAGTAAATGCGTCATTCCTGTTGTTCACTTCATTTCTCACCATGCAGCATGGTACTGCGCTTCTGGTCAACCGAGCAATGTGATTATAAGACTGGTGTATTCCAAAATGACTAATATCTCCAAAAATATTGGTCCTATCAACTTGCCGAGATATTTAATGTGGAGATGGGACTATTCCTCAACTGTAGGCACCAAACTGGCTTGTTAAAAACGTCTCAATTTCTCACAACTGTGCAGATACACATACGGTCTGAGACCTTCCAGTATATAATGTATTTTTAAGTAATACCATTGACATTACTTTTTAATCATACAAACTCAATTTACCTAGAACTGTTGGCTCAACACACACTGACATTGCAGCTTAACATTATTGTGACTCTTATTGCATTTATCTTTTATCTAACAGGTTCTATATACTAGTTACATGCCAACACATAAATTGGTGTTTGGGATGGTGGCAAATTATACCAGATCATAATATTAAGAGTTAGTCCAAGCACATTAGGTAGCCCATAGCATTAACTTAAAACTACAACTATCTGTATATAAAATTACAAAACCTGCACTTATTTGTCTTTCTCTTTTCCACTAAATAGAAGACTTTACCACCACCAAAGTGTGAATGTGTGAGCGAATGAATAATGGATCCACTGTACGCGCTTTGAGTATGCATTCATAAAACAGCGCAATATAAATCTAATCCATTATTTTTATTAAGACTAAAGGAATTGCACAATAAGATGAATGTCAAAATGTAAAGTCTTCTTTTTGGCCTTTGCTACTGATCAAACAGGCTACTGCAAACATTTTTAATACTGTGTATATTATTAGTATTTTAATTAAAAATATATATTCCAAGGGTAATTGTCATGCTATTTATAGATCAAAAGAGTTAATAATCAGGTGCTTACTTTGTGTTAACATTAGCATTTAACTTAATGCACCATTTTTGTGGCCTGCTATATATTATATAAAAAAAAAACCTTCTGAGAAAACTGATTTTGATTTATATCCTGACATTATTATCCTATCTTTAAAGTTTAGATATAATGTTAATCATAAAGTGCAATGCTGTAAAAGCGCAGTATATAATCTTTAAAAATCTAAATGAGGAATGTGGTAATATTTAATGCACCACAAAGCAAGAACAGAATAAGTCTGATTAGATGTCCTGAACACCGTGTGAAAAGACATTTTGGATTACATTTTATGGAGCTGCAGATAGGTGCATGAGTGAAGGAAGGATGGAAATGGCTGGAGAAAGGAGTAAAAAGCATGTGGAGAGAAGTTATGAAGAAGTGGAATAAGACTTACATGCCTTCAACTGTGTCAGGTCTAAAAACAAACAAACAGACATTTAGCATGCTGTCATAACCCATGCATTAGCTTGTGAGATTGTGCTGGTGATTACAGGCGGCTGCAGCCTGTGGATTAGGAGTCAGATGGTACCTCGGTTAGTGCTGTCAGATTAGACACGGCTGATACTGGTGGCCAGTTAGTGGGGGGTTAGTGTTGGCTGTTCGGGCCAGGAATGGGTTTAAAGGTTTGGGCTGCTTTAGTGACAGCTTGCCAACTTTAATCTGCAGGTCAGTTGTTGCAGACTTTGACCTCTGAACTGGAGTGTCTTCCACAGTTACACAGTAACTGAACTGCTACTGCTGCTGACAGTCTGACGAAAGGTTGCTGATAGAACCAGCAGCCAAATCTTCAGCATGCTCCAGTGGGATGGAAGGACACCTCCCATTTGTCAGCAGTTCACAAAACTAGTGGACATGCACATATGAAACTTACTTGGTTAGTTGCCCCTTGTTCTTATTGTTGTCAACGCCGTTGTAGGTGACGGCAGCAAGTTTCCTGCTGCGGTAGTTTTCATAATGAACGTTGTTTGTCACATCCTTCAGATCCTGCATGTGTGTCCTGAAAATAACATGAATAAACATGAGTGGAAGAATATGAGCATACTGTACTTAGGAAACTTCACTGGTGGCACATACAGTTTTAATCTGAAATGGCTAAAAGCAGCTGTTTGACTGAGATAGACTGGAAGAACACAGAGCCACATGAGACATTATGCAGTGACAGTTGGTAAGCTTTTTATCCTTTTTTTGTTTTTACCTGATAAGCATGTTCCGGAGGATTGTAAAATCACAGTGTTCCCCGTTTTCCACTGTGAAAAGAAACAGATGAGTCTGTGAGAACTGATCAGAGGATGACAACACATTAACATTAATGACCCTGCAACAATGTTAAAAAAAATCATTAGATTCATTTTTGTTTTGTTTACTTTTATAACTGTTATTATTAAATAGTGTGAGGCAATAAACAATAATGCTAATTACGGGCTTTTTTATAATTATAATTTCTACAATGCACATTTTTCTTTTGATTCTAATAGTGTCAGCTACGTTCTGCTACATGGCAGAAGTTTGCCATGTTTTGACAAGATTAGCTTAAGACCATACATAATAATCTGATTTCATTATGGGGGAAAACTAAATCAGCCTTTAAACTGGTAAAACAAATAATGATTTCAACTAATGTGAATTTCTTGTAATCACAGCACATAAAAATGACATTTCACTTGGTCTTTCATTTTTCATTGTTGAGGTTTAGCTGACATTATAAACTGTTTATCAAAATCTTTTAGAAGACCTTCATTTTAAAATGACAAATCATTGTGATCCAGTAGCTTTTATCTATAAACCATAACAGCAAATTTGTTAAAATCCTAATCATTTTTATGTCCATTTCCTCATCTGATTATAACACTACTTTGAATAACTGGCTATTTCAAAAGATATTTTGATAAACCACTCCATTTTTGTCAATTTATTGAAAAAGACCAACATCTACATTTGAAATACTGTATGACTGACACAAAACTGTATTTGGGCGGAGATAACAGGTTTCATTTTTAACTCTTCTCATTTCAACACACAAAATAATTGATTGCCTGTTACACTAGATAAAATGTTGGTACAATTATCAAAACAATACTATCAAAAGCATATTTATTTTGAAAGATTTTTCAAACATATCTGGTGGCCTTCAGTGTCTTAATTGTTGCAACCTGTAGTACCAGACAGATCCAGCAGATGGTATCACGTGTCTCTCCTGCTGTAACCCTCACCGCAGTCCCCTGAGGTTTCTCTGGACTGCTGTGGTAGAGTGACTTGCATAGCTTCTCAGGGACCTTGCCCTCTTTCTCTCTCTCTTTCCCGCCCTCTCTCCATATTTACGCTGACATGGAGCCAAAAACATTTTTGGTATTCCAAAACTCACTCCCCAAGGGTGGCAAACACTGGCAGCAAACCAGTTTCATAGTAGCACCCCTACGAGTCATCCACTGGGCTGCACTGTGTACAGTTGTGAGACAGTTGTTTTAATCTTTAGACTACACAAGAGCAGGATATACAGTATATGCTGTGGAATGTTCCATCATTGCTTACAATTAATTGGTTGCAGTAAAAACAACTGAGTTCAGTCACTTTCATACTACAGCCACGTCCTCACATCACTTTAAGCTAAATATACCATCATGTTTTTGACTGTGTGTGGCCACATTATGATTGCAACTTCCTGTGAGAAGTCAGAAAACACTTTCATATCCGATGCTGAAAAAAAGTCAAGTTTCTTACTGGAGTTTTAATGAGCTGCAGTTTTCATTTATGTAATACCATCAAGATGAGGATAATTTCACAGAAGACAAACAGTCTTAACAGCAAATTTAGACAGAATGGATGAAGACAATCAGAAGATGTTAATTTTAACAGTAACTGATTCATCAGGTATTCATATTTGGGTAAATTATCAAAAAAAAAAAAAACCCAGTTATGTATCCAGGCCAACGTGTTGAAGGTTGCCTCTCAAGCTGAGCAGCCAATCACATCTTAAACAAATTGCACAACCAATCGTTGCCATTCAGTCATATAGGGCTTCATACCAGAGAACTACAGTTCAGCCCTAGTGCTGCTTCAGTATGTATACACTTGCTTGTAAGAAAGTGTGTGTGTACTGGTGTGATAACACCAAAACAGGAGCACATGGATTGTATTACTGCTTTGCAAACTATCTACACATGACGTCTGGTCAATAATTCAATAAAAGTGGAAATACATGTGTGTGACAGAGATTCCACTACTGATCAATTTGCAGTCGTTGATCGGTTGAACTCTGGCCTCTCACCTTCAGCCACGCCCCAGGGATACTGCCGACCGCGCACTCGCTTTCCATTGACCTCGATAATGGTGTTACTACCAACTACAGCCAAGGGTAAACGATCCTGCAGAGTGGAGGGAGGGGACACAACTGTTGCATAGCTCATGCACAATGGCTAAAAATACACTGCAGACTGTGGGTGTGCACTAACATACATAGAAAGACTGTATGCACACCATAAATCAACAGAATTAAAAACACAATACGATAGCTTGGTATTGAGTTAAGTACAAATGATCCAATGAAACTTAAAAAATGCAGAGAACGTGTTAAGTAGTTACACCGACTTCCATGCCAGTGAAGACGCACCTTGATTTTCCTGACCATCTTCATCTCCTCCTCATCATCTGTGTCTGGGAACTCGTAGATTTTGATTTTGTGCTCCTGGATTTCTCTCATGATCTGCAAACATTGGAGAGGGAACAAAATGAGATGGAAAAAAACAAAGAGATGTATGTGGAACAAATGGATCCAACAACATCAATATTCAGTGTGAAGGTTTGATCAATACACACAGGGGGAGAAAAGTACCTGCTTATTCTGCAGTTTAACAGGCTCGACCCAAACACTGTATTTGTGTATCAATTAATCAAAATCTAGGCACTGACTTAAAATGTATGCTAATTTACAAAAATACAATCAAGTATTACATAAAGGCAAGAGGCACAAAAACACTAAAAGTCAGAGGAGCGTTTGATCATTGTGGAAAATGATGAAACAGTTCCTGTTTTGTGACAGATACTTAACTATACAAGTATGATGTACTGTAACAGATCATGTTTGTTATAATAATACCTGTTCATCACTGTATGTCTTGTATGGACAGTGCTAGTGATCCCTATGTTTGTGGACCAGTTACACAACTACCACTTAAAAAATACTTTGTCTTGTTTCATTCTGTTAATTTCTTTATTTACATACCAGTCAGTTCAGTGCTCACAAGAACAGACAATTTGATGTGATCCTATAACTAGTGATGTCCTGATCTGATTTTTTTGCTTCTGATATGATTTTTTTAGGATTAGTTTTGCAGATATAGATCTGATTACTGACTTTTTACAATGAAATTCTGATTTAAATTTGGAGTCATTATTTTTTTTTATAGGTTATTATGCTATTATTATACTTGAGATCACAATTGGGCTGAATGTGGAACCTGAACTTAAACAAGTATGACATCTTTGACTGTTAATAACTTTAGTATAATTTCTGCACTTTCCAAATTCATACTGTAGGTCAAATTAGAATCTTTGGCAAGCAACTTGTGCATCACTACTGTACGTACCTCATAATGAGTACATGCAGACCATAAAGTGAAAGTGAAACTTATAGATGCTTTACCAATTCCTCTAAGCCTCCTGCTGTTGTGCAGCTAATTTTTCTTATTCCTACCTTCAGAAACTTTAATTTGAGGGGGCAGGATGGGGGCAGAACCGAGCCTGGATCAGCCTGATCTTGTGACTAAATCCGATTCAATCTTCTAAAAAATGCCTGATCGGCAGCTGATACCGATCTTTAGATCAGATCAGGACATCCCTAACTATAACTGTCCAAAGCAAAACAGTCCAAACAAGTGTGACAGAGGGATAACTTCCATAGAAAATGATCCCCTCAATTAATTGCAACAACTTGTTGATTATCACACAATGTTCAGTGTTGTTTTATATAAAGAATACAGCTTATAAACATAATTCTTTTAGCAAAAGACAAGTAAAAAAATGCATAATATATAGTGAAAAAATGATCCTCAATAAAGGCTTGAACATTTTGAATCACAACCTATTGTGCAACAGTGCGTAGTCTAAATAGTCAGATGATCAGATCAAGAAAAACAAGTGCACTACATCTGTAGCAGAAGTACAAGGAACAGGACACAAAGATCTTGTATACGAAGCATCAAGTGGGTCACAGGTTGGAATGGACAGAAGACGGGGACACACCTGTTCAAACAGGAACATTTGGCTGCATCATTAAAGGTGCTTGCCAAACAAAAACATACCAGCACCGAGAAGGGACCCTCACCTGTTTCTTGAACTGTTGACACTCTTCAGGAGTCATTGTATCGGCTTTGGCAATGAGGGGAATGATGTTTACTTTTTCATGTAACCGTTTCATGAATTCAATATCAAGGGGCTTGAGTCTAGAAGCACAGAGAACAGACATTTGGTTAGTGGTTACAGTTTGGCTCTGCAGGGCTTTAAGGCTGACAGGCATGTTTCATGGCTTGGCTGACCTCAAAATGCACATCTGGATGGACCAGACCGCACTGTAAATCTGAACTGTTTGGACTCTGAAAATCCTCTTTCAAATGGTATTATGGGGCTTTGCTATTGTATGTGTACCTGTCTGCCAGAGCATCTACTGTACATAGCACTCAATCTGGTCTGTGTCATAGTTTCTGAGCTTGTCTCTCACCAAGACGTTTTTGATAAATAGTTCACCTTTTTCCACTAAGAGTAAGTCTGTTGAGTACAGAGCTGTGGTCAGAACATGGTTAGCCTTGCTTAACTTAGCATAAATAATGAAAGATGAAAACATGTAAAATCTACACGGGACATTAAAACCCAAACTACAAATTATTTCATTCCTCGTCACAGTAATGAATAAGGACTATGGGACTGATGTGGTAATGCCATTTGATTGACGCTTTATTTCATTATTTTACAGCTTCCTATATGACATTTGAGAGTTATGCTGGACATGTTTTACTTGGGACTGTTTAAGAATGATAATGTTGGTTCAGTCACTACTACTTTTCTCCATTATCCAACCAACTATTTCTCTATAGCATTAGCCTCATAGTATAATCACATTTTTTTCAGGCCATAGCCAATGATGCAAAATGAAGCAGCAGTGTTAGAGATAAGTTACACAGATATCACAATTTGGCCAAAATTTCACTTATTATTACATTTGTTTTGCGATGATATGCTATGGCTAACGATATGTACAAATGCAGGTTTAAAACTATCAACCATTAAAAAACATCTGACGTTCAGACATGAAAAAGGATTACAGTGCACTATGCATAGTAGGAAAAACCATCTGAAATAATGTACCATTTAATCATATAAATGCTGGAATTACTTAACTTTTCATCTATTTTTAGAGGCTCTTATTGTAAATCCATACTAGTTATGTAATGTTGACTCAAGTCTAATGTAAAAACATGTCTGTGTAATTGGTGTGTTTCCAGTGCTTAAAAATCTATAGTTATACAGTAAAGCGCAAAACAAACTGAAAATAAATAAATCAATCAAAAAATAAAATATGTGTATTTTACAGATGGGGGAGATTAATGGTAAGTGATTGGTTGGAGATGCTTTGCGGGCCAACAGCCGTGACAGCAGTGGATTGCCAAATCACCTTTTGTTGTGGGCAGCCCAGTGTGTTTAACAGCTTGTCCAACTGTATGTGTGTTTGGCACAAGCCAGAGCCAAGACACAGATGGGAGGAATGGGGTCTCCAGGTCACTGAGCTCAGGACAGATTAGAGCAATGTTATTCTTGCCTGGGAGCTTGGTAGGAGGTCACAGACTGAGCTGGATGGGCTCCGTTATCTTGACTCTGATCCAGAGAGTCATGCAGCAGGAGAGCCATGTTAAAGCACAACAGCTCTATTGGTTGTTTTTAACACAGGACTCCACAGTATATAGAGGGGAAAACAGGGTCTAAAGCAACAGTTTACTGATAGAATTTGGCCTCTGTCCTTATTAACAGATTTTTAGGTCAATCACTGGAGCTTTACATCCTTCCAGCTGGGATCCGGGGTGGGGTTCCTTAAGGACCCCTCCAAGGCCCATTTCACTTCCTCTCGAACAAATCTCATTTTCATGAAGACACTAATAGGTTTACTGACAACACATTAGTGTCAAAATAAGATGGAAAAGCTAAAGACATGCAAAGTGGATTGCTGGTAGTAACACAAAGTGGATAGATGGTAAACACTGAATTTTTAGTGTTCAATATATTAATCACCTTGAACAGCTGAATAATTAAACATCTAAAATCATCTTGCCACTAGTCTTGCTTCATTTTAGACTCTAGTCTCAAGCAGGAAATCAGTTCATGTGTTAATTCTAGTCTCCTCCAACCAGCAACATTAACAACTTCACTTTTGATGCAGTATAAATATATTCTGTTCTAAAGAAAACTAAAACAAATGTCAAGTGAGAGCTGTATTCTTTAAGTTAAGTATTAAACCAAGCTGTATGCAATCAAACACGTAAATGTGTAATTAGAACTGAACAAACACTATTCATCCATGTAAAACCTACCCGTGTCCAGATGGGGCAATAAAATACAGGCAGCACTGCACCCTGTTGTCTGGCATCTGCCGTCTGTTGACCCGGGACTCTGCATTGAGGTAATCCTCAAATTTACTGTCGATATAGTCGATGACCGGCTGCCAGCTGAGGACGACACATTCGATTACACATCCATTGTAAGGAACGTCAGCAGTTTCAACACAAAAAAAGTTGTTTCCAAGAGCGAGACAGCTGAACCCACCAGTTACTGTTGTCAACGGCATCACCAAAGCCAGGGGTGTCAACGATGGTGAGCAGAAGATGGACTCCACCTTCTTTTACCAGAACCTTAGACTGTTCCACCTGTAGCAACAAAGACCAGTGAAAGAAATCAGCATCAGAGTGTGGGATGAGTGCTCCGTATGTTTTTCTATTAGTGTAATTGAAGTTTTGATTCTAGTCATGTTCCTCTACACAAAGTCATAGTTCTGGGAGTTTTAAAGTTTTAATCATCTGTGAAGAAAATACTGAGCTCACACAGTGTGTGTGACACTGAAGTTGAAAAGTATGGATTGTCACAGGCATTTAAAGATAAACAACTCAGTGAGGGAATACATCTGCCAAGGCCACACAGTGCAGCTATTCTACCAAATGCCCTACCATGAACTCTTAGAAAGAATGAAAAAAATCCAAGGTTTTTATTTATGTAGTCCAGAATTTGATGGGTTCCTCCTTGACAAATGCCAGCAAACAAACCAATAAACACATGCAGTTGATGCCATTAACTCTTTGGTGGATGTACTTCATTAGTGTATATGGAAGTATTAAGTACGACAAGGAGGATGTTTTTTGAGATGTAAGGCGCTCAACTGAAAACAAAACATTAATCAACCCCTTTGACTTTATCTAGCTTCGTTTTTTAGGGGCACTATAAAATTTAAAGACAACAGACCAGACTTATAATGCTCCGTAAACCAATTAACCACAACAAAAACCAAAAGTATTCAGCAGCCATTATAAACACAATCTGAGATCTATGTGGAGTGTTTGAGTCAAGCTGCTGTACAAAAAAGTTTAGACCACATCAGAAAGGCCAGGAGTGAGCTTTGATCAGCATGGGGTCTCAGCAGTTCTCGTGATCAGAAGACGAACTTTGATTTAATCAGTCAATCTAATCCAGACTTTGGCTGCAACTCTCTGATATCACACTCTTTTTTTCAGATTTGGACTCAGTGATGAGAAGCATTCAGTATAGCTGAGGTCAACCCCGGTCCACACAGCAGTTAGCAGTCATAACATTGACATTACAACACTCCTTAAAATACCATACATATGCCTTGTACAGTCTTTGACTGGAGTCCAAGTCTGGACATAAATCTTTCTTTAGCTGAAAGTTAAATGCTGTGAGGAAGTGTGTAGTGCCGTTCCTGTATACAGTAATATTTTAGGAAAGCCGCTGAGGAGTGCCCACATTTGAGCTTAACCTCAGCTAAACTGAGCCCGTACATTACACTTAAACAGCACCGCAGAATGCCCGTGGTCAGACACTCTAACTACATCATTTCTTTGGTTACACAACACCACCAGGTTCTCACAACACAACAAATCTCCTGGACCGAGGAGGGGTGTGATGTTATGTGCTTATTACTACACTCACTAAGCTGGCTGGTTTTTCTGGGCACCTGTACAGACAGATCTCCTGGTGGGATGTGAAGCACTAGTGTGTGTCACAACCTGTTGGATAAAAACCTTACTGACAGGCCCAGGGTGGTACCTGATGATATCCCTAGTGAATGTCATCAAAAACCGTTATTTGTGAAACATCCTCATGTGTCAGCTAAATAATTTGTCTTCTAGATTGACTTTCCAACTTTATACAGTACATTTATATTATAGCCCTATTCTAGAATTATGAGGATACCGTTATACAAATATTAATCCATATTTGAGAGTTATGTACATACAATTACACCAACTGACACATTTACACTGATATATGTACACGGTGACAACAACAAAATAACTTTGCACTACTTTCTTTAATCTCCACTACTGAGCAGTGAATGTATGGAATCAGAGTAGGTGGGAAAGTGGAAGCAGGGTGGTGGGCTTGCCTCATTTAAAGATCATATATTATACAACAGACTTTCAGAAACAGTGATAGACTTTATCGAACTGTATCTATATCTTTTTACTTCAGATGTTTTGTTA
Organism: Apogon hyalosoma; assembly: GCA_037367295.1. Lineage (NCBI taxonomy): Eukaryota > Metazoa > Chordata > Actinopteri > Kurtiformes > Apogonidae > Apogon > Apogon hyalosoma. Next base: position 14,737,575 of record JAPQRP010000003.1, read on the forward strand.
TAAGAAGTGATGGAAGTTAGAGCTGCACAATTAATCACAGCACAATCGTGACGACAGCTCATACAATAATACAATCACAGAAGGCTGCGGGTCCAGTGTGTTTGTTTTAGATCTAGTGACGTATTGTGGAAAATTTAAGGGTTTTTTGTATGGTTTAGCTAGAAAAATTTTTCAACATGAGTAATCTGTGCATCTTTCTTAATAACAAAGCAAGTAGGCACAAATTGCCACTATTGTCCCCAATAAATAATCTTATATTCCATTTTCTTATTTTACTTGTAATTTTATAGTCACTCTATTCTTATATAATGTTTTCTTTTTTTTATTTGTTTTATTGCACTGACTGGAGTAGCACTGCTAATTTCACTGCACACGCACAATGACAATAAAGGCTATCCTGATTCTAATTAGAAAAGGACTAATATTGCATCTAAAAAGCATATGTTTAAAGTGGATAATACCAGTGTCTTGAATATCTTATAAAACGCTGCTACTATTAGTTCCATACTGTCTGCTGCCGAACCTCTTTTCGTTCTTACATCCTCATACTATTCATTATACTGTTTCCTTATGGGTTCATTTTAACTGCCGGCCAACTAGTCTGTCATGACACTTCCCATGTAAAACTTTAACAGCAGACCTTAACCTCTGTGACCCACCACCCACCACTTAGTGTCGTCTGCCATGCACTGGTATCCATCATGGCCAGGCTTTCTTTTAACTGACCTGTGACCTTCTTGGCTGGTGACTCATAGGGTGAGCTGACCAGTAAGGGATTTATAAAGTGACCATGTTTAATACTAATATAAAACACCTTCAGAATGAATTAATATAGTAGAAACTGGATTGTGTGGAATCAAAGACGCTGCAATATTTTAAATGCCTTCATGTCTATGTAACCGAGAATCAAACCAGCTCTGTCAGTGCAAATCTCAGCAGGCTGAAGTCAATGAAAGTGTTCTGAAAGTTTAATAGGTAGGACTGCTGAGTAGGCAACGCTGAAGAATCCTGCAGTGTCTCCGTTTCTCTCTGTAGTCCATAACAGGATGAGTCAAGCCACAGACATGCCTATTAACCAGACAAGCTGCCCACAGACAGTGAGCTCATGGGAAAAGAAGGAACAACACTTGGCCCCAACGTATCAGGACATTAAAGCAAGACAGTCAGTACAAGTAACTGGCAGTATCACATGACTGCGAGTTCATTTAACTGTAATAGACTGTGCCTGTGGCATTGCTAAACAAACTGTCTGTGAACTAGCTCTTACCACAAATGAACCATAAGTAAAAAGGGGGCTTATAATATTATGACTGGCTGAGAATATATTAGAGATTTTCTTGCTGATATAACGTCATATCAGTATGTATTGTGACAGGGCCGCACGCTCACATTGGATGTCTTAGACCAGTGATACTCAAAGTGTGAGCCCCCAAGTGGTCTGCGAGAGGATGTCATAAAAAAGTCAAATTTATATCAGTGTTTCTCAAATCACCCTCATCTGACTTCCAAAGCAAAGTTATGAGTACAGATAATTGTTTTCTAAATTAAAAGCGAATCCATGGTAGTCTAAATAAGCCTAAGCGTAGACTTTTTTTGAATTTGTTTATGCAAACCCACGTTGTGTCACCGGCTCTATATAGTTAGGTTATCTAGTTTGCCTATTGTCATATCAAAGACCTATCATAACTTGTGAATTGTGGTGGAAATTAAGTAGAATAGCCAACTAATCAGAAATGAAGAGTGAAACAAAACAAAACGAAGTGTGACTTGAACAGTTCTAAAATACGACAATGGATCGGTGACTGAAGAGAAAAGCTGGAGAAACGACGACCAATATTAGCAACAAGGTGCAAAGACATTCTATTAGCATCGAGCTGTTAGCACCATTTATAATATACAACAGACTTAATTTGTAGTATACAAAACATAATGATATTGTAATATAGGCTGTTTAAAAAGGGGTTTTTAGGGCGGGAGTGGGAAACTAGCCAGCTGGTTAGGTGGTCCGTGAAATTTTTTTTTCATGCTAAAGTGGTCCTTTGTGTGAAAAAGTTTGAGAACCCTTGCCTTAGACCTCGGGTGTCAAACATATGGCTCGTGGCCTGCAAAAGGGTCCAATTTGGCACGGGAGATGAATCTGTGAAATGCAAAAATGGCACTAAAGATATTAACAATAATCTTAGTTCAGGGACCACATTCAGCCCAATTTGATCTCAAGTGCATTGCATCAGTAAAATACTACCATAATTACCTATAAATACTGACAACTAAAAAGAAAAAAAAGTTAAATTATGAAAAATGTTTACATTTACAAACTATATTCACAAAACATGAATAACCTGAACAAAAATGAACAACCTGAAATGTCTTAAGAGAAGTGCAATTTTAACATTTTAATTCTGCCTGTTACTAAAAGCTTTCTGCATTTGTAGATCCACCTTAATTATAAGTTGTAATGTACATGTGTAAATGATAAGCTGAGACATAATATTGTTAAAACTGCACCTATTTTTCTTTAAAAGTTTCAGTTTGTTCATGATTGTTCATCTTATTCACATTTTTAAAGCAGAGTTTGTAAATGTAAACATTTTTTACTCTAAAACAGAGAAAAGTTTGGAGTTGACATTATTTATGTATTAATATGTTATTATTTTACTGGTTGGGTTCACTTCAGATCATATTGAGCTGAATGTGTTCCCTGAGCTAAAATGACTTTGACACCTCTGACTTAGACCTAGCCTAAGCCGGATCTAAAAGGTTAACATATTGCCAGTATCGTTGTAAAATCCTGTCAGATTTCCACTGGATCGCCTATCCAATGGCATTCAGGTTGAGCGGGGTCACACATCTTGAATGAATGATGTGGCTGTGAGACTATCAGATGGATTTCCTGGCAGGTGTGAAATATTGGTGGGCTGCAGTTTGAGCTGTTGAATGATCAAGTTTCACACACCGCAGCCTTCAGTCATAAACGTGACTCATTTAAAAATATTACTGGAATGTTTTTTTGTGTTAAAGTTACAGCTGAGTGTAGTTTCAGCTGACATTCATACAATTTAACCTTGGAGTGAGATAAAGACATCTGCAACAAATGTTTTATCTTCAAGCTGCAAAAAACAATGCCTGTAATTTTCTAGGACACATTTTTACATTATGTTAAGAATGATTATACAGGCTAATACATCAGCTGTAAACAAAAAAAATTAAGCAAAACAAAAAAAAACCAAACCTTATATCTTGACATTTTCCTTGTTTCAAAGCCCATAACAGTGTTTTAGCTCCATTCTAGTTTAAGGAAATCTGGCCAAATAAAATGTGCTGCCCTAATGGTACATTGTTTTGCCTAACCCATAAAGACCCAAACATCCACCATTGACCAATGCATCAACTGAGGTAAACTGTTTAATACCTGTTGATCCTCTAATCCTATCAATACATGTAAATAATTGGTGTAAAATGCAGTTTGTCATTTCTTGGCCATCAGATAGGACCCATTTGGATGTTTAGAAGCTCTGTAGTGAAGGTGGAAATACTGTCATCTTCTGTAACATTCATTCACCAGTAGAACCCATGGAGTTTGACAAATGACAGTGGATGGAGACACTTGGTTCATGTTCAGTTAATGATAGGTTTTACTGAAAGATACTTTTTCTTTGTATTTCTCTGCTTTTGATATAACCCTCAACTATAATCTGAGCTTTTATTAACATCTACATGATCAGTAAGGGAAAATACCTGATTTTCACTGAAAAAGTGCAAAATACAGAGGTTAATATTAGAATAAATGGTGATACATCACTTAAGAAAGGGTATATAAAGAGAAAAATTAATTTGGGAACTGCCGCAAAAGTAAAACTGGGTCTCCATGGGTTAATATAGGACTATTTGATTATATTTAAGACTATTTGGCTGTTTTTGCAGTACATATTGTCTGCTCAGCTCCAGTGTCAGCCATTACAATCAGCCTGGACTTTATATAAAACATTTACACCATCATATTATCGTGTTGTTTTAATCTCTGAAATTCCACTGAAGTGGGAGCAGGTCTCGGATATAAAAAGCGAGGCATGTCTGTGCATGGACGGGACAAGACTGATCTCAGCACACAACGGCAGTTTGTTGGCTAAACATCAAGGCCCTGTCCTTGTGTGCTCTCCAGCCTCGGTGAGCCTTATTAACCAAGAACAACACAGACCTCTGCCCCAGTCTTTCATCTCCAGCACCCGCTCTGTCTATATTCTCCTGGTCATCTTCATCTGCTTCTTTATTTAATTTTTTTTTTTTTTTTAAATTATGGAGTGGGTTTCATTACACACAGCATTCCACCGGGTTTCATCACATTCTCTGGCATCGAATGGGGGAAAAAAGTGGCCACAATTATTTGAAATGTAATTAGTTTGTGGTTCCTGGAAAGAAAGAAAAGAAGGGATCTCTGTTCTCCATATTTACAGTCTTGGTTCTGGTGAGGATAAACAACAACCAATACAAACACGCATTTGGTGCGTTTTATTTCAGGCCTATATGTTTCAGCTAATCCTCTGCTCAAACATTCAGTCTGGGAGGCAACAGAAGCACACGCATTCTGTTGAAATCCCATCTAAACTTTTAATTAATAAGCGCCGAGGATGTGGAATGTACAGGTAAACTCATTGGAAGTGGCAGCAAGCGGGGCAAGGGCAGACGGAGCCCCCACAGTGTGTTGCCGGGGATTAGAGGAGATTTAGAGCAAAGTAGTAGATCACAAGAAGCAGGTGAAGGGAAGATCCTGAACACGCAGCTGATCTACGGTGCACTAAACCGAGCGGAGTGCTTTCAGTGGCATGTTCAAGGCGGAGGATGGGAGAGAGAGAACGCTGTAGCAACAGTATCGACTTTCAGTCTTCAAAAGGAAGCTCCGGTAAAACTATGCAGCTGTGAGCCAAACCCTTATCCTCTGCAGCGTCACTGCATGCAGCACCGCAGATGGACGCCCGGTTCATTCAGTATCACTCATTTGTGGCACCATCACACCTGCAGCTTTGATGTTTCTCACTGCTTCATTGAATATGATGATGATCCGCGCTGGGCTAAGCTCATGAAAGATGTTAAATTTGCTATTGTAAACAGATGTCTCCTCAGTGTTCATAGTATAATCCTAAAGGGCATAAAGACTGGGATGTGTTTGGAGTTGGCAGATGAAGTAGGCAGTTTAAGAGACTAAAGCTGAGAAGAAGAAAAAAAGGGGCAAAAAGCCAGATTTCATATGGTTGCATTCAGCCATAACAACTCTGACACTTCGGAACAAATCACAGAACTAAACTTTGAGTTTAAAGACGCCTTTGTCAGTTGTGGTTTGTGTTATGAAGAACCAAAATTCATGATATTTTAATGATGCCTTAACTTGAAAAGGAAATTTATTTGTTGTTCTTTGTGTTTGTTGCATTGGTCTCTGGTGTAGATTTGTTGCTGAGTTTGTAGAAGGCTCTTTGACATCAAGTTAATGCAATGAAACTCCATCACAGATACATCCCATGGTCTTCCCTGATTTATCTCTCTACTTCTGAGCATGTCTTTGTAGTCTAGATGAAAAATACATCAGACGATATGTATAGAATTAAATATGAGCCCCACTTGGTCTCATGCTGCCCTGTCTTTGACAATTGCTGCTTTTATCATGCTGTTCAGCTTTTTATTTACTGTGCAATAGTAGTACTTATTTTATTATTATTATTGATTTTATTATAGTACTGATATTTACTCTATTATAGCTGTGACCAGTGCTTGTTCTAGGTACTTTTTTTGTTTAACATATAGCATGCAATGACAAGGACATGAACCTTGAACCACTGTTTGCCAGTTTAAGGGCTTCTGCAGAGTAACAATGTAAACTCCGACGGCAGTTTTGACAAAGCACGTTCAACAATTTCCTGTCAAGCCTGGGGAGCCTGTTTATAGGTAGCAATTATGTCTAACACGATTTAATAAAGTGTTGAGCTGAGTTCTATACAATCTGACAAACTTATGTCAGGTAACCGTAAAGTATCTGCACAATTACTGATTAACATCTCTTTAAATTATTGACATAATACGTCTCATCAGTGGAGAAGACACACATTAGGGTCTGTCTCAGAATGCAGCACAAACTGAAGAGACAACTCTATTCTGTGTGCATGTTTTTATGAGCTTGTTTAATTTCTTTGGTAAATTACTTTGTTATTTTGTAAGAATACACAAGACAAAGGGGGAAAACCTAAACTAGTGTTTTTCATCTGATTACCCTGGAGTCGTACCGACACAGCCAGCCAAACACCCTGTTATTTGATGGCTCAATACATTGACATCTGACCTGGATAAACGTGCTGGGTGACTACCACAGTTACATCATTACAATGAACTGCAACTGATGCTAGGTGTGGTCAGAAGTGTAACAAATACAAACAATGCTTTTGAGCTTGAGGGTTGTTCTATAAGATAATAAACCCTACAAGACATATTCCAGTTGCCGATTCATTTTAGGACTTTTAGTTCTACATGTATCCTGTCTCAAGAGCAACTTGCATAGATCTACTCTGTGTCCAGGTTGAGCGCCTTCCTGTGTTTTTTTTTTTTTTTTTAATATATAATAAATGTGTTTGGTTTTCACACATCCAGAAAATATCAGGGCCATACTGTTAACCTTATGAATGCAACACGGTGTCTTTTATGGATTCACAAGCATTACATCACAGAATTAAAGCCATGTTTTTATGAGCAGCTCTGTAATGCACATAAGCCTAATCACAGCCTGTATGAAGTAAAAATTACACTGTACAGACAGAGCGCATTCTTACACGTGCCTTATTTCATCTGGGCATCCTCAGAGGAAGTTGTGTGTTTGGTTATGGTTTTGTGTAGTACACACTTTAATGAGGTGTACAAACGCTGGTATGACTGACACACAGGAAATGCCTGCTTAAATCTAATACACTCACATTAGGCATCTGCAAAACTGAGGAGCTCAGCATGAAGGACAGACTCTTACAGTACATTCTTGGTATGTATTCAATGGTCTTATATTGGATGGGTTCATGCATAGTATATTTATGTTTTAATTCAAGATTAATTCATGTATTACATTTGCATTGTAAACAACCACGTAATTCCAGGGACAGTTAATGTCATAATAATAGATATAATGATGTCAGGACATATTCATAATATTATCATATACATTACACTAGTAGTACCAATAGCAGTAGTGGTAATAGTAGTAGCAGTAGTAATAGTAAAATAATAGTTTATTTAAATAAGCTGCTTTGTATATTTTACATGAAGTCAACAATGGTTAACATAAATGTAAATTTTCTTTCAGTTTGCTGGAGATGTGATCTCACTATGATCACTATTCATAAACAGTGCATTTAACAGTTTATGTAGTTAGTGGAGCTTTGCAAACGATGAATATGAACAAATTCAACAGCCAGTTAGAACACAACTAAACCTGACAAGAATCCAAAATGACATGCCTAGCTTTAATCCAATCTATATTTTATTGTTTCGAACCCAGACGAAAGGTTTTTGAGATGTGCTTTGGTTTTTCAGTGGAAAAAAACTAAGTTTACCATCCATTAATACATACCAGCGCAAACTAAAGCCTCAATTATATCTTTAATAATAAAGCTTAGTCAGAAAAAAAAAAAACATGGCATCAACCACTGCAGTCACAAAACACACTGAGGAGCCAGCAGAGGAAGAACAGCTCACGTGTCTATGTTGATCCATACTGTTGGCTCAGGAATCACTGCTTCACACTTGTATTCGAGGCTGTTTTAAATTAGTTTTCCACTCCCTGTATTTATACACATGAGCTCTACATGTCATTGGGTTTAGATTAAAAAGACAATGTCTTATTTCATTCATGTCCTTAAATGTCTGAATTATTAGTGAACAATCACATGTGTCAATATCACAATGGTTTGATTTAACTGGTCATGTTTCAGAGATACAGCTCCGGAAAAAATTAAGAGACCACTGGAATTTCCTTTGAAATCAACATGTGTGCATGTATGACAGCCATTTCATTCCATTCCTGAGTCTGTTGAATTCCAACACAAGCACACCTTATTCTATTGAATAAACATATGATCCATGTCTTATTTAAGAAGCAGAAGTATAAACACCACTACTGTGTCCATCACTATCTTCTTACAATAGGCAAAAACAGTGCTATTAGTAATGCAAAAGTAACTGGAATCCAAAAATAACTATTGAAAACTACTGGACTTCTGCTCTGACAATGTTCCCAAACTCTGAGGACTGGTTCTTCTATCAGGACAATGCTCCTGACCTCAGCTAGGTCCATAAAGGTGTGGATGATGGACCACCAGATGAAGACCCTGTCATGGCCAGCCCAATCTCCAGACCTGAACCCACTTTGAAAACTTCTGGAGGAACATGGATGGTCACAAGCCATCGGACACTGTTGAGCAAGCAATCCGTTTGTTTACATACCAAACTGAAACCAAACCGTCACTTGGGCCTTTTCGGAATTCCACGCAGCCACAGCAGCAAGAAGCAATGAAGCCATTTCTGTGTTTATTGCTGATGCGACCATACTGCGGCTGCGTGGAATTCCGATTCCCCCGATGCATTTCACATCAAAATGTCCAAAAAGGCCTGAGTTACATATTGGTTTGGTATGTAAACAAACGGACGGTTTGTGGAGTCAACTGTGAAGTTGTTCACCATGAGGGAAGTGATTCAGGTGTGTAATCACAGAAAGACTAACAGATTTGTGATACTTGGGCTATCACTTGGGTTTTACAGATTTGATGAAAAATTGGTGATGAACGTCATACGCCGTTTTAAACGTTAAGGAAACATTGATGCTTATATCTCAAATCGGCATGAAAAGGACATCTTACAAGCTGGAACCATCTGTCCCAATATTTTTGTCCATGTAGTTTATAAACATCAATATATAGACAAAAAATATATACTATTACAAAAGAGAAGTTCTGTACTATTACACTGCATTAGCTTCACTTTCTAGCTGTAGTTATTACTCACTGGTGTCAACAGCCTTCCTTGTCTATAATTTGGAAATGTTTATCGAATTTACAGAGATGTTTATAAGCCGATGGAGTATAGCCCGTGGTCATCTGTGCTAGTCTAAACACTCTACTGTGACTACCGACGCAGGCATGACATGAAGCCGTTTACGTAAACATGTACTTCATTATTCTAACTTTCTCTTTCACCACACCATACCGTGAGGACTACATTTCCTCTCAGCCTGCATCATGTGAATAAGAAGAGAGTGTGCAAAAAACTGACATTGGTACAGGCCTCCCCCACACATTCACAATAATAATAAAGTTTTCTCCTTCCCATCAGATCCATGCATGTTGGATCTCATACACAGTCCCATCCTCACTCCGTTCTGTGGTTTTATTCTCTACAATGATATGCCTTCTCTTGTGCAGCACACACACACACATATAAAAGGAGCTTCTCAGCACTCTGCAGCTCTGGGTTTTCTCTGTCCAGACACCTACACAACCAGGCCCAGTCTAATGGTTCTGGTCCAGCATAGTAAATCAGGGTTTACACAGAGCGGCCTTGTGTTTTCACTGGCCCGCTGCTCCAACATTCTTTAAACTCATTAGTCATAGCTGATCGATTTTTACAGTATCTAGAAGGTTTACACTAAGACTCTTTTTTTTTTTCACCTTGTTTGTTTTCAGTTACACAATTTATTGTGTGTCAGTGGTAATTGGTTTCCAGTGGTTTCGAAATGGTGTGATTATAAATTCTGCTTTTATTACATAAAGCCATTTTCCCAGTGATCGCTGCCAATTTAAATCATGAATTCAGTCAAGAAAATGACTGAGCAAATCATGTGATATGGCTTTTAATTTGATCATGAAATAGAATGGGGCAATGAAAACAGACTATATAAAATTAAATATACACAGTTGAATAGTAATGACACAATAGACTTAAACAGCCTACTTTTTACATTTAGATGTTTAAATTCTAATTATTAATATTTTACATATCTCATTCATCTATATGTTTTAATAGGCTGGGTATTGTTTGTACTGATACAGTTGCTGATACATTGGCTTCCATACCTGTTCATAAATAATATTTTTTTTAATACCAATTTACCATTTCTACAAAAATTAAACTGCATTATACATAACAGTACAAATCTATAGTTATTTTAAAGCTCATCTGCATTTTCAGATGCTTACAGCAGCTTCATGAATAAAAATTATAAACCTATTTACTGCAATGTAGTTTAACTGCAGCTGTTCCAACTCATGAGTTTTATCTCGCAGCATTTTAGAGAATTTTCACTCAAGTGAGTTTTGTGAAATAAAAATAAAGCCATTTAAAGCAAGTTCATGTTATCATATAATTAATATGTATAGAAGCTGTGAATGCATGTGTCATTATAAAGGTCAACTGATGGAAAAGTGAATAGAAGATTAAATGTCCGATATAACTCCTGGAAAACATTAGACACTGTCGAAAATGACCTTTAGAAACTGATAACTGTTGAACATAACATGCAAGTCAAATTAATGAATAGTGAAGTAATTAAATCTGGATCACTGAGTATCAGACCCAGTTTAATTCATCCATACATCTGACACTGAAACTAACCATGGGGAAAAAGGTAATTGGAAGGGTTGTAATTGTTAACGCTTACTATCCCCTTAAAGTTGGTCACTTTTGTCACCAACAGTTTGTAAAATGTCTTAATGACACAAATTAAATGGTCAGACAGGTGATTTTACCTATATCTACTGCATGTATGTATTACCTACTCCTCAAATATTTAAATTTATTATAAACAAAAACACATTTTCCCCATACTTGACACTAGCAAAGCAATTCGGTCAGTTCCACAGAGGTATCAAAGTCTGGTAAGCAGTCCTTGTTTTAACCCATGTATAATTATACAAATTATCTGAAACAATCATAGTTTGTGGACAGTTGCCACAAAATATAGCCTATATCAACTGTGTGTAATCTATATTATAAAAGTCAAGTGTCCTCTGTGCATGTGTGTGTATCTGCTTTATAACTGAAAAACTGGAGCGATCTAGCCTTTGCTGTTTGCAGTACTTTTAACAGCTTATTGATACGACCAATACTTTTGGAGTTATTAGTTGCTTTTGAAATTACAATGGGCTAATAGGCCCATTACAGCCACAAACAGGAGGGGGGGGTTAATTGAACCACTGGGACATGATGGGAGAACCGGGTCTGGCTGTGATCACATATTAACAAAGTTGTTCTGGTTCTTACTGTGGCCCAGTTCCACTCTGTCAGTCCTCGGGCAGACCCAGCCCAGTAACATCCCCCTCCGGACCACGCTGTAACACAGTGACAGACCGTTCTGCGCAGACCCCGATCAGAAGGACCGGACTTCAGCAGATCCGGACAGGATGGTAGTGGGTCGCGATAAACTGTTATGTTCAGTCCTGTGTAAAAATCTATGGTCCACATTGATGTCAATACAAAACTAAATGAGGGCCATTATACAGTATTTCTTCCTAATCTGTGTGTTCCACCAGTAAGCTTAGTCAAGTTATCAAGTCACGTGAATGTGATGAAGTCATACAGTAATGATCTAAAGGCCTTTCAAAGACATATATAAGGTAACGATGAATATATTCTTATCTGTTACTTTTGATTTCAATACAAAACAAATTGAGGGCCATTATATTTTTTCCTAATCTGTGTATTTACACCAGTAAACTTAACTCAGCTCCCCATTTTATCAACTCTACTGCTTCTAGAACCTGTGGATTCCCACGGGTCAATGCACTAGGGGTGATTTTAATTTACATCAAGTCAAGAACTTAAAGAATGGAAAGGAGTAACAATTGTAATAAGAAACAACAATAAAACTGCAGTGGCTAATTTGGGATTGTAACACATTTGCCTTTGGCAGACAATGTCTTTGTTAAAGCAGATGAACCGGTTTTACTGTCTAACACAAACACATGGGTGGCAACAGTTTGGAGAGCAGCCTCACAAAACAAGATCTCACACAGCAACTATTTAGCTGATGGCTGCAACGCTAAGAGACAGGGAGAAGGTGAAGGTGAAGGCACACCTGTGTTACTGCAGCCTCTGGCTCTTCAACTGGCCAGTGTCAGGATGGAGTTAACCTATCGAGTTTCAGTTATGCCACCAGATAAACCTTTGGCCTTTTTATGGGATTAAAACTAAAGAAGCACCTGTGTCAGTAAATCCACAGGGGAACATCCGAAAGTCATCATTTGTCAGTGGGTGAAATTACTTCTGTGTTGACATCTGAACAATAGAAAAGTGTTGACTACTCCTGGCGAGAAAGGTTGGGTTACCTGTACAGTTTTCTTAATTCTGTGTGAAGGACCTGGGTATTCAGGGGAGTACAAGTCTGTCAGAAAGAGTGAGTTGATGAGAGTCGACTTCCCCAGCCCGGATTCCCCTGAAAGACAAAGACAGAGCCAGAGTGAGTGGGTGGGTTTGAACTCGGAGATGCAGTTCATGTTATACTTGTTTTTTAATCCCCTTTTTCATGCCAGACTGAGGAGCAACATGACACAATCTCCAGATGTTTATCGGTGCCGTTTCTAATGCAGTTTTACTGTTTGACATTCTTTACATGTTTCACATTCAAAACTTTTTTTTTTTTCAGCACAGGAAATGGTTCCCTTAAACACTTTTTTTTTTCCCTTTTTAAACCAGGCAAGCTTTAACACGAGACAAAGGAAGAGACAGACAGGGTGGAAGTTCTGTCCTCCCAAATTCTTTTCCTGTCTGCATTTCAGGAATCTAATCAGAGATTGGAGAGGGAGGAGAAGAGAAGGAAAAAAGTTCTTAAACCACTACAGTCATCATGAATTTTCACTGTGAAAAAAGGAGGAAAAAGAAATCAAAAGCGCAGACTCCATTCCCCCATAGTTAAAATAATCAAGAGTACAAAATGCGATCAGATAAGTGAGACTCTATAAACACTATAAATCTTTCTGTAATTCTGTCAAATTGACTTTAAAAACAAAAACAACACTGAGTGCTAAGATAATGTTTTATTTAAGCTTGGTCTTATTATCTTTACTCTTATCAGATACAATAACATTTTCTACACTGCTAAACACAGCTTAAGAACACCGCTGATAAGAACAATCATCATAACACTTTAGTTTGGCCATTTTAACACTAAAGCAAATCTATGCTCTTAGTTACAGTATGTAATGTATGGCTGGGGACTCGACATTTTGTTAGTGCACTGAAAATCACCTCCAAGCAAAACAAGAAAAAACTAGAATCAAATATCTGGTTAGATAAGCAGATGCACATTTTGACATTTTTTAAAAGGTTCATAATGACAAAAATTCTTATTTTTTTGTTATTTTATCAAATGCATACCATAGAAGAAATACTGGTCAACTACAGTAGCTGACAAATGCAGTATTGTCTGTCTATTTGTATCTCTCTTTTTTGTGTTCATTTCATTCAACATTTTGTTTTAAATATAGTCTACAATCTGCAATAAAGAAGCTGTGCAACATAGTAACTGTCAAAAACACTGGGCAACTCATCCAGAATGCTCATCTGTCTGTTTTTAAACCAAAAAAAGGATTAAATTTTTGATCAAAATTTTCTGCTCAAATAATTCAATATTTAGTCAATATAAGTCATTACTAACAAAAATGTAGTTGGACTTGCCTGAATACCCAAACTTCTACAATCCGACTCATAATATCTGTTATGAACATTATCTATTCAAACTGTCGTATATGCCTGAACTTTGCATTAATGTTTTTATTTTCTTGTGTTAGAAAATACTTTCACGATAAAATAAAAATAAACATATACTGTATGTAACCTTCAGGTGCTCAATAGGAAACGCGTAAATGACCCTACGTTGCTATTTCCATGCCCACTCAATGGACTGTTAACTGATGAGGGTGCCGAGAGCCTCATTTTGATAAGTATATGTGCAGCTTTTTGTTCTTTACTGAGCGCAGGAGTAACTCAATCCCATCAGCAGTGTGCCTGTGAAGATTGAGGTGAATGGAGGCCACTGCGAAGCTCATCCACAAAAGCCTCAGTGTGAGAGAAGAGGCAGTCACACGGCGGCCTGGCATCAGAGCCAAAGAGCTTCTCCTGACCTTTACAAATGGCCGACTGGCCGTGGCAAAACAAGGGCCACTGCTGCCAGTTATCCAGCCACTCAACGCCCAGTGAACGAGGAGGAGGGTGGAAGGGGGGGTACAAGATGAAAAAAACATCACAAAAGGATCCTTCACTCGGCACACTCTCAAAGTCATAAATATTTTCCAAGAGGGCAGAGCGGCATTTATCTTGCAATCAACAGAAATGTTTCAGCTGTTATAGTCAGCCTGTGATGAAACATGTGAGACTGCTGTAAACAGTACCTCAAGGCCGACAGGGAATGGAGATCGCTTATATGCTGAAGGCTGATGGGTACCAGGGGGGACGATGTGGTTTTGTGCAAACTGTGGGTGAAACGCATGTGATAAAAACGTCAGCTTGAATTAGAGAAGCTGATGAGAACAGCAGGACAGAGGAGACCCAGTGAGATGGTGATCCAGGTCCAAATCTAGCCCCAGTTTGAGGAAAGAGAAGAAACTGAGCTCTGGTTACACATCCAATTGAGAAAAAGTGGTAGTGAAGAAGATGCTGATCATAGTTGGTTAGAGCTGCGGTGGTTTGTTTTCCAAGCTAATGTAACCAACGTTAGCTGAGGAGATCTGACCTCATGATAATTGGTCTTGACTGGATGTTACATATCAGCTCCCCTGTTGCTCTGGGTCTACTAACCCCATACATGATGTTTGACCCTTTACCCACATCTTAACACTGGCTCAAATTATTCAGTGGTATGAGTAACTGAACCACAAAATATGGAAAGACAGCATATAGTAGTCAGATGCTTAAGATGCTGTAAACATACACTGGCTGGATACGCTCGATTTCAGCAACGTGTCACACTGGAGTTTGTGCTGATAGTCCTAGTGTTTCCACTGCAAACATGGAGCCAAAGGCATGAATTAAAGCTGTTGCACATCAATACATTCCATTACATAACAAAATGGGCCAAATTAACCATACTAACTAACTTTGAGATAAAATCTGTCACATCTTCACTGTCTTTTTGGTTCCTTTTCACATTGACAAAGCGTTCCTCTCAGCTAACCTCAGTAATGTCATGAGTGGACAGTGAATCTGAGGACAAGGTGGCTTTTACTATAACATCTGGGTTGGTTCTCTGTTGTTTTGGTTGTGTTCCAGTGCTACCTCTCCCTGGACATTAACTGATGGCACTGGCAGATGTTTATCTGTTGTGTTTTATTAAATTCATTCAAAACTAGTGATGCTGAAAGACTTTATAACACTTGTTTATTACAATGTATCATAATATACAATTCTTTGACACAAAATTGGGAATGAATAGTTTGTTATCAGCATCTGATCCTGGTCAAATAAACAGTGACAGCGTCAGCTGGGGAAAAAAACTCAGATCATCTATAGCTAATATAATATTTGACTGATGACACACTACTTTCCAGCAGTGAAATATCAGCAGAAATAATGCTTGTTTGTTGAATTGCAAGAAATTCTAGAATAACTTTGAGGAACAAATTACAGAATATGCCAAACAACTATGAGACAAATGCTGTTTCTTGAGAATATCTATCTTATACAGTCAGCCTTCAGATACAAATCAGTATAATATGGTATTAACAAATGCTACCAATTCATCTAGGGCTTCAGCTATCAAATATTTTGGTATTTGAGCACTCTACTGAAAATTCCTTTGATTAATTGAGAAATTGGATACAAATTATTTTGCTTGGTTCAAGAGCAATTCTAAGTACACAAGAGGAAATAAGGTATTTCACTTAATAATGGAGGACCAATTGGTTTCCTTTTTTTTTTTTTTTAAAGATAATTAACAGTTTTATTTCTTACATTCATATTGCGCATGTGCAACAAAATGTATTTTCTTGACCAGAAACATTTCTGGAGGCAAACACAAATAAAAATAAATAAAACACAAATAAAAATAAATACTATTTAATTACTTTCAACTTAGCATTTCTTGGAAGTATCAAAAATATATGGCATTAATAAATATAAAAAGGGCATAAACATTGCCTTTTTGTTGTGCAACTTAACTTTGGCAGCTATAAGTTTCAGAATTTACAATTTAAATGTAACAGGAATGCGCTGTGGCCAATGAGAGGCAAGAACATAAGAAAAGAAACTTGGAACGAGTCCATGCATTAACAGTTTCACACATTTCTACTATATTCAGGAAAATCAAGGCAATGGCCCCCCACTTTCTCCGTCTCTGTCATAACCTATAATCCCCCCAACACACACACACGGCTGATTGATGATTCGCTTCATTTTTGGAAAAAGTAGTTGGATTTTGCCAAAATTAGGCAGTGACAAGGTAAGAGAAAACTTTCATCAAGCCGTGCACCATTCTGTTTGTGCTTTTGGAACATTAACCATGTAAATCACGGGTGCATGGCTCACTGCCTGAATCTATGCTTGTCACAATCGTAATAAACAGCCACACATTCGACAGTAGCCATAATTAACAGAAACCTAGCCCTCCACAGGGCTAACGGTATGTTAGTAAGGTACATTAACATTAATCTCATTGATTTGCGCCACGTTAATTTTATTTTATCTCATGTCCTCCGCTCCATTCTGGGGTGTCTTCAGAGACGATGCTTCAGCATCGCAGATGTGCTGTTGTGGTTTGGAAGGGCCGTGTTACAACGGATACATGTACTGGTGTTCACCTGCTGCTCAGTCTGAAATGCTTCCACGCTTTCGACATTTTCTGTCTTTTTTTAATTGTGTTCTTTTTGGTCTTTTGTCATCATTGTTGTATTCACTCTCCTCTTCCAGCTTCCCGCTGCTTCAACCAAACACTTCCGCGTCCTCCGTCATCTTCCTTTGCGTGAGTGACGTAAGCATGTTGTGCCACATTAAGTAGTCCGTGCGAAATGCTGTGCGTTGAGCTTTACAATGAAATAAGCGATTCCTCAAGGCAGAGAAAATTCCTCGACCATTTTTTGTAATCAAGGTACTCAAATATTTGAGGAATCGTTTCACCCCTAAATTCATCATAACCAAACCACAGCTAATCATGAATCCATTTCCCCGATGAATATCTAAGGAAGATGAGGGCATATAAAGCAGACAACACAACACAGGCAATCAATCGAATCTCCGTCTTTGGGTCAAAGCTTAAAGCACCAAATCAGTAGAAAATAAAGCAGTGTCCCAGTCTGGCTTAGGAGTGGTTTTGGAAACAAACTAACTGGCATTCAGGACTGGGGCTGAGAGTCTGAAATGTCAAGAGGCCGAGGTGAGGAAACAGGGTGTGTATCGTTCAGCTCTACCCTCTTTTTCCATCATATTTCTTCACATTTCCATTACAGTTGGAACTGGAGTTAGGTCATTTAGAACCGGCTAAACTTTGCAGCCTATAGTACGATTATCATTTGATGTTTGTCTGATGCTTGAACTGACACCATGGTGTTTTAATTTATGGATTCTGTGTTAAGAATAATTTTCCAAATCGAAGGAGTGTCCAAAACAGCAGTAAGTTCAGCCAGTTAAGTTGGTGAATTACATATTTGACTAATGGATGGATTATATTTTGGCATCTCATTTTTCTGAGAAAAACCAGACCAGGTTAGCTGTACACGAGTGAATAAAACAGCATTCATTGCAGCTGTGGTAGAGCATCCCTGTTGCAGCACCAGAGGAGGGCCGCTCTCACTGAGCCGGCCCACCAGGCTGAGGCTCGGCGGGCCCGCTGCTCGGCTCGCTTAGCAGCCAGCTCACTTCCTTTAAAGGAAATTTCCAGCAGCTGTGTAAACCGTGGGGGTTTATTCAAAGGTACTTCCCACTGCATGTGAGAGGCTGGTGGAGGGGAAGCAGGAAAAGTTTGGTTTGAAAGTGGGAGACTGCATTAGGTTAATTCATTCGACGGAGCATCCAAGACACTGGGCTATTAATGTGCAGGTGAAACAAAAACTGGTCTGTTTGTTTACGAAAGGGAAATTTTGCGCATTCAGCATTATTGTCTGAAAGCAGTCATCTTCTCTCCGAGACTCTGTGTTTATGAATGGGACTTTCCCCCAAAAGGCAAAGGAGACAGTAAAAGTTTAACAAGTCTAGAGCATGACAAAAGTGTTACATATATATCTGTTGGCAAAGCCATCAATTTCCCTCTACCCGTCTGTGTCAGATTTCGTCTGCTTCTCCTAAAAGCCCCTCTTGTTTATGTGAGGGCATTCTTTCCAAAAAGGATTCAACAGAGCTCATTGAGCTCTCTGTAAACCAGCACCAAACACAAAGAGCTACGGCTGCAGTGGCTAACATCAAGGTCAGTTCCTGCCGATGTGTAAATCACTACCAAATATTGACTTTACCAACCAATGGTTCTGGCCCACTTTCACTTGTCCGCCAACAACAGCAAACCCCCCACTGCACTCACACCTAGACTAATGCATACTTTAGTACAGGGGGAGAAAAAAGCCACTTCAATACAGGGTTTCCTCCACCACATGCCTCACACAGTCAAGCTCAGGAGCAGTTCTAAAACAAAACTGGATTCTGCAGCTTTTACCGTAATAAATCCAAATCATTCCCCTGGGAAATCAAATAAAAAACACAACAAGGGTTTAAAGGAAATGATACATGAAGTTGTGTGTAACCCTGGAATACAGGTGTAATTTGATCTTGCTGATATCAGTCACACTGTTTATTGCTCACTGAGACCTGTATTCAGTTTCTGCTGGTGTAGCTTTTATTGTGAAAAAGGCAAACAAATCCAGTGCATTTGTTACTGAGCTAAGCAAGTACTGCAGATCATATTTCCAGTCTGTTTCAACAAGAAACAGTAGCCACAGTAAGATGGCAGATGTGACTACAGATGACTATCTTATCTTGGAAGGCTTTTGTAGGCCATACATCAAAACATTATGCATGTAGTAGAAGGTGAAAAAAGGGAAATACTAAAAATCACCACATATCTAGCATTTTGTGAATTCTTTCCAAAAGTGAGGTAATCCTATACATTTCTAAGGGCTTGAGCCACAGTGATGTACTTCTTGTATAAAACTAATGTACATGCACTAAAAACTAAATCGAAAAGTATATACATTCACCTGTTTATATTTTCCTACATTATTAATAATTTATGAGATAAGACTGCAATGATTTTGTACAATCTGGGACATCTGGTAAACAATGCTTTTGTGAATAATATTTGATATGCATTCCTTCATAACCGATTTAAAAAAATAAATAAAAAAAAAAAAGGGTTTTTTTCTCACACGAAAAACAAACAAAAAAAAGGCTCCTTCCAGCCTTCAGCATATTATTTATCTTACACTGTTATGTTGTCATGGGTGGCACAGTGGTGAAGGTTGCATGTTCTCCCCTTAAAGCTGTTTGTGAAAGTGAATAATGGGATGGAACTGGTTTTGTAGGAGAAATTCCCTTTCCTCATCACTGTTTCATACTGGAACATACATGCATGCATATAAATTCCATAACCAGTGGGCTGCCAGTATGTTAGTGTGTTTTGTAACTCTCCTACCCCCCAGAAACGAAGGAAAAGCACACACACTATCTGATGCTTCGACTCCAGCATGACAGGAGCCTGGTTTTGCCAATTACCCTGCTACTTTAATTACACGCTGCACATTAAATTGCCACATAACAGCCTCTTTCCTGTGAGTGCACAGCAGGGGGAAAGTCCAGGGCGTGAACTAAGCCAGAAGGGAGGAGGAGGGTGCTCTGATTGCCATGGAGATGGGCTCTGCAGCCCCACATGCAGGTAGGTTCTGAAAACTATGAACCCAGGGGACAGGATGTGACATCATTCAGGCATTCAGTGCTGCTTCCTGCTCAGGTACATGGAGATGCCGTGCAGCAGAGAAAAGGAAGGGGGGGTGTATGGGTGCGCCTCCCACAGAATCAGCTGCTCAGGCTTCAACTTGGCTGCTTGAATGGAATGACAGGAAACCTCCTCCCACCACAAAAGCCAAAGACACACAAGTGCAAACACACACATGCACAAGCAAGTGGGCTGCTTGAACTGCTGAATGGCTAACATTTGTTTTAAATATGGTTTCCCGGAGTCCTCTTTTACGTGCAACTTATCCTCCTTAACCAAAACCATCTCTAATGGGTTTGGGCAGCCAGCTGCTAACGCTTTCAGCCATGCTGTTTGCATGAAATTCAACACTGCACAAGGTAGAAACATGTACAGTAGCTACAAGTTATAACACAGACACAGTGTATGCTGTATATGTGTCAACATCTTCGAAAACTTCCACCAAAGAAACGACAGTGTTAAGAGCTCTCAGAGTTTGTTGTTTCCTCAGATGAATGCCTGGAAGGCTGTGGAAAGGCGTAAAAGACAATTACTTACCCACAACCATGAGTGTGAACTCAAAACCCCGTTTCACAGATTTTCTGTAAACTTGGTTCGGAAGATTTGCAAAGCCCACGTAGCCCTCCAGGTTCTTCTGTTGCTGTGAACCAAAAATAAACATGGCTGAAACTTTTCTCTTAAAGCAATAAGACTGTAATGGAAAAGAAGAGATTGTAGCAAGGTGAATAACTTGCTATCTCTGATTTCATAAACATTTAGTCATTAATAGTCTTCACAAAGGTTTCCTTCCTAGTTTTTTCTGCATATTTTCCCATTTCAGAAAATGCTCGTTCAGTTCTACAGCAGTGAATACCAAAGATTAAAGGTGAAGAGGATTTGTTGAGCCACCATTACAAACATCCAGAGTGATCTTTCTACCTCGAAATATGCACATCTGGGACTATTAAACAAAATAAAAATTTGAAAATGAATAAAACTCACTAAAGTACCTAATCAGCCCACCAGCCACATATGATAGAATTGCTAAGCAAATGATTCTCATCTCACTCTGGCCACTATAGAGTCTTTTAACTCTGTTCCTTTTGGCCAAAGGAACTCAGTGAATGAATTCACAGACTGATAGTTATTGTAATAATGAACAGTGACAGATTACCAATCCACTAGGAACTCCACTTATCCTTATTTTCTGCTTTCTGCTCCTGTCTTTACATCTGTAGTCATTTGATTAAATGTAGCTTCACTTCACTCAATCCCCCAATCAATACTACACTCCATCCACTGGCTTTGTATGCATCTGTACCACCTCTGTACTGTGTAAAAAAAGAAATCAATGAAAAACCAGCAGATGACACGTTGGTTTGGAAACATGATGTGTATGTCTTTTGCCATTTGAAGTGTGTCCAATGTATTTAGACCTATGGTACTGATCACACAGGGTTTTCTTAGTGTATGTGGTATTAATTTTTCACATTTTGGGGATGGAGCTTTATTAGAAAAATAAGATGGCAACTGATTGACAAGCACATATTTGAAGTTCACTCTACTATCTGTTCTGTTAAATTTATTCCATTACTGGAGTATGAGCCCCACAAAAGTTTAATAATACACCTTACGAAGTGGAAGAGCCACTTATTGACATAACTCTGAAAATTTTGAGTGTTATTTGTGTTTGTAGTACTAGTTTTCTATTGAACTTATAGCAATAGAAGAATGAGATGCAATGAGATTTTATCATTAAAGACTACCACTCAAATGAAGGTAACCAATGTGGAAATATTGATAAAATACATGTTTCTGGTAGTTTCACCCAACTGTTTATGCAGGTGAATGGAGATAATCATCACAATAAACTTTAAAAGAATCAATTTCATTACAGTAATTTGAAATAATAATAATAATAACTGTAACAGAACTGACCACCAATGTGAGTTAAAAAAAAAAAAAAACACTGATCAAACTAAAAAAGCTTTTCAAAGTAGATGTTTTAAAATGTCATACTTGTTTTTGTCTTAATTTTCATTTTGTGTTTGAAAAGATGCATGTACCAAACCAACTTCTCTGCATAAATGGAGAGACTGATCCTGTTTATTAGACTAAATCACAAGTTTTAAACTTGTGTTACGCAGAAATGACAAAACGGAAATCTGATTGCGCATGACCAAATTTAATATCAATAAATCTAATTGAATTAAAAATTAAAAATGTTTACAGCTGCTGAAATCTTAAATATGCTAATAGAATTGACAAAAAGTTGTAGCTGTGACTGTGGTGTGCAGTGGAAATGAGATTTTCTGCCATATGAGTCAGTTTTACTGCATACTATGAGGCCCAGAGGCACATGAACAACAGAAGACTAAAAAGATTTAGGGACAGTACTTACAGCTGGGATGAGGAGTGGATGGGTCATCATGATGGTAAAGAAAGCATAACATGGTGAAGGCAGCAGCGGAGTCAGCAGGTCCACGAGGAGGTGCAAAACCAGAAAAAAAAAAGAGGAAATCCACATGAATAATTCTATTTTTTTACTGTAATACTTATAAAGACAGGAAATAATATAGCTTGGCAAGTCACAATAGGCACAGTGGAACCATCTAGAAAAAGCCTAAGTCACCTTTTCCAAAGAGTATAAAACACAGATGTAGCTTGGAACATATCTGGAGAACAGGTTTGACTCTATTTCATTGGTCTCAATTTGGCAGTTAAAAGACATGAAAAGGTCCAACGGAGAGGGTTTCCCCAAATATTTTAACAGTCATAAAAGAAGTCATCTGGCTTGGGCAAAAATCTGGTAATTAATGTTAAAAATGCGTTATCATTACAACAAATTACAAGAAATATAATATTCATATAACTCCATATAATATTAAGGGGAAATACACGCATCATCTCATCTGTTTCACAGGGTGGAAACAGTAATATATCCGTTACATAATGCTAAAGAGATACTAGAGCAAAACAAACTAGATTTATTTCTTCGGGTCTCTTATGTATAGAAATATTCTGAGAGTCTCCTGCTGAACTCCTCCAAACCAGTGATTACAACCAGACATTTTACAGTTTAACTCAAAGCTCCCTTTAGTCATGTTATAATATGTAATAACGATGGTCTGCTTTAAAAATAGCCCAACATGGCCCATGATTGCTGAAAAGAAATGAAGAACAAATGAAATACAAAAATCGCTGAGTTTAAGTTATTTCAGTCCATTCAAAGTAATGCTTCAGCATATTTCCACAAAGTGTTCAGTTGTAGTCTGTGTTTTTGGACAGAGCTTCGGTAAAGTGTTGTTTTTCTGCTGCTTCAGAAATAATTACAAAGAATTACCATAACTCTGTCAGTGGTGGGTCTGCATTCTGAACTCTGGGATGCAGTGAGTCTGATTTACACAGATGCTTAACAGTTGTACCAGTGTGAAGACATTTCTGAGTCATTATAAAACTCTAGGAGGGCAAATAATGCCACCACTGTCTCAGTAATTGGTGGAAAAGCTGCAGCTGTATGTACAGGAAAATCGAGACTAGTGTTTACTTTGTCTCAATAGTGTCAATAATGTAATGATGTCAGTCCATAATGATGAAAAATGCAGTGTTTTTTTGTCAGATAAGACACAACCTAAACATCCTCTAACTATAGAAAACTAACAGATGATTGGTTATAGTTTGGTTTTATCTTGCCTATATTTTATAAGAATGAAAAAATTGAGATTCAGATCATGAGACGTGATTCTACCTCATAGATTGTCAAATAATCTTCTGGCTAGATCAGCAAGCTGTAACCGAAACTCAGATTTTAAGTATGCACAGTACAGAAAAAAGATAAGCATCAGTCACATTACACAGAGCGGGAATGTGTGAGAAGGCTTGAAATTTTGACAAAACCCTCCCACCATTGTTAAAACCACAGCACATCACAGTACTACAAGTGATCCAGACCTACAGTACAGTAACTGCACATTATCATCGAGCAGTTATTTCCTGTGTGTTTATAGGAGCTGTCACCAACTTAATCTGAGTGCTTAAGAAGATGATGTGTCCTACATTCATCATATTGGTTCCACTGTAACTGCACACGCACATTTTGATAGACTACTGGCTTCCATTCCTAGGCCCTCTCCCCACTACTTCCTGTGCCGCAGACGGTTGATGAACAGCAGAGCAGTCAAACATTCAGACTGAAACAACGTACAAACGGCTGCAAACACAAGCAAAACTTCACCATCATTTTACACCACACAACCGAGAGCAGGACAGTTCAGCTGAACATTTGGCCAGAATAACACTGGAAATGACATGTCTGCGATGAAGTTCAGTTTCACATGTCACGTGAAAAGCATCACTGCTTTGTTCTGAAGCTTTGTGGCTTCCTGACAGGAGAGGAGTCACGTAGACACAGCCAAATTGTCTTTTCTCAGCCAAACTTTAACACACATCAGTTTCAGCTGCAGAAGAAAGCAAAAAGTAGAGCTGTTGAATGTATGTAGGTAAGGCTTATTTTAAAGTGCTGCATGTGTTACATTTAATATAAAGAAAGCAAACATCAGTGTCTTCACTTACACTTCCAGAGCAAAAAAAAGACAAAAAAAAGAAATCAGTGCAGGAAAGCCAAGAGACAGTAACAACTATGAAGCAAAAAATGTATGATGCATTTTGCTGTTTGCTAAACTACCGGAAACAATGTGGTGAGCCTCCAGGAAGCTAGGGTTACAAGGAGGTCCAACCAGCCAGAGGCAAAGCTCTGCACACTCAGTATGAATTCAACAGCAGAGGATACGAATGCCTTCAGAAAAATGAAATGTCCAACCCCTTCCCACGACCTCAGCACAGCCCAGATATTTCAAAAATGATCCGAGACTGTTATTCTTCCACAGCTCTCAACTGATATGACTTGGACTCTGCTCACACTGCATCTGAAAGTCATCTAAATGCTCTCTTTTGGAGCCATCTGCTTCATGGTGACTTAGCAGCTTTGGAATCTTACATGTAATGCATTCATTCCATTAGTAAAATTTCATTCATTACATTCGTAGATGTTACTGTTCAACATGTCAACGTGATGAACATGCAATCCTGGGAATGAAAAGTAGCTCAGATGACAGTATGCCACACTTGCTTTGCTGATGAACTGTCAGTCATATGCTACTGCTATGCTGTGGATGCTCCATTGGTTTTCTATCAGTTTACACTGACACACACCACTTCCCTAGCATAAAGACAATCTTATGAACAACATTCACTGCTGATCACTAGTCAGTTGTTGCATATAATTTATGTATGTACATGAGAACATTACTGTGACTGTCTGGAAGGGGATGACTGGAAGCATAATGGGCCAACACTGGGAAGTTTAACTAGCCATGTGCAGCAACTAACATTTTTTTCTGTGATACCACATTTTAAATGCCATTAAATTGTTATACCATGCAATGTGATGCTGTGATGTTTATTTCCATGGTCTTTTTGATGTAATTTCACGGCTATTTAACCACATGTTTGCTCTTCAGGTGCTACAACTGTACAGCAGAGAAACATGTTCACACTTGGCCAACTGCACTTTAAGTAATTTACAAATTTATAGAAAACCACCAGGAAAACCATAAATATTTAAAAGGGCTTTAAGTTAGATACTTCCATATGTGACCACATGGGGATTTATCACACACCCACAATAAACTAATGTGGATCTGTGGTACAAAGATCCACAATGGTTTATACGAATGTGTCTGTTATGTGTGGAATCCAGTTTTAATGTTTGTTCCTGGTAGAAAAACTGAGAAATGTTTTGTATATAACATAAATAGAACTGGCAATCCCACACTTCCCAGTGTATACATTATGGCATTACCTCCATGTTTTACACAATTTTAGCAAGAAAAATTTGGAACCTACTGTCAGTGAAGCATAGTACCATCGACTACATTGATTAACTGAGCAATGAGCTTGTATAAATATTCACACTGAACTAAAACTGATGGCACTGAACAGATGAAAGCCTGCAAATGTGTAAAATAGATGTGACACTGTCTCTGCATGTGTCCATTAACCATCACAGTCAACTTGAGAGCAATTTAAGTCAAGCCTGTGGTGTGACTGCAGATGTATTACCCTGGAAGAGACAATGCTGAGGTAGGCCAATATGTCACACACCCTGTGGCTGTGCTACATTCAGTAACACCTGAACAAAGTGAGATCAGACATGGCGCGGTCACCACAGACTTCCCCCTGGTATTTCACTGCCATGCCATCTGACTCGCTCTGTCTGTCTGGCTGAATGCCTGACCTGCCCATCTGTGCGATGTCATTGCCACTATGCAAACAGCAGAAAGGAACAACAGGTCACTTGGCTCTGGCTGCAAGATACCACAAACTATATTACCACTACATGATCCCTGGATATTTAATAAGCCATTACTTAGAGGCAAATGCATTAGAGTTTCATATCTAGTTACTACACGGAGATGAGTGAAGTAGTAGGAGAGTTAGTCTGTCAATCAACAGAGTTGAAAAGGGACAAATATGATGTTAAGCGTGTTTTGGCGAAACAAAGTAAAGGTGCAGTCACTGCCTATGACTTGGCTAACAAGTTTACAGCTTTCACCATTACACGAATACAAACAGACCTGCTTCTCCATCTGTAATGACACATTTTCGTTTATTATTGGGTACATTTATATAATAAAAAACAACGCCTTTCTCTTTTCAATTGTTTAACTACATTTGCATAAAGTTCACATTTAATTTGTAGTTAATAATCAGACAAAAACAGATGGAATACCAAGTCAATACCCAAGTAAAATTTGCAAAAAAATCAAGTGCCAAACCAAACTTCATTCAAGTTTCCAATCGTATAAGAGTTAGAATAAAAACTCGCACTTATAACGACAGTGGATTTTTAATATAAACCTTCTGAGCCCTCACTTAGATGCCCTTTTTCAATTCGGTGTAGATAAACAACACATATAGAGAGATGCTACACAGAAAACACGGTAATATAAGCTAATTCACATGAACTTCTGTCGGTGGAAGTTTCTGCATAACACAGCATGGTGGGCGGTAGCAAACAGCGTACAGGTTAACTAGTACAAAAATACGTGCTAAGGTTAAACAGCGAATCTACCGGAAGACCTCAACAGTTTCCGAGGTGTGTAACTATACTAAGTTTAAGACAGGAAGACGAATTTATCAGATTTTGCCGTAGAAATCCCATGTAAGAATAGTTACCAGGCTAAGCTAGCTAACGTTTAACACACTTTATGTCAGAAAGGTTTAGTTTCGCTAACATACTGACTGTTAGTTACATAAAAGTGAACTATTTCAAAAGTTAGCCCAGACTCGGGTCAACTTTACCCACGAAAGAGAAGAGGAATGTTGAAAACTCCTAAACAAACTCACCCATTATGCCGCCGTTCCCGTCCGCTTCACTAACCAATCTTTCTCCGCTTGACATTCCCTCTCACAAACTCAGTACTCAACTCTGTGAAGTAGCAGTAGTAGTAGTAGTAGTACCTAGAGGGATACGCAAATTATTGGGCGTAATGGCATGTGATTGACGCGAGAACGTCACAGCAAATTGCGTAAATTCCGTACGTTTTCTTTTGAGAATATCAGCCCGGAGTCATCGCGAGATTTGCGAATCAGTTAAACAACTACCAACTTAGAACTACAAAAACGTCCTATAATACTATTTCTACTGAAGTTATAATAATAATAATAATAATAATAATAATAATAATAATAATAATAATAAATTAATGAAAATAAAATAATAATAATAACCTAACAAGCACTGTATATAAAAATAAAGACTATCACTGTCTGCATATATACAATGACATATGATACATAAACGCAAAAACCTAACCCTTAAAGACAACGGTTAACTCCTGTCTCTTGGGACAGTCAACAGTGCCATCTAGAGGGCGTTCCCACTTGATACATTTTTTTTTTTTTTTTTTTTTTTTTAACCCTGTCATTGAACAAGATCTTGAATTTCTTATTTAATTCCAGTCTCAGGCTCAGATTCTCAACAACATTATACTCACAGTATCATTAAGGCTGACAGGAATTAACTGTACTTTTGGATGTATCTTAACATGCACCAAAATATTGCAAAAAGTGTCTCTGCTGGTGTCAGAGATCACCAACTTGAGTACATTTTGTCCTCTGGTGACCATATTTTTTTGTTCTTGCTCTCAGCAATCAGTCTGTCAATCCACCACCTACTTGTAAAGGCCTTTCAGTTTAAACTTAAGTGTTATGTGCTGACTGACAGACAGATATCTGATACTTCACCACATGGAGGCTCGAAACTGCTGGGGCTCAGATTGCATGATTGTACTTATGGAATGCAATAAATTCCACAAACCATGAAAAGGAAAGAAGAAAGAGTAGATGAACGCAGTGCTGCAAAGGGTTTTGAGAAAAAAAAAAAAAAAACACTATCAAAGAGCATAGCAGACACAAGCCATCCTACGCAAGGCAGCAGTAAAATCAATGCACTGAGCTTCAGCAGCAGCAGCAGCAGCATATACTGGAGCGTACACAGCAGCTTCTGCCTGTGAAATCAAATGAAATGGACTGTGACGAAGAGGAGAGTGAGCGTGTCACATCACATTATATAAAGCTGGCAGATGACATACACAAACCTTCCCATGAGCCACCTGTGTGTCTGTGTTAATATGTGGTAATATGTGTACACTTGATTAAGCTGTCGTCTGAGAAAGGCAATGAATTAATTACATGGCTTTATAGCTTGCAACACTCTGAAAATGTTTGCCTCTATTTTGTTTATGTCATTTACACATGCATACACTTACAGCACATTATCAATAAAAATAGGCTTTACATTCCCAATCCTGTGACAGGAATTTGAGTAATTTGTTAAAGACAGACTTAAAAGATCTTTTACAGATGACCTAGTCCTCAAACAATCCTAAAAATCCTGCCTATGTCATGACAGTTAAATGTTAATATTACATTGCTATGATTCTGCATTACTGTTTGGCCTTCACTGCCTGAGTTATGACAAAATACTCACACAAGGTGTCAGTGTGGGTAATACAATAAGGAATGCATGAGCCTGACTCATTTTGTGGTTTAAGACTGAAAACACTAATCTCATAGTCTTTCCTGTAACTGATAAATGAGAACAATTAATGTACAAAAAATGGATTTAATACAAGCAATGTGAGATTTAATACCTGATGGGAGAATATATGGCTGCGTGGAAAAGAAAGGCCATCTGTAACTCAAATAATGTTTTTCGCACATCTCATTTCAAACTAAGGAAATGGAATTATTATTCAGCATCCACACACAGTCTTGATTTCATCAGCAGGGAGGTAATTTTCTTCCTCAAATGTTTAGGATCTCATTGGCTGTGATATAGGCTCTCATATAACCGCCTGGCGCGCTGATATGCACACTATGCAAATCAGTCAACATATGCAAATGATTTGTGCATTGTTTGTAGTGTATTATTTAGCAGGAGGCGGAATGTTGAAACAAATAGCTGCTACCCTCTGTTTTTCATCACTGTTTGTCTCTGTTCAGCAGTAATCAATGGTCCCCTTTTGCCAGCACAGTGTGGGTTTGCTCAGTGCTCATTTTTATGAACTGTATCTATTTGCTGTCCCTTTGTAGCAGGGGGTTCTGGGAGCGGGTGTGCATATGCGCTCATGCATGAGGTACACAGGCATGCAGTGTAGTCGGTATGTATGAGAGAATAATGATTCGTGCCAGTGGAGGAGCTGCCTGTCATCTTCAGCGGCAGCTCATTAGGAAGGATAAGAAAGTGGGCTCTTCCTCCCAGAGCAGACCAAGGGAAGCTGAAGGCCTGTAATAGCTCAACAATCCTCTCACTTTACACAACATTTTAATATAAGCAAGCTGAAGAGACACACGCGGGACTTCATTTTTTTTATGGAGGCCACACAGACTATTTTTATTGTTAAAGAATACACCTGCATTAAGACGTTCATCCTCCATCTGAAGAATTCATCTCTGATTAATTTGAGGGATGGAAGATGCAAAGGAATCAAATAATGACAGACAAAGATTGAGATGTAATATTTAGCAGATACCGGGAAAGAAATTAAATCAATGCAACACTCAACGCTAATAATAAATGTCTGACTTATATCAAATAATTTAAACCACTTGATCATATGTGGTAGTTATTAAATGCAGCATAAAGGGATGAACTGGTGCATTACAGTAATCCTGTATCAATATATCAAAGTCAGTATTTTAGAGTCAAAGCATTAAATAGAATTCAATTAAAACATATCCCCCTGAGATATTCAGTAAGCTTTTTTTTTTTTTAAATTAAATAATTGCCTTGATTTGAAACAGCATGATGCAACAGTTTTTTCTGATTTTTTTTTTTTTTTTTTTTGGAATGTCATTTGCAGTGGACAGCATCTGGGTTTTTTTTTTTTTTTTTAAGTAAAACTGTGAAACTTGTTCAGTGCAGAGGACAAAAATGCATTGCTGGGTCTCAGGAGGGTATTTCCATGATGGAACACAAGATTTTGATTTGACAATTCAGCATACTCAATGAAAACACTAGCTGTGGCCCCTTTATGATTCCATTTGAAAATGTAGTGGGTTCATTCATGGCCCATGCCACACCTTTCCACTAAGTGTCATGAAAACTGGTGCAGTGGCTGTTGCATAATCCTGCCAAGAGACAAACAAACAGCACAAATGGAAGCATAATTTCCTTGGAAGATGTAATTAATGGGCTGCCTGTGCCATGGTGGGAAGCAGGTGAGGGATCAGGCCTATGTCACTGCATTAGTCATTCCGACTGATTGGTCAGCGCTGTGGGGCATAATAATTAGAATCATTTTATCTATCTAGCACTTTTTTCAGATTACAATTAAGAGCCTTTTAAGACATCCACGGTACACCAGAATTATCAACATTCAACTGCTTTTTTTGAGTTGCACGATTAATCAAATTACAGTTACAAAATCACAATGACACTTAAAATGTTCTCCTGGCAGTTACATACATATACAGTATAATAATGTAAATGTGACAACCTCTGTTTTCTACACATTTGCTTATGATAAAGTCATACACGATAAAAAAAAACAAAAAACAAAAAAAAAAACAAGACCAAGCGAGTCAACTCATGCTACTATTATCTTATTGAATCTGTTACTTTTTCCACCACATTCTGCAGCTCTGGTATCTATCTGGTAGTTTTGAGCCAATACACATGACTGACGAAAGTATAAGTGCAGTTTAAAAAAATACTCTCACATGAATTAAATGCTGAAATGTTAATTACAGTTTCTAGTTCCTTTCAGAAAGCTCATACAGTATTGGTGCTTCATTTTTCAAAGGATGCACCCTTTTCTGGTAACCTACAACACTATACATGTGATAAAATTTCAATGTAAAAAACTTTTTTCCAATTTATATGAAGGCAGCCAAATGAATCACACAATACACTACATATTGACTGACAAAACACATA
Source organism: Apogon hyalosoma (assembly GCA_037367295.1). Lineage (NCBI taxonomy): Eukaryota > Metazoa > Chordata > Actinopteri > Kurtiformes > Apogonidae > Apogon > Apogon hyalosoma. Next base: position 14,768,981 of record JAPQRP010000003.1, read on the forward strand.
AGGTCATTACACTGCATACATGTAATTCATGCAACACAAAGCCACTATATTTATTACCCCACCCTGAAGGGGAAGCAAGGGGTATTGTTTTTGGTTCCATTTGTTTCTTTGTTTGTTTCTTTATTTGTTAACACTCTAACAGCAAAAATATTGGTTGAATCCATACCAAACTGGGTTTATAGATTGCGAGTGACCCAGAATAGATGTCATGACATTTAGGGAAAAGTAGGTCAAAGTTGAAATTTTTTATGAATTTTTTAAAATCTTTTTTTCCCCCATTTACCTATAATGGGTGAAACTTCAAATGTCTATTAAAAACATCAACTTTGTTTCAATGTACTTCAAACTTGGCACATATATAGAGGCAATTGATATTATGACATCACCACTCGCATCAGCATGATGACATCAGCTGAATCGATGCCAAAATAAGCTACAATATGTGCGAGGGATGGGGTTTGCTGTGCCTGGCACCACTTGTTTTATTAGTTTTAATTGCACAGCTGTTTAATATCCTTTATCTATCTTTATATTTTATTCTTTTATTTTGATTTTATTTATTCTTCTGTACAACACTTTGGTCTGCTGTGCTTTACAAATAAATTAGAGAGAGAGAGAGAGAGAGAGAGAGAGAGAGAGAGAGAGAGAGAGAGAGAGCGAGCGCCTAATTGTTAATCTTCCCCTTGTAAGTCATTTTGGAAAAAAGCGCCTGCCAAACGCATAAATATGAAATGTAAATGTTTATTTGAGATGCACTGATCATTCATATATACATGCAAATAAGAACATTTGCTTGCATGAGTTCTGAAACAATGGGTGCTAAGGTCAGAAAACATCAGAAGGAACCATGGTGGTCCCATTATCATCCAACCGCCCCACATTCACATATCTCCTTATTCTCCATTTCTCACTGCAATAGGAGATTGTTTTTCAGCATGGTTGTGGAGAGTTTATGCCAGAAATCTCTAAACAAGACATTATTTCCATAGAACAGGCGGCTATCCAAGGCTGGATTAGACATACCTGGGCATATGTCCCACGTTGATTAGCCAGGGAAAACATCCTTTGTGATGTTAATGAAATTGAGTGGATGAATCCAGACCAAAGAAGTGATTACACTGTAGACCAGGTTGTAATTAGATTAACTGAGAAGTATGGAATCATGCTTGTTCATATGTTGTCAAAGTTTTCCTCTTTTGTTCATTACTCTACTCTACTCTACTCTACTCTACTCTACTCTACTCTACTCTACTCTACTCTACTCTAACTGTATTTTCTTCTTTCCGTATTATTTTCTGGAACAAAGTAGCTGTTTCAAACCAGTAAACTGTCTGTTCAACACCGCAAAGCTGGAAAACAAAGGAATACCCACCAGCAATGTTGTCTTTGTCTTCACTGTCTTTGACATTATGCATCAAAGATGTGTATTTTGATGTGATGCAAAGAGAAAAATAAAAAATATTCATATCAACATAAAACATAAATGTGCAAATGTGTATACACAGTTACACAACTTCATGCATATACTGTTTATAGTTTTATACACACTAGCATATGTACAACACAGACAGACGCATGCAGACACATATTTACAATAAATAAAGAGCAACTATTTGAGTTACAACAGATTTAAACTTAGCAGCATGAAACTGTATCCTATTTTTAACAGAAAATCTCAGCCTTTGTGGAACTGGTGGTGATGTATGAGCCTGATTTTCACAGTCAGCCACCAGTCTCGATAAGAATGGCAACAAAGAAGTGCAATTACACTGATTGTGTCCAATGAGTGATGTTTTCTAACAAGCTCAGAAGAGTTGTTACATACAGAAAAGCTGTGGCTATTTATAGAGACTGTTTCACCATTCATTCCTAACACTATTAACCAGCATCAGTAGTGATATATTTTAATCACCAAGAGCCAGCTTCAGAATGGAGATTTAGTTTACAATGACTGTACAAAGTGTAAATCAATAAAAGATCCTGAATGTAAAACACATCAAATATATGTTCTAATGGTACTGCCTCAGTCAAACAAATGTATTTGCATGGTCTGAACTAAATATGAAATATAATCATAAAAACACAGTTACTGGATAGACAAAACATCATGTAGTAAACTACTAAAAAGATTGTTTTTGGTTAAAAATATTTGTTATATTACTTATACCACACCTCTGTAACCTCTGAACATCAGTTAACAGTTAGCTGATTAGCTCATCTGGTTTTCTTGCTGTGTATCATGTGTTTTATGTTATTTATGTATTATTTATATACCTGGTGTCAGAAGGAAGGAAAGAAAAAATATCAATAAATACACATATGTAACATGTAGCCATGCAAATACACTTTTGTGCAAAAGTATTGGTTGGTTATTTTACTGGGTAATAATGATCACATATATAAAATAAACATATTTTAGTATTGTTTAATAGAAATGAGACAGACAAAACAAAAAAAACCCAAAACACTCAGACCAAAGCATCCAGTATTTAGTGTGACCTGCTTTTGCACTTTGCATGTCTTGAATTGTTTTGTTCGGTCAATAAGAGACTTACTGAACTAATCTCTACCTGTTTTACACCAGGTTTCAGTTGACACATTCCAAACATTTCTTACTGTTAGGTTTACTTTTCTCATGTGAACAGAGCTCACTTACTTTTACCTACAGGAGCTATTTCATTCTTATTTTTTGTGTGTGATGTATATATATTCCCTGTATCTTCTTATTACTTAATAAGGACACTAGTAAATTCATACATATGTTATTAACAACTTTGTATAAGCAACCAAGCAAAAGGTTGCCTTTGCACGGTACTGAACAAAAATAAATTAATTCATGGATACATACATATAAACTTATGTTCATGTTATATTTTACTGAATTTCATTGAAAAGAGGTGTTATATATGACATTTTTCATATATTATATATCCACTGATAACTAAAAATGAACAAAGAGAAAAGAAAAGGGAAAAAAACTATGATTGATGCTCATTTTTATAAGTAAAGACTTGGAATCCCTTTAGTCTTTTAGTGTTTGTTTGCAGGACGGCCAGATGACAGACAGATGGATGGATGGATGGACGGACGGTCGGACGAACGGATGGACGGACAGATGGATGGATGGATGGACAGTACCAACCCTGTTATTGCATGTTAGAAGATTAAATACTTTTATAGATGTCACAAATTGAAGACATGGGTCAGATGATGCTGTTCAGTCGGAAAAAATAGTTTGTGGTTATTAATGAATTCTAAAGTTTGTAGACACACACAAGACACGGAGATTCATATCCTTATTCATGTTCCTTATTTTTGTGTTTTCACTCTTTGATGATCTTATCTTTGCAGGTACTTCAACCCCTTTTTCTGTTGTTTTTATGACTGAACCACACCAAACCATAAAAGGTGATTTACATGTCTTTTGGAGTGTCTTGTTCGCTAAAAAATGCTGTAAGACTCCAGATTTGCATCCAGCTTTGAAACTATTGACGCAATATTAATAATTATCTAATTAAAAACTTCACACACTGTAAAATTACTGTGCAATAACTACAAGCAGATACATTAAATTCTTACATATACAGCAGATGTATTATTATTATTCTCAAAACATGTTGGAATTTGTTGATGGTTATAATCTCCAAAAAGCATTATTAATAGTATTTTGTAATTAAACTGCTTTTGTGATAATATTCCATTTGAAACCTTGTTTTGCTCCCTCTGTGAATACATCTGTCACCAGCCTCCATCGGGTTCCACATTTCATTAGACTTGCTCTCTTTCATGTTCCCTCGTTTGACATAAAAACGTCTCATTGTCATCATTTATTTCCATCTGAAAGTGTAATTCTGTTTCATCTCTCCACCGTGGTACAAACCCATGAGCTGTGGCGCCGCTACAGCCTCACCATTTTCCCATCAGCGCCGAGATTTCCGCTCACATCAAAAGTTCCACAGAGAGGCAGAGATATCAGACACACCGAGGCGTTGACCACGGTGAAAAAAATGCACAGGATCTCCCTTGAACATCTACCAGTCTATTCCAGGATTCTCTACAAAATAAATGAACACGTCTATTCTTTCTGGAGATTTATGGTCTTTTCTCCCACTTTACCTTTATCTCTAGGCTGATCCACCTCAGAGTGGGAAGTCCAATTACAGTGCTGAAAAGTGAACATTTCCATTCCTGAGGCTGGAATCATTATGTTTTACTACTATCTAGACAAGCGAGTGAGGACAGCTGACTATTTTGCCATTTATCAGCCTCCGCAAAAGGCCGAGGAATCACATATGAACAGAGAGACGAGAACAGACGGGAGGCTTGCATGTGGTGAGTGTGCGTACAGTCTTTTCCCGTCTTTGTTCTTACAGGATGTGATAGTCAGAGCTTAGAATGGGCCCATCTGCTGCCACATGGTGTGGGTCCCTACAGCAATGTGAGCAACATTAAAGTGAGACAAATGGGCACGAGCACAAACAGAACATGCACATGTAGTCAGACACAGGTTACATAATCATCATTGGTAAGAAATACAAATCAGTCCAATATTTCATCTACTTGGACAGCAAAGAGAAGAAACTTTTCCTTCTGAAGCTCCAAAAAAGACAATATCTCACGCATTTACCTTGTTCATAACTACACTGTTGCCCATAATTTTGTTTTCAGACACATTTCTCTTTTTATTCCTATTTATACTAGGGTTAAGGTTGGGGTGAGGCTGTACGTATATATGTAGGCTGTCAATGTTAATGCATTAACACGGATTAATCCATCATCATGATTAATCTGATTAAAAATTTTAACGCAATTAGCCCATCTGCAGCACAGAATGACTCTGAATGACTCACAGAATGAATGTCTCTGGCAACACATTTGGGTCAGTTTGTCCAAGGAGAGTTACCATCGTGCATGATCAAATGGTCAGTTGGTCCGGTAGTGACAGGCAGCAGAACCAACCCATAAAGATGGAAGACACTAAAACAGCATGTTGGCCCTTTGGATGGAAATATGAGGACAAAAAAACCAAGACAGAACAGCTGACCAACATAAAGTTTTATGCATGGATAAGATAAGATAAGATAAGATAAGATAAGATAAGATAAGATAAGATAAGATAAGATAAGACATACTTTATAGTCCCCGTGGGGAATTTTTTTCCTGGTCTCCATTCAGCTGCAGTTTACAGGTGGACAGAATAAAGACGAGCCAACAGAATAAAATGGAGAAGTACCAGATAAATAGATTTGCACGTCATACGTCATAAATACATACATATTCATAAACTAGTTATTGCACAGATGTAGATTGCACATACAGGTATGACATGATTGCACCATGTAGCTTATTGCTCTGACAGATGTTATTGATTGTTTAGCAGTCTGATGAATGTTGGGATGAATGAGTTTTTGTTGCGATTCAGCCTGGTTCTGGGACCCTGAATCTCCTGCCAGAAGGTAGGAGCTGGAGCTCATGGTGTAGGATGTCAATCGGGTCAGACAGTATTTTCTTGCGACAAACATGTTAAGTGCATATATATTCCCTTCTTTCTTGAGTCTGTTTGTTCATGCAAAATGAAATGTGATTAATATAGATTAAAAGTGAATGCTAGTTAATCGTGATTCATTGAAATTAATCCACAGCAGCCCTGCAATTAATCTGATTTAAAATTGTAATAGTTTGACAGCACTAATTTATATACATCATTAATCACATTTGACCAGATATAATGATTACATACTGAGTCCCACTTACACTTTATCTATCAACAATAAATCACATTGTCACAATATTTTTATGAGAAAAGGCAAAAATACTTCATTCCAATATATATTTTTTTAATATATTTCATTTATTTCTTTGTTAAAACTAGTTTTTACATGACAATTTAAGTATAAGAAGAAGAGGAAGAGGGAATGTGCCTTTTTCATTTACAAGGAAAGAGTAATAAGAATAAGAATACGAATAAGAATAAAAATAAGAATAAAAATAAGAATTAGAATAAGAATAAGAATGAGAAAGCTGAAACACTGGCCTATTTCTAAATAAATAAATAAATAAACTTACCTACTTATGTAAATATTCAGATTCAGAATAGTTTATTAATCCTAGTGGAAATTGTGTGGTTATAGTTGTTCCATGCACGTATAAGAAAAAGTAGCAGGGAAAAAATGGTCAATGTTACATATTTATTAAATATGTAAAGCTCTAAATACACACATATTTGTAGCTCTAAATATACTAAATATATATAAACACGCAGTTAAAACACAATTACAACAACTGAACAAATATTTGTACAAAATGACTCTTACACTTGAATAATGTGTGTGTTTGCATGTTGTAATTGTCTATTATTTAATGGCTCCAAATGAAGATGATACATTATGGATAAAATGTTAAACCTTGATTATACCTGATGATATTTTATTTATTACATACATAAAACAATTGAAGTAATATAGAAATAGGAATTCTTGCATTAGTGATGACCTCTATTGATAAAAGATCAAGATAAAGAATGGGTTATTAGGTGCTGGTGTCACATGTGGAGGCAGCATTATGAATGAACAGATAAAGGACTGCATCATGTATAGCATGTTAGTACGTGATTGATTTTCATAGGCACTAATGAGAGAATGTGTTCTGCTTACTGATTGAATGATTAACGGGAAGATGAGTTGATTAATAAAGGGGTCATAAATAATAACAAAGGGTTAATAACGGGAGGAAGAATAGAAGAGACAGAGTTGGATTAAATATTAAGATGTGGAGTTAAAGCTATGGTGCTGGATAGTTTCATCTATCCGTAGGCTACAGGGAAATTGCAAGCTTTGCTGTTGCTTTGAGCTTTTCCTCCCTCTTCATCACAGCCAAAGCTACTCCAATCCACCTGTCAATCTCCTACTCAATCTGCCTTTACCTCTCAACGTACTGTAATTCAAGTGGTCTGAGAGGACAAGGAAAATCCACATCTAATCTTCACTTGTGTTGTCAGGGTTAGTGATGTCAGTCTAATCACAGGTGTTTTCAGACGGGGAGGAGGGTTAAATACATGACTGGGCTTTAGGCCTGTTTACATGGCAATGGTTTTAGGATGAAACGCAAAGTTTGTAGATGTCCTGAAACAGAAACTTTTAAATATAGCCTCCAGAGAGGAATTTTTGTCAGATGCAGCAGCCATAGTCACTGTCAACAGGTGTGTTTTCAGTGAAAATGGTGACGCCATGCTCCAACTGTGTGCATGTGCATTACCCTTTCCAGTGTTGAGCAGACTTAAACTACATGTAGTTGCAGGGGTGCCACTACCCATTGTGGGCCCCATGAAAGGTAAACGTTGTGGACCCTTTCATAAAATTCAGTGTCTTGTCGATATGTTGGAGCAGGGGTGGGGTGGTTGCATGGTCCACACATAACATCACTTACGCTAGCATGAAAACAAAACTGAAACCTAACATGCTTTCAATGTCCGACTCCTGACTTCTGTGCCTCTCTTATACAGCTGATCTTACACAACATTTTTACAGCTTCTAGCCTGTATCCACTGGATCCCCTCCATTGCTCTATAGGCCCCCCACAAATGCTGGGCCCCATGAATTCTTCATGTTTATCCCCCCTTATCGGCACCTCAGTGTAACTGAACTACATAGTTAAACTACGTTTTGCTGTAACTTGCTGGTAATTAAACTACATTCACATTTTGTGCCGCTTCAAGTAGTTCAAGTGCATTTTGGGTAATTTTTTGTAGTTTAATTACACTATTTGCCAACAATAATTTTGGGCAACAACATAATATTAAGGGTTTTTATAGATGTATTTTTTGTAATATAAATTGCATTTCACCATTGAACGTGTATTTTGTTTCATATACACCACATGCACATTCTCAATTCTTGACCAGGGGTAGAAATGTAGTTTGTCTGAACTACTGCTATGCTGAACTACTTGTAGTTTTACAAGCTACACTTGCAAAGTAGCTTCCCCAACACTTTCATTCAAATTACCATGTACGAACAGCAATAACAGCTTGCTGTACTTCTACTGTTCTGTGGAGGAACATGTAGTGGAATGGAGTGTTTCATTACAAAGTTACATCATGGACTAGGTGTCTGGTATGCACACACTACAGTGTTTTCAGTCCATTTCAGTGCCCCAATGTAAACAGAGATCCTTTTCAAGACACAAAGAAATACTTTTGTGTTTTTGGGTGATTCTCATTTTTACAAGAATACCTTTTGTCTTACGGTGTTTGCAGATGGATGGATGGATGTTAACCCTATTACTATGCATGTTAGAAGATTAAGTTTGTAGATGTCAGATATTGAAGACATGGGTCAGAGGGTTTTCAGTCCATTTCAGCGTCCCAGTGTAAACAAGGATAAGTTTCAAGACAAAAAGAAATATTTCGGTGTTTTTGGGTGAAACATTGTTGTGTAAATGGGGCCATAATTACAAACCACTGATCAGATTCAGTGAGGAAAACATGTATAAGTATATATTCTGTATGGGAAAATAAAAGTGTGGTGGGTAAACTAAAAGCACTTTTCACTCAAAGTCAGACTGAAAAACAGAAAAACTAAACCAGCCCTCAGACCACATACTGTTTGTGCAAACTGTAGAGAGAGAAATTAGTGCCAATAATGATGACTATTACATTAAATTACCAACATATGCAGGAGGATTTTTATTTATTTATTTATTTATTTTTTGCAATTTGTGGGCAAATGAATTACCCACAGCACACAGCTATTAGCAATTTGAGCGAACAGAAATTAATACAGCCACCTCTTGGGTAAACAGGTCTATTATGTGAAGCTGACCTTCATTATGCCTTCTTCAAGGTCACCAGTATTCAACAGTGGGGTTTGACTAGTGTTATGGTACATCAGATTGGTCTTGGAATTTGAAGGTGCTGGTCTTGTCTCAGTTAAGACCACAACTGTAAGGAAATCACTCAAAGTTCCTGCACAATTTTTGTTTATTCTGTCAGAAGTGACATGGCGATTACTCAGCCCATGTTAAGAAATAGGAAATGTTTATACTTGACCTTTACTAATAGTACAGCCAAAATTCAATAATCTGTCATGACTGTCATCAGGAATTCAAAAAATATAAATGATTCCAAAAAATACAGAATACAAGAAAAACATAATCTTCCTGGTTGAACATGACTTTTACACTTAAATAATGAATGTGTTGTAATAGTCATAGATGTTATAATAATGAAATGAAATGAAGATGACACATTATGGAAGAAATGTCATGATTGCCTTGATTATAACAGAAGATATTAAATTTGAAAAAAATTATTGAAGTAAAATAGAGAAATGAAAAACAAAACGAGAAAAATGACAGTTTATTATTATTATTATTTTCAATAATAATGTTCTTCTTGTTCTTCTTATTATTTTCAATAATAATAAGAAGAACAAGGACAAGAGAAAACAATAATAAAAGTCTTTCATTGTCTATGGCAACACCATAACCTTTCGCATTTTAACTATATAGTCTTTGTCAGGGCATAATACAAAAGATGTGCATGAGTTTTCTAACCTCAGTGCATCATGGGATGTTAATCAAGTTGATTAAAAAAAGGATAAGGAAGTACAAGAAACAACAATATACAACAACAACAAAAACAAGATATATCAGAGTACTGAACAACCATTGTTACACAGAGTTCCCGGAAAAAAGGTGGGATCACCATCCCACCTTTTTTCCACCACTGACCGATTTCCACTGCCAAGAAAAAGGAGTAACAGAGGTGAGACAGGCTGGACTTTTACACAGCGGACCTGCGTTCTGGAATCAAAGGGGCAGTTACGCAGCACAACGTATAGTGTGACACATACTCTTGCTCGTCGGAAATACCCCGAGCCCCGAGCATAGCATAGCTAACCTCTCCAGAGTCTTTCACCATTCCACAAATGTAAGTATGGATACAGTCCTCTGCCCGAAGTGACAACAGCTTACGGATCTCAGCGTCTCCCCAGTTCATCTCTCTGGTCACGTTGATATATTTGTTTACTGTACTCGGCCCGCGCTCATTTTTAAAACCCCCTGGTGGGGGGGTCAAACGTGCAATATGTCATCAAAACGTCACACCTTGGTTGCAGAATGAGAAGTATTCTTTTACATAGCATTCCAGAATCATTATTCCACCTTTATCACAGCTCTGTTACTACGTCCAGAGGCGTTACAGAGCTGTGATAAAGGTGGGACCAAATGATCCCACAATTTCATTTACACAGACGTTGTTCCGGAATAAAGATGAAATATTCCCGTAACAGAAACAGAAGCGCTGTGTAAAAGGGGCTAATGTAATCACGATTGTTGCTGCCACTAAATAAAATTACATTTATTAAGTCTTTACTATCTGAATGCTTCTATTTCTTAGTTAAATCTGGGCTCTTGTGCATATTTAAGAATATCTGGTTTCAGACTGTCTCAGTTAACCACATTTAGAAGAAAACATGAACAAAATTAAGATTAAAAGGATTAGTAACTGATGGTTAAACTGATATACAAGAGCCTGCAGATTGTTAACACACAGTAAAGTGTGGCATCCAAATTAGATTGAAATATAACATCCAATAAGTGTTGCATGAAATGGCTGTCTCCCAAATAAAAGCTCCTGGGAGTTAACTAGTTGGAAAGCCTTAAAGAGAGCCAAGTGTTTATTTTGCATTAGAGTTGTTTTATCTGGCCACCTTATTCTGCTTGTTGGTGCTTTTATCACTTTTTAGCTTCATTGTTATTCAAATGCTAATAAACAGCATTTCCCTCTTACTGCACAATTTCTGGAATTACAGTTTAATAAAGCTTAATGCAGTTTCTTTTAATTTCTAAAGATCAATGGAAAAAATGAGAAGAGAAAGCGCAGAAAATCAACTGAGGACAGTGGAAATTATGATTAAAAAGATAAATGGAAATAAATGATTAAATGAATATCAGTTATTCGGTTATCAAGACCGTAGTGACTGATTTTTATCCACATTAAATTTCCCAAATGACACATAAAAAGCAAACAGAAGTGTGTGTGTTCCTCTGTTTGACTGTAGCTAATGACAAACACTGTGAAACAGCTTTTCTACAATCAGAGAAGTGATGTGTTGTCCAGACGGTAACTGTCAGGAAAGCTGTCAAAACCAGGTCTTTCACGGAGTCCTCTTTGTTTTTGTGCATTTCATTAGATATGACAGAAACTGGCATTCTTCCCATGACTCCTTCCATCCGTCTCAGAACCGTGGAAAACAACCTGAGCTCAAAGCAGGAAAGTGGGATTTCTTTGAAACCTCCTACTCAGTCCTACGCAAGACGAGGCTGCAACTTTAGAGATTTTGTGAGATGGTAGCGAATAAATAAACTTTCATGATAATAATGCGAGGCATAGGCTTTTACAAAGCACAAGCTAAACAAAGCGGCTTTCAGTGGAAGTCTGCTTTGATTTCACTGCTCATGAATCTAACTGGAGTCTATCCAATAGGAGACCCACCTCAGGGGGCTATAAAGAGTCACACTTTGAAACTTTGTACACATTTCCAAAAGTTCTGCTTTCATTAGCTGTGTTCCACTGAAGTGTAAATAAGGCATGTTTGACCAGACTTCAATACTAGAACACCAAACTGCCTTGTGTGTGGGGAATAAGATGACTTCAAAACTTTATAGTGCACTAATAGAAATACTCTGAAATTGAAAATTTCAACGTTTAGTGTGCTATTGGAGGACATAACAAGACTTAATTACTTTTGCGAAATTTTTCAAAATGGTCTACTGTTATGTCAAAAATTAAGGTTAATGATGTGACCATATTTGGTTCCTTGCCCATAAGTGGAAAAAAAAATCCAAGATGAAAGGAACATGTATTTTAGAAGACTAGAACATCACTTTTAGAACATTAGACCAACATAAGTGCTGATTCAGACCCCTGTCAACACACTCATTATCACTTTGAACATCATTCCTAACATTAGAACCAGTACTTCCAGACGTGTCAAAAGTTTTCAAATTCATTACTCAGGTAGAAGTATAGATACTAGGGTTTAAAAAGACTTCTGTAGAAGTTGAAGTATCAACTCAAGATTTTTACTCAAGTAAAACTATAAAAGTACTGATTTCAAAACTACTTAAAGTATAAAAGCAAATGTAAGGGGAAAAATACCATTAGGACAAAAGCTTAGGTGGCATCACAGGGGCCTATAGTGCACTACTCCACCTCCACAAAAAAAAAAAACCAACACTTTTCTTAAGGCCATAATGACTATAATGTTATATTAAAATGTTAATGTTGAAAAATTTGGGATGCACTAGTCTACCTGTTTCAGCTGCATATATGCCTATTGAAAATGAACGAATTTTAGTCCAAAGCAAATGTATTTAAGAACCATTTATGTGTACTACTGAGCATTAACATGTGTTTCATGGAGCTGAAGATATGAGGACTAGTTGAATGGAAGTATTGGAATGGTGCAAAAAGTCAGGAGCAATGGATCATGTACAAACCAATAGGGTGTCGGAATGGTATATGTTTATACTTCTTATTATTTCTCATTATTATCTTCTTATTTATCGGGATTTTTTTTTTTTTTTTAAATTTGAATGATGACAAGCCGGAATGAAATAGGAGTAACAAGGCTATTATTAAAATGTAAGAAAGTACAGATAATTGTGTGAAAATGTAAGGAGTAGAAGTAAAAACTGGGCTGAAAAATTGTTACTCCAGTAAAGTATAGATAACCAAAATTTCTACTTAAGTAAGGTAATGAAGTGTTTGTTCTTTGTTACTTGACGCCTCTAATTACTTCATGGCACCTAACAAAACAGGTCCACTCACTGTTCATGCAGAGGTGGACCTGACAGACCCTGTAGACCACATTGGACCTGATATTGTTGACTCACTGTCGTCACTGGAACTGTTGCTGTCACTGTCTTGTATTGCATGCAGAAATGACTAAAAATAGTCACTTGCCCGATAAAGGGTTAATTACTGTGGAAAAATAAAACAAGCAAGTGTGTCTCTTAATGTATGCTCTGCATGTTTGCTATCATGATTCCTCAAGGGGTGGAAAATGAATCAGCCAGATTGATGACGCCTGTGGTTGCACCGCCCTGAACGTTCACTAATTACAGTCAAAGTGGTTTGTAATTTGGCTCCCTCTGCTACATGCCATTGTGCATTTACTCAAAATGTCATGTTTTGCTTTGCAAAGTGCAGCGAGTTAATACAAAACTGAGCCAGTGTTATTTTTTTTCCCCTTTCTTAATGAGGTTTCACACCTCCCAGTTTATCTCAGGCCTCGGGGGAGCTGAGGAAATGAATGTTAAAAAAGTGAGAGAAACAAGTGAGCGTCGATAAGTCATCAGGTGTGATAGTGACTAAAAACAGATTGTCTTCACAGGCGTGCCGCGCACAGGCTCCTCCAGGTCAACCCACATACTGTACAGCGTGCAAGAACAAGAGCTGTGACCTCATAGGCAAGAGAAAGCATGTTTTTAATGCTAAAAACAACTACAGCGGCAGCAGAGGTAAAAACAGAAGCATTGTGGGAGTTGTTGTGGCCTCAACTTCTCAGACTCGACACAGATGTTTCCACAGGGCACGCATCACTTCAGCTTTACATAACACTGACACCAACAGTAAGAATCCATCAGGAGACGTGTACATGCTTTCTGTACGGGGAGGGGGGAAATGTGTGACATGCGTAAACTAGAGGCACTTTTCATTCCTGAAGTCAGACAGAAGAGCTGTTTTCAGAAGGTGTGAATGTAAAATGTCAGCATTCACAGCACATACTGTCTGTGCAAACTGTATGGCGAGATTAGTATAATAATGATGTACAGGATCTACACATGCATAAGGGTTTAAGTAATTTGTAGACTAATGCATTATTGACAACACACAGCCCTTAGCAGTCTGAGCAAAGACAAATGTATACAATCACAGCTTGAGTAGGTATTGACTGAAGCAGGTTTTGATTCTGATTTCCTCAAGGTTAAACATGTTCAACAGTGGCTTCTGCCTGTCACTGTAGTGCTTCACATAGGTCTTGGTCTGTGAAGGTGTTGGCCTTGTCTTTGTCTCAAAACACTCTTGATTTTACTTCAACTCTAATGAAGACCACAGCTGTAGAGATAAATCATTAGTTTCTGCTTCTTGATTCAACGTTCAATAGACTAGTACACTCTGCAATTCACTGGCAATGGGAATCATCTCAGCCCTTAGACCGTATTGATCTGTAATATATGAGTAAATTATTTGTTGTATTTTCCTTAGTGTTTCTGGTCTCGGTCTTGATTTGATCTCACATTGCTTTAATCTTGGTCTCAACTCTCTTAAAATCTTGAGCTGCACTGCAACCAGACCTTTACATTCAGTATTTATTGCACCACATGCAAAACTGCCATGCATTGTGGGTGATATGCAAGCCTAAAGTGACCACGATTGTTGACTCAACCCCCTCAGCCCTCTGATGGTCCATCTCACTATGTTCACATCCAGAGATTTGGAAATCTGGTCACCAGTGGTGGGCCTATTTCACACCTAGGCCTTCAGTGGTGTTCTACCTGACTTAATTTGCCTTTTAATATCAGTAATATACTATCAATATAATAAAACGTGCAATATAACAGGGTGTTGTGTCACAGACAGGTATCTCACATAACAAGATTGAATGCCATTACTAAAGCAAACAGTGCGACCAAGAGAAAAGCAACAAAATAAAGAGAATAGACTATTGGGAATTATTTAATAGATCTTCATGGAACAAATATAAAATATATGGTGTAAATGTTGGTCAAAAATTCTGATTCTTTAGGCCTGCAGAGAAGGCCTTGCTGACCCTGATGATCCACCTCTACTGGACACACTTAAGATTTTAAGTGCAGAATGGAAGTCAACGTTTACTACTTATTAAATGGTACCTTTAGTGAATTTTCATTGCTAGCTATTTCAAAAGATCATGTAGAATACTAGTGGTTCCATCTGGTAATTTACATGATAGCCAGTTGTCAAGTACACACAAGTACTAAGCCACTGCTCCATCAGTCAGTCATGGTCAGTGACATGTTGCCTCCTTCACAGGCTGTTCCAGCACTGGTACTGACATAGATTTGTTGTATTGTCCAATTACCTGGGTTGTGATGGACTAATCACTGACCTCATGCAGCAGACACCAGTCTAAGATGACACATTATCGGACAGTGTGTGGTTGTGTCCCAAGGACAATGGTGAAGTGCAAAGATTACAGCTGCACAAACAACAAGTATGAACACTTACTTTCCACTCAGTCTTGCTCACTGTCTGTTGCTTGTTTACTCACACTCAGTCACCTGGAAATAAGAATGGTACATAACCTCTGGCCAGCAATGGCTGCTCCCCATAAGTTCTGCGCCCATGTGTAATTCACGTAATAAAAAGGTCCAGTGAATTTGTGCCTCTCTTACTTATAAGTAACACACAAAGCACAATTAATGTTGTAAGCATGAGCAGTACAGGTACGCTTTAAGCCAGTGTGGCGTGGAAGATTGCAGCGTAATATACAGTTGTGCTCATAAGTTTACATACCCCAGCAGAATTTGTGATTCTTTGTCCATTTTTCAGAGAATATGAATGATAATACTAAAACTTTTCTTTCACTCGTGGCTAGTGGTTTGGTGAATCCATTTACTATCAAACAAATGTGTTTGCTCTTTTTAAATCCTACTGAC
>JAPQRP010000003.1:14831429-14846279 GCA_037367295.1 Apogon hyalosoma
TGAGCTATTTTTGTTGTTATCATTATATTTGTCCAAACAAATGTACCTTTAGTTGTACCAGGTATTAAAATGAACAAATGAACAAGAAATTGAAGAAAACAAGGGTGGTCTAATAATTTTTTTCGTGACTGCAGATGTTCCATTGATCTTACATTTGTTTTTCTTGTATTTTACATGCATTTACGTCTTAGATTTTTTTTTTGCCACTTATGAGTAAGGAACCAAATATGGTAATTTCACTGACCTTGATTTTCTACCTAACAACAAATTTTGCAAAATTTCACAAAAGTAATAAAGTCTTGTTATGTCCTCCAATAACACACTAAGGTTGAGTATTTCTATGAGTGCTCTATAAAGGGTTAAAGTATGCTGAGTTTGGCATTCAAGCTAAAGCACACAGTTATTCTCAGACCCCACATATAATGCTCCTTGAACAACAGTCATCAAGACAGAACAATAACTATCTGAGTGATCTCAACACATCCTATTCTTAGCAGGAGTCACAGTCTTACAGATCACAAGACACAACAGCACAAAAACCTGTGGGGGTCACATTCAGTCACACTTCAATGACCTTCCCTTCCGAAACAAAACAAAGCTCCGATTGTGTCCGACCGTCTTTTACTTGTTTTCACTGAGACATTTCAATATCATTCTGAGAAATAAAACGCCGACGGGATAAATTACTCTCATCATATGACGTTAAGTTCCTCATAAACTGGAAGATATAAACAGTTTTCCGAGGGACCTTGAAAAGATAAAAAGACTACTTCTAGATGACCGTTATGTTTATATGGTACTCTGCAAGACTCTCAGGCCCCTCTCAGGCCTCTTTCATTTATGTGTTCTGGCACAGAAGCAGCAATAATAAAACAGCCTATGAAGAAGAGGAGAGGCGAAGGATCATCTGTTTTCTGCTACACAGTGAGGAGCAGTGTCAGCTCCCAGGCACACATCAAGCTGTTTATCCAGCTGCCGCTCTGCCACGAAAGGCAAAACCTGTTGTTGTATGGAAACAGGCCTGGTGCCGGTTGTATTAAAACCCGCGCCGCACTTGTGGGAGGCCTGCTCTTCTGACACGTGTCCTCATTATTACTGTTCATTAAAACTCAGGTTTGCTTTAAAGAAACAGAACAGCACAACGGGAATAACAAACCTGCCAAGTGAACCCACGGGTGGAAAACTAGAGCTTATTGCATTTTATATCCTGCAGCCAGGCTATCACGATTAGTCCTGACTGTACTCACCAAATTATTTATCATCTCTCACTGCTGATCAGGCTGTCCATTTCAGTTGTGCCTTCCAAATATGTTGCAAAAAAACCTTAAAACCAAAAACCCTTTCATCATGGTGATTTACTGGGAGATGTATCCAATTATCACACCATTACCCACAAGGGGCCAAACTATTCTTTATTATTTTCTTTCTTATATAATGACCTCAGGAATATTGTAAAAACTGAGTAGTCTGTTGTGTTCTACTTTTGCAGTTGCCTTGTTGTAAATATCCACTGGTACAAAATGCGCAGTCACACCCACCTTAACCCATAAAGACCCAAACAACCACTGGTGAGC
The DNA here is from genome assembly GCA_037367295.1 of Apogon hyalosoma. Taxonomy (NCBI): domain Eukaryota; kingdom Metazoa; phylum Chordata; class Actinopteri; order Kurtiformes; family Apogonidae; genus Apogon; species Apogon hyalosoma. The sequence goes on from JAPQRP010000003.1 coordinate 14,833,004, forward strand.
AATATCATCTACTGATCTGAAATGTTTAATACCTGTCGATCCTCTAATCCTATCAATACATGTAAATAACTGGTGTAAAATGCAGTTTTCATGGTCATCAGATATGACCCATTTGGACGTCCTGAGGCTGCGTAGCGAACGTGGAAACACCATCATCTTCTACAACAGGGGTGTCAAACATACGGCCCGTGAGCCAAAACTGGCCCTCCGAAGGGTTCAGTGGGACACAGAAGACAGTAGACAGTAGCGGCTTGGACATCTTTGCAAAACTTCACCAATATTTACTAAATGGCGAAAAAACAGAAGTGCGTAATGTCGGTTTTTCCGTTAAATCACAAATGCAATGATTTGTTTAATTATTATCGCGAGATGACATGAGAAGTCATTTCAAAAACATGCCGAGGAACGTAAACATCGTGTTGATTTACAGATATATTCATTATTATTATATATTACCCCCTATTCCGTGCTAAATTAAAAAATGATTGGGTTTCCTGGTGTCCACACATACCGCTCCATGTTTCTTTGAAAACTCTTCTTCGCTTGTTGTAACATCCGTCAACATTCCTTTTTTTTTTTTAAATCCATGTGACTCTAGTTGCGGAAAAAAGGTCTTTCCATTGCAGTTTTGCGCGATATACCAATTGTGCTATGCCGGAAAAACCACCTCTTGCCAGTACAAAAACATTTACTTGAAAAACAAGAGTTTTGGCAAAATTGTCATTCTTCCATTAGGTACATTTTTATGCGCAAGTTATATTCATGCAATTTGAGGATCAATGGAAAAGCGACCACTGACAGTCAAGGGTGTCCTGACAAATTGTACTGATCATAAAGTTAAATGCTGTATTTGTCAGTTCCAGACGCCTTTTACTAAATGTTTTGTGTATTTTAGGTTATTCATGGATGTTCAGATTATTCACATTTTTTGTGAAAGGATAGTTTGTAAATGTAAACATTTTCACACTGTAATTTTACTGTTTTCACACTAAAATATAGAAAAAAATGGAGTTGTCATTATTTATAAGTTATTCTATTAATTTACTGGTCTGGCCCATTTGAGGTTGTAGCGCTGCATTATGTACCAATAATGGTGGAATATGTAATAATGTAATAATTTTCACCTTTATGTAGTAACACGGCATTTTCTACTAAAATTCTTGAATGCATTTTGTAATAAACTTTGTCACATTTTGTAATAACTTATTACATACTGCAACAGCTGTTAAAATGCAGGTGTAGCACTTTTTTTTAAAAGGAAATGTAATAATTTGGTGCATTATGTAATAAACCATCAAAATTGATGCCTTGATTGGAAAAACCATCATACCACCAGAACAGTAAGCATTCCAGCTTAATTACAATTCATTGAAAAAAACAAAAAAAAAACAAAACTAGTAGGCCTTTTTTGCCTTTTTTGACTGCTAAGCTGAAGTAGTAACATAGTAAACTCTGCAAATAGCCCCTCCCTCTGTAGAAATAATACATATCTATAACCATTTTCATTTAGTTTACTTCAGATGAGTTCAGACAACTTTGTTTATCCCAAATTGCTGATTCATTTGCAGCTTTCTCACATGTATAAAACAGCAATCAGTAAAAGAACCATTATGAGACATACAGGCCCACAAAATCATCAATCAATAAACAAAATCCAATAAGCAAACCCTTTAAAACAGTCATATGCACAATTAAAATGTCATAAATCCCCCTAAATATAACTCACAGGACCTTTAAAGCTGCCTGATTACTTTTTTTTTTTTAGCAATTGAGCAATTATTTAATCTAGTGGTGACATTACTGTCTTAAAAGCTCATTTTTACCAAGAACAGAAAAATAAATCCTTCTGGACACAATAATGCATTTGGCACATTTATGAAATTATACAAGTACAATAAAGAAAACTGTTGAGATTTTTGGCAAATGCTAACTATGAACACATGCTAACTGAGTGTGTGCTCTTGACTTTGACCAAAAACACAGCTAACTGTAATGCAGCAGTAGTGGAAGAGATGTTAGAAATTTTTGTTTAAGTACATATGCTGCACATTTTTATGTTTGGACAAAATAAGAATGGCTTTTAGGCTGATAACAATGAACACAGAAACATCACATGTTAAAAAAAAACAAAACAAAACATTGTTTTCTTCTATTTCAATATTTTCCCTATGTTTTTCTGACAAGGCCACAGGGAGACAGTGGAGAAAAGCTTAAGAGACACATCTGGATCAGGAGCCAAGAGCTGCAGACCCCTGGTTTAGCCCATCTAATGTAAGAAATATAATAACAATAACAATAATAATAATAATAATAATAATAATAATAATAATAATAATAATTAGAAAAGCACAGACCTCTGCCAAGGCAGATCAGTCCCCCCATCAGCACCAAAATTTAATAATTTGTTCCTTGCGCCAGTATCAATATTTCTTGAAAATTTCATCAAAATCTGTCCATAAGTTTTTGAGTTATCTTGCTAACAGATAAACAAACAAACAAACAAACCCAGATGAAAACATAACCTCCTTGGTGAAGGTAAAAACAGGAGCTTGTAATTGCTCAGATCCTGATGCGATTTCTTGCAAATGCTTGCTCTACCCAGCAGTCCTGAAGGATATTTCACTGACTGTCATATGGTGCTGTCATGATATGAACATTACTAAAGATGGCCTGAATCACACTGAATAAGAAAATTCATTCTATTTATACGCACAAACATTTGCTCTATCAGATGGAGCCATGGATTTAAGCACTGCAGTCATACCATTTGGCCAGTGAGATGAAACCCCAGTCCATCGTTGGTTTCATGGAGACTGCAAGGCCAGGATATTATTTATTCTAAGTCCAATTGTTACCACCAACTTTCACAGAAATTCTGCATATTATTCAGTCCCACGCTAATATCAGACCAAAAAAAAGGCGGCAAAATGAGGGAAAGTTTGGAAGATGAAGAGCAAAATATCTAGAAATAAAAACCACTGACATGAGTCATTGATAATGATCCAATTTCCTTTTTTGACTGATAAGCTATTACTGCACTACAGTGTGATTGGTTTGTAAAGTTTCCACCATAAACAAAGAATGAGAAAAAGAAGTGAGGTTCTTCGACTGTTTGTTTATGGTGTTTCCAGGGCCAGCAGGAGAATGGGATTGCACTCAAATGCAGCGTCTTGCCGGGCCTTGGCAGCTTTCCTGTAAGAACAGAGTGATCTTTACAGAGAGAGGGCCAGAGCACAAATGGTCTGATTCACACAGTGGCTGGGAGCTACAAAACGGGATAAAAAAAGGCTGTGATTTGAGCTATAAATCATACAAAACTATTTTAGTACAGTCCCAGAATAATCACATGAAATTCTGCATAACAGGTCCAATTTAACCGACTGTAGTTACTGACAAACACCCGTCAGTCCCTTAGTCTTTACTTTATGGCATATGTTCATTATACTGTAAAATCCAACTGTGGAATATGAAGGATACAGCTGGGGAAACTTCAAAACGTAGCACAGCGCGGGGATTATGACCTCCCGTACCTCTGTTCTATCACCATGCATTTGATATTAGATGTTAAAAATACTGTGCTGTGTCAGCTTAGAGATTCTTCTTGATTTGAGACAGAGCATGCTCTGTTCTCTCTTTTTCCTCCTGAGGCAAGTAACCTTCTGAACTAACAGTCTCACCTCACCTTATCTGCAGGCAGCATGGGATGCACCTTCATATATTTAAAAAGTTAAAAAGAAAAAAAAAGAAAAAAGAAAGAAAAGTAGGCCATATTTCTGCGACTGAAATCCTCCAAGTAGCATATGGTTAAGCCCCCCCGGTCGAATACAACTGGGGTTATCAGGAGATTTTGGACGCAGAAGGATTTTTCTAGTTTCTACTTTGGTAAAATTAAAAGTTTTCCGTGTTCCTACATAAAGTTTTGAACAGTCTGTGCAGCTGCGGCTGTGTCGTGTCAACACCTCCACAAAAAGTTTGGTTTTACTTTCCGGAGTTTCAAGGATTTCTGTCCTGGGTTATGAAACCTCCTACTTATATTGATTATGTTTCAGTTAATTAAGGTTCCTAATGGTTTGAGACTGGCATTAGGGGAAAAATGTCCAATTCAATTTCATTTTTACTCCTTTCTCTCAGTAATAGTTTTAACCTAGAAAGACCCAAACAGCCACTGGCAACTAAAATCATCTACTGATCTAAATTGTGTAATCTATGAGCCACTAAATGTACAGATATGGTCAAATAATTGGTGTCAAATGCAGTTTGTCGTCCTTTCATGGTCATCAGATTTGACCCATTTGGACGTTCAGAGGCTCCGTAGCGAACATGGAAACACCGTCATGTACTGAAACACTGATTCACCAGTAAAACACATGTATTTTCATATATGACAGCGGATGGAGACGCTTGTTTTTATGTCCAGTAATTGAAAAAGTAAAAAAAAAGTTGCTGAAAAAGTCCCTTTTTCTTCAGTTTTCTCTGTTTCTGATGTAATAACCTTTAACTTTAATCTGAGCTTGTGAACATTTACACGATCAGTAAATTAAATATAGGAAAATACCTGATTTTTACTGGAAAAAAAAAAGCAAAACACAGAGGATAATATTATAATACATGGTGATATCACTTAAGAAAGGTTAAACAGAGTAAAACTGGGTCTTTATGGGTTAAAGATGTTACTTTTGGGGGTGGGACTCCTGTCTGTACACCTTAATATGTAGAACTTTAACAGCAGATGCAATATTTGGTGATTTGTCGACATAAAGACTAGAAGTGAAGCACCACTCTAGGGTTGGAAATCTCAGCAGTGGGCAGTTAGACCTGAAGACACTACCTCAGGTCTGACCGGTTGGGAGTTCCAGTTATTAAACCACTGTGACGCTCATGACAGCTGGTGTAAGGGTTAAATAATCTGCATGCATTTATAATACGCTTCATGCATATGTAATCATGTGCTATAAAAAGTAGGTGTCATTATCAAAAAACTGTAGGATACGGCTCACTAATGTCCTTCATAACTGAACTGAATTGCGCAGTTATGTAAAATTGCTGTTTATAAAACTATCACTGTAAGGTGATTTATAAACGCCATGTTGTGTTTTTGTAAAGAATTTAGTACAGAAGTGGTTTTTGGCCATGGTCATTATAGCTCTCAGTCAAAATGGGACATTTTACTTTGACAACTTGAGGATAAATGTGTTAAATTCAACCCAAAAGATAAAATATACATATGTGAAAACATTACCGGATATTTTAGACATTAATTTATTTTACTAAAGAAGGTGGAGGTTTAGAGTCTATGCTTCAACAGCCACCAGGGGGCACTTAAGACTCTGCACAAACACATCTTCAGTTTCAAGCAGCATGAAACTGAAGCCATAAGAATGTTGCAGTTGAAGTGTAATACCATTAAATAGTGGCTCCAAAAAGGTCTGTGTACCATAGAAGTCACAGAAGATCTCTCTAGAAATGTGAGTCATTCCGGTATCATTTGTTTTAGTTCGAACTAGTGGTTCATCTTTAAATTGTATACTTAAATGTATATACTTTAAGAATGTTTATTTCTACCTGCCTTTCTTTTCCACTGGTGTGTTGCATGTTGCTGCTGTAAACTGTTAAATTTCCCCATGATGGGACCAATAAAGTCTTATCTTATCTTAAATTAATTCTCTAATAGGATTTTAAGGCTAATTTTTTATCTGATCTCAAATTGCTCATCTGCCCAGTCAGACTCTCTGAGTTATTTTAAAAAATTCATTCTTTTCCTGACAGACAGTCTGTTAAAGCAAAATATTTCATCATATCAGTAGGCTGAGTGATCTGACAATATTAGATCTTAATTTACAATCTACTATTTAAGTGGGATTGTACAAAAAAAAAAAAAAAAAAACATCTGTCAAAGCTTCCTGAGAAAACATTTATTTATCGGCGCTATTATAGTATTTTACAGAGAGCATTACATATACAGGTTGCACTAACATTTGGGTTTATAGCATTTATGTTGGTGATACAGGCCACTAGGCTAACAGGTTTATTTCAGTCTGTTAATAGTGAAACTTCAGAGAGTGTCTGCACTTTAAGTGGTTGGATTTCATCTGCGTTGAACTTGCAGAGTTTGTGAAATGAGCCGTTTGGCTGCTGTCGAAGAACCGATCATGAAGAACTACCATAGGTCCATCTGCTGCACATCTGGCTTCTGACCTCCACCCTGCATGAGTCTAATTTACAGAGATGCTTTTGTGAGTAAAACATGTTTGATTCACAGTAAAAATCCACCACAGTGTAAGTAAGAGAAACACTGCAACTGTCACAGATGTATGCACAGTTTGGAAAATATAGACTTAACATTGCTCAATATTGCAAATAATATCGGTCAAAAGTCAGACCTTAAGTCAGACAATTGCAAAACTTAAGCCTCTAGAGAAAGTCAGAGGAAAACTTGTTATAGATTGGCTTCATTGTATAAGAGGCGAGAACATTGTGATTCAGATTGTGGATCGTGACTCTACTTTAACAGATCGTCATTTCACATTTTCACATTTAGGCCAGATCAGCCGTTACCTGGAGATGACACCAGCTCCGAACATTAAAACTGCAGACAAAAAACCTGCAGGTAACAGGACACCAAGGAGAACTGCAGTGCCTTCTGTTTTATTGCTGCTGGTCTGAAACCTCACAAGTCCATTTTAGGTCTTTCTACAATTCTACTGGTCAGTCTTTATGTAGAAATATTTAAGTGTTGAAAACGGTTTCTGACTACATGTCTTAACCCATAAAGACCCAAACAGCCTCCGGTGACCAAAATCATCTACTGATCTGAAACATTTAATACCTGTTGATCCACTAATTCTATCAATACATGTAAATAACTGTCGTAAAAGCAGTTTGTCATCTTTTCATGGTCATCAGATATGACCCATTTGGATGTTCAGAGACTTTGTAGTTACTATGGAAACACCGTCATCTTCTACAACATTGATTCATCAGTAAAACACATGGTGTTTAATAAATGACAGTAGATGGAGACACTAGGTTTATGTTCAGTTAATGATATACTTTTTCTTCAGCTTTCTCGGTTTCTGATTTAATAACCCTCAACTTTAACCTGAATTTTTAGGAACATTTACAAGATCAGCAGCTTAAATATAGCAAAATGCATGACTTTCAATGAAAAAATGCAAAAAAAAAAAAAAAAAGAGTAGATAATATAATAAGTGATGAATTACGTAGGAAAGAAAAATTCATTTGGGAATTGCCACAAAAGAAGCACTGGGTCTTAATGGGTTAACTTCATTCATTTATTTAGAATATACATCGTTTTTCCAATTTCCTAAAAAATAACCGTTTTGGACATAAAAGCTTTCCCTCCGACAGCGACGATAGTCATATACAGTTAATGTATAAAAGTCTGCAATGCATCGTGACATCCACTGGAACATTTTGTAGCCAAATGTTTTGATTTTCCTCATCCTCAACTTTACTGATTTACTTCAGTCTCACTGTTCACATCTACCTTAGGCACAGCTAGTCGGTGCTTAGTCACAGCGGCTGTTTTTGTTAGTAAAAAGAGCGACGATAACCCCACTGTACACCTCCTGCCCCCACACCATTTGGCATTCAGACAAAGTTAAGCGGATAGCTGTTAAACATATTGAAGCATTTAGCAGCTAAAGAAACACAACTAAAACAAGTGTGAACGTTGGATTTTCATTGACCAGCTGGCTAGAATATTACTTCACATAAGTGCTAATGCAGAACGGGCAACATTTACCAACAAGTTTATCATTTTTAGGACGCTTCGCTGTTATTGTGTACAGTTTGTTGCCCCTATTTCAACAAAACGAAAATATTACATTACATGGGGGCTTAATTTGACAAACATGACATTATGGGTCAACATAAGCGATTTATTAGCGGTACTTTGGGGTGTGGAAATAAAATGACTGAGCTCTCTTGCAGCTTTTCAAACCTCAGGTCAGTGTTATTGAGCTGAACAGCTTATTGAGACAAGTCATCTGAAAAGGCCTTCGCTGAATTCAACAATTCATCATCATTTGCACAACACGAACACTTGATGAAAAAGAAATCAAGGTACAGGATTCATCCACTGCATTTATTAGCATGTTTTGCCACTGTGAAGGCTGACAAATATAGCTCATCTTTAACCCTTTTCAGACTGCCATTAAAACAGGCCGCCTGGGTGTCTTCATGTTTTCTATGCAATAAAAGTGTCAGAAAATGTCTTTTTTGCCAATTCTTTTGCACCTTTGTTTTCAGGAAGAACTAAACTTTCAAAATCTGTCCATTAATTATGATTTGCTTTTTTTTTTTCATTGTCATTTGGCATGTCACAGCAAAACGAAATTTCAATGCACAGTCCTCCAAAACCCGTGCAGCTGCTGCCATTACGGCGCAGCCATCATCAGAATTCAGAAGTAACAGTACAGATACAGATAATGCTAGCACATACACATGCAAGACACACTTGAGACGAAATACATCATTATTATTATCATTGTTATAAATAATAAATGCTTAAAAATAGTATGTTTTAGTAAAAAAGACAAAAATGGGCTTAAAGTTTTTAGCATATTTATTAACAGAAAACACTGAAAATGTCTATAATTAAACTTTTTGAGATTGCAAAAATAAACTTTCAACTATTTTACACCTGCAGGCGTTTTTTTTAGCCTGTGTGGAAGTCTCTGAAACAGTTCCTTTCTACTTCTAACAGAGGCTCATATCGCTGCCGTAATGTGTTCTACACTGTCGGAAAGCTCAGGATCTCAGCTTTCCGATGTCATTTGAATTTTGTGGATAGTGCAAGCGGTTCAGGAGTTAAAGTAACGTGAATGCTGTAAAATGCAAAATGCAGCACCAGACAGACTGCCGCTGTTAAAGTGTTAAAAAGGAAGCAAACACGAGGCAAACTGATCGTGTTGTACCTGCGTCAAAATAGCCTGCAATCAGTGCATTTGTACTTTTCCCTCTGCAATCAAAGAATTTGATTTTCCTGCCAGCGTAAAGCACTTACTGTCCCCTGCTTAGTGTGCTTTTGTGTGTACGTGTGTGTCTGTGTGCATGAGAGGTTTTTTTTTTTGTCAGATGGATTACATGGAAAGTGGTGACACACTACAACCTCCAAACCCTCAAGGAGCTGCTTCACTGCGACTACAGGTTAAGAATATGAAAGGTCAGAGCTCTTCACCTGTGAGAAAGAACAGAGTACATGCTATCTATGTTCTCGCAGGTTCAAATATCAGGTAATATCTCCGACTCCAGGGATGACATGTTTACTCTGGAGCCGTAGAAAAATTGATTGCATTGAAGCATTTAATAAAACGCGCCAGCTGATGTTTCATGATGGTACATATTGAGACACAGGCTGCTTTTGTCCGGGATCTGGGTTCTTTTGTCACTTTATTAACAGTAGTGACAGGAAACTAACAGACCTTTGAAACCGGTTAAAATCAGTGATTTCTCGAAAATTTTAACACGGCTGGATACATTTAATGAAAATACATAAGTGAACAAACTATATATAACGTAGTCCCTATGATCATTTTGACAGCAGAGGGGTTATATTGTATAGCTTTAGAGTTATATGCAAGAAAAACTGCCTTTTGACACTGCAAATGTAAACTTTTGATCGATTTAAAGATGTCGACTTTAAATGTGACAGGCTGATTCATTTTTTGACTGTTATATGTTATTGAAAATACACATTCACATGCTAATAACCACCAGTTAGTGTCTAATGTCAGCATGTTCATTCAAAAACAGTTCACTGGTTCAAGCTGGTCCAACTATAATTCCATTAACGCTGGGTTTATTTGGCGCGCTAGACGTTAACATGAAGAAAGCTGCAATAAACACAAATAATATTAATTAGCTCTACAGCTTATTTCAGTGTTTTTTGGTTTGATTTTCTCACCAGCAGCAGCACTTTGAGTTCATTTCACGGTCCTCCACAGCCTCGTGTTTAGTCACACATTTGTGCCGGTGCATATGTGAGGGTGTGGCGGTTCCTGGTCCTGTGGCGGTGCTGTGTGCAGGATCTGGACTCGCTGGGTTTTCGTGGGTTTAAATTGGACTTAACCTTTTCAGGAGAATACAGGATTGGCTCGTGAGGCTTTGTAGGGGTGGTGTCCAGCTGATTTGAGCCATGGACGCTGGGACGGAGGCCATTTGTTTGTTAATTTGGCTCAATCATCCAAATCACATTAGTCCGCTTGTACCATATATGTGCCATTTTATTCTATTTCTTTTTTTCACCTTTTATTCTACTGTAAATAGCAGATTGTACAGTGCAACTATTGTGTTTTTTTTTTTTTTTTTTTTTTTAATAAAACCTCTTGAATCTTGAATCAGCGGGAGATACTATAGAACAGCAAAGGACTGAAAGGCATCATGCATACACTGGTCCCCATTAAGAAGAACAGCTTTCATCTTAAGGACCTCTTCATCTTAATCTTCTTTATACAGTTTTATTCTCCTTTAAAAGACACACTTACATGATGCATTCAGTAACAGAACTCCACTTTCCACAAACTGCCCTGCACCAAATAGCAAGCAGACACTTCATGGAGTATTTAGCGACTAAATACCCAGAAACTGTCCAGGACCAAAGCACGGCCAACAGGACAAAATGAAACAGAACATCTCATAGTCTTCACATTGCTGTTTTGGTCATCAAATATACTGATTTATCACCATATCCAACAACAGGAGGATGCTGTTTACACCTAAAAAAAGAAAAAAAACACCTAACCAGGCCAGCACCAAAGGACAAGAAAACACTCGAATTCATGCCATTCACTTGGACTTGTACAGCATATATGAAAAAATAAATGTGCCTCAAGTCCATTAATCTACAAACAATGAATTACTCACTTCCATTTCAACTACAAAATTGCACAAACTGTATCAAATGTGTCCTTGGTCAGCAAACATGAGTCAAACTCTTGTATGTTATTACATGTGGTTTCTGCCTCTAGGGGTCTCTCAATCAACCTGTCGCAGTAAAAGCCCTGAACATTCTCACTGCGGAACTGAATTTAGCCACAAAGAGCATTTCACGAAGAGGAAATTCCACGAAACACCAGCCTCACGTCGTTTTTTGCTATAGAAACAGAAATTTCAAGTGGGATCACAGAAGTAGTTGTTTTCATCACCACTGCACATGAAAAACTATCATTAATCATGTTACAGAAAAGGTAATATACTAATGTGATATTCACATAATCTTTAACAATGCATGTCACGTTAGTAGTTAACAGGAAACTAACAGACCTTGAAACTGACTAAAATGACTGATTTCTGACAATTTTAACATGGATGGATACATTTAATGAAGTGAACAAATTATATATAACATATAGTCCCTATGGTCATTTTTACTGCACAGGGGTTATATTGTATAACTTTGGATTTATATGCAAGAAAAACTGCCTTTCGACACCGCAAATGTGAACCTTTGATCGATTTAAAGCTCTTGAGTCTAAATATGACAGGCTGATTCTTTTATTAACTGTTATATATTATTGCAAATACACAATCACATTCTAATGTTGGCATGTTCAGTCAAAAAACAGTTCGCTGTATACTCTCTCCAACCAAAATAATAGCACCGGCGGTTCATTTTAATCCCTGTAATTGAAGCTGGTCCAACTATAATTCCATTAACACTGGGTTTATTTGGTGGGATAGATCAGATCTAATGATCACAATGAAATAACTATGCACACTGATGCTCTGCCAGTAGAACCAGTGGGAAACAGGTTTCTCTGTTCAAACGAGACAGGACTCCATAACTGTTGAGGGGTTTACCTTGTCTGTCATGAGTCTGGTTGCCGCCTTGTGCATATGATTATGGAGCAGGATATGTGGAAAAAACAGCACCTTCTAGTCGGGATGCACCTGAAGTGTGGACTGCAGGGAAGCCCAGGAGGATCCAGCTGTGGCTCACATGTGGAGATCCTCCCTGTCATTAAACAACTATTTAATTGCCGCATGCATTTGTTCCATTTATATAATCCACCAACCTGGCTGAGCAAACACAACCTGGCGTTCCTGTAACCTGTGCAAACAATAACAGATAACGCTCATAATTAGCTCAACAAACAAATAAATGTTCCCGGAATTTCCAGTCCAGTAAACCCAACGTTGGCTGAACTGTGGCCCCGCTACGCCTTCTAAATACAAAGAACGTCACCCAAAACCCAATCTACAAATCGCACAATTTAACAATCTCTACCAATACTGAAGAAACAACAGACGATTTCCTGCACAAAAAACCCGCCCATTTCGATCTAAATCAGCAACAGAATAATTCGGCTCATGTTAAATAAACGTTGCGTCAGTTGTTTTTATAAAATCTTAAGTTTAACGCGGTCCCTGCCGATCGCTGCCGCCCTCCGCGCTGCATTTCGCTGGGGCAAGATCGCAAGACTCTGCACGCGAACCCGGAATAAAGTAGACATTTTTCAGAATAATTCAGGCAATATTACACGTTTTTCAAGCGCCGAATTAAAGCGCGGCTCTGAAGCTTTACATCGACATATAGGTTGAGGTTATTTTAGAATGCAACAGTGACGGAAAAAGCCAAAATCCTTAAATGAGATTTTCTTCAAAGGGAGTCTGGTTGAGACGGTCCCAATGAAAAACACCACGCACCAATCTACCTGAGCTGCCGACACCAAAATCAAGTCTCGTTGTTGTCTCACTGAAAACAACTGGAAACGTGACTGCATTTACATCCTGCTGTGAAAAGCATTCAGATCAGAAGAAATCCCCAGTGCAGGAAGAAACAGGATAAAAGCGGCGTCTGTGAGAGCAGACGGGCAGCTTCAACAGGATCCAGCAGAGACAGGTCTGGGAGCAACAGGCGACACCAGTGTCCTCACCTGCAGACGGATGGAGAGAAGGTTCACATCCGAGCCGCTCAGACAGGCTGAGGGGACAGCCTGCCTGCTCTGGTACCCCCTTCACACACCGTGGACTGGCCGGTTCACGGAGCGTGCACACACCTTTCAGCATAAAACACTGCACAGGAGTGAATGAGGGAGAAAGGGAGGGGTTCAGCGGGTGAAGTCACCGGCAAAGACACTCAAACTACACATCCGGTCTCAGCTTTCAGTATAAATCCTCACTCTACAGCAGGGGTGTCCAAATCACTTTATTTCAGGGGCCTCACACAGCCCAGTATAGAATAGAATAGAATAGAATAGAATAGAATAGAATAGAACAGAACAGAACAGAACAGAACAGAATAGAATAGAAT
>JAPQRP010000003.1:14869289-14883750 GCA_037367295.1 Apogon hyalosoma
AGGTTCACCTTCCAGCAGGACAACGACCCTAAACATAAAGCCAGGGCTACAATGGAATGGATTAAAACCAAACATATGTTAGAATGGACCAGTCAAAGTCCAGACCTAAATCTAATCCACAATCTGTGGCAAGATCTGAAAACTGCTGTTCACAGACGCTCTCCAGTTAATCTGACTGAGCTTGAACTGTTTTGCAAAGAAGAATGGGCAAAAATTTCAGTCTCTAGATGTGCAAAGCTGATAGAGACATACCCCAAAAGACTGCAGCTGTAATTGCAGCAAAAGGCAGTTCCACAAAGTTTTGACTCAAGGGGGCTGAATACTTTTGCACATCACCCTTTTCAGTGTTTTGTTTAAGAAAAAATCAAATCATGTATCATTTTCTTTCTATTTCACAATTGTATGCCACTTTGTGTTGGTCTTTCACATAAAATTCCAATAAAATATCTTTATGTTTGTGGTTGTAACTTGACAAAATCTGGAAAAGTTATAGGGATATGAATACTTTTGCAAGCCACTGTATTTCGTGGTATGGGATAGATGTTGCTGACCCCAAAATGGTTACTACCTTGGTATATTTTACCTTAACCCTTAAACCTCTGAGACATTATATCAGATAAACATGCTGCTCTGAATTTGCGTCTGTTTCAGAGTCATAGAAGCTGCTGTGAGTATGTGTTTATGTTCCTTTTCTTCAGTGGTTTTGTTTTACTGTGTGTTTTAGGGTCAAAACACAGTGAAAAACAGAAAAAGACAAAGAGAGGAATTGAAGTTTGACAGATTTTTACGAAATAAGGCACTCAGAATGTACATCAGTAAGAGATTTAGCATGTTGAATATGAACTGTGAACTGGAACACATTCACTGAACAACAAGAATTTGAATTTTGGCCCAGTAGTTTTTGTTTTTGAGCTTTTTTTTTTTTTTTTTTTTTTTTTTTTAAATCAGTCCTGCTGCTTTTTGGCACCTGGTTGAACTCCAAAAAGCAGTTATATGATCAAAACTCAGCAAAAACAAAGTAAAAATTTTTTTAAGGAAAATCATGACAAAAACAAAACAAAACACAAGGAAAAAAGTGTAAAAAAAAAAAAAAAAAAAGCCCACACCATCTATTTTTATGGCGAGTCGGTCTCACTCACTGCTCTGTGTTTTACCCCCCATTCCAAAGATGGTGGGGGTGCACTGAGCATGCTCAGATCTCCATGGAAAGAACAAGGTCTATTCTATCAGCATGTTTTGAAATGTTTCCTATTGAGCAAATGGTTGACTAAATTTTTTTTATGAATATTTAAAACAAATCAAACATTCAGAATGTTCATCACAGACATGTCAAAGGTTAAAAGGGTTAATCTTCGAGAGTGAGATGAAAAAATATTAAAAGAGGTGAAAATATGTACAGATCTGGTTGTGTTGAATCTGCAGTGACACCTTCAGTGACACCTGTACAAGTTTCAGATGTGCAGTCTTTACATTTGCACAGTTTTACAACAAACTGTAAAAAATGGATGAAACAGAAAAAACAAATCTTTGAAATTCATAAACATCATATGTGTAAGAGATGCATAATTCAAACAGATTAAGAAATTATTTGTCTCTCACCACTGATTTCCCCCCCCCCATCTTATTCTGATCTGTTGTAGAAACATGGTCACCAAATGTGGAATGGACCTGATGTCTGTGGATATAAACATCTAATTCTGAAGTAAAATACACTATTGTATCACTATCACTATCACTGTCTGTTGTCCTCTAAATTCTACATGCTAAACATTTAAAGGAGTGATATTTAGCTTCTTTTTTTAATGGAATTATGCATTTTAAAACATTTCCTTGTGGTCTACATAAACTGTAAATGCTCTGCTTGGGTCTGAATTCTTCATTAATTCAACTCCACAGGTCCATCTCCAACCCTATTTCTGAGTAATGACACCAGAAAGGTCATTTTGAGCGCTGGCCCTTTAAATGCAAATGAGCCGCTTTGCACCCCACCCCCTCCAGGTTGTTGTCTGAACTTTCCGTCTCGTTAAACCACTTGTGTTCATTAATACAACCAACAACTGAACATTTCGGGTAATCTGCTCAAAGTTTGGACATATTTTCAGTTTTTACAATAACCGCTGCTGCTGATAAACAATTATGTCGTACTCGGAGAAATGTTCATCGGAAGTCTTGACCTTATAACTGCAAACGTCTTGACGTAACTAGTTATAGACGTAATAAATTGAGCAGGAATTAAATCGGGTTGTAGAAATCCACTTGATTTTTGCCAAAATGAATATAAAGATAGCTTTGCAGCACCTGGAGGGTTCAAATTCAAACTATATTAACTATTAGGGTCCAAATACACAAATAAATGAACAAAAGATTAATAAAAAGTGGGTTTAGCAAAATATGAGCCCTTTAAAACCTTTAAAAACAGAAACATATCTGTGTCCCCAGGTCACTGCTCCTAATATGTACTATGTGCTAATGCTGCTGCTGATTTAAAATACTTTAAATATTCGGCAAAGTAAAACATGCTATTATTCCTAATCTGGGGTGACAATATGTTAATGAAATCATAATTAGGAATGTTATTTTCAGTTTAGCCTTTGTATTTATCTATTTTCAGTGTCTAAATGATAGCATAATCCAAATGGGATCAAAAAATAAATTGTCTCTGACCACTGAATTTACATCCCATGGGGTAAAGCTTCACTTCTATTGAATTCTGCTGTGTTCTATGTAATTTGAATGCAGTCTTGTAGCTGTGTAGACAGTTTGTTTTGCTCGCTGATTATCCTTTTTTTTTTTTTGCATTAAATTAGCCCAACACATTTTGTGTGATTATTGAGAGCTTTATATGGAAAGAATACATTCTGACCTTGTCATAAATGTTTCACTTTAAAATCCGACAAACGGGAGCGTACATGATTTGCAGAAATGCAAATGCAAAGAGCTGTATTATTTGTATTTTAAAAAATGCAGATAATACATTTACCAAAATTTGAGGCTAAATGCATCAGTCACCCAATAAGACTCATGTAACCGTCACATGAAAATAAAAGGCTTTCACCCAGCAGCGATGAAAATGTCCTGGATTAATTATTTAGATCATACAGTATGCATCTTAAGTTGTTACTGTTACTTTCTTCCTACAATGATGAGCATTAATTTATTGTTAAATTATTTATTTTACATCTGTGTAAGTCTAACTCATAAAAACCCAAACAGCCACTGGTGACCAGAGCCATCTACTGATCTAAACTGTTTAATACCTGTTGATCCACTTAATCCTATCAATACATGTAAATAATTGGTGTAAAAGGCAGTTTGTCATCTTTTCATGGTCATCAGATATGACCCATTTGGACGTTCAGAGGCTCCATAGTGAACGTGGAAACATCATCTTCTACAACATTGATTCACCAGAAAAAACCCATGGAGTTGGATAAATTATAGTGGATGGAAACACTTGCTTTATGTTCAAGAATTTTTTTTTTTTTAAGTCACTTTTTCTTCAGTGTTCTCTGTTTCTGATATATCAAGACACAACTTTAATCTAAACTTTTATAAACATCTATATGATCAGAAAATTAAATATGGGAAAATACATGATTTACACTGAAAAAAACACAAAAATACACAGGATACTACTATGATAGATGATGAGAAATCAAATAAGAATGATTAAATAGATAGAAAAAAATCCCTTTGGGAACTGCTACAGAGGAAGCACTGGGTCTTCATGGGCTAAGGTAGTTGCAAAGGTGAGATATAGCTAATAGGTGTATGTATTCTGTACTGTAATGTATTCAGGATGAAGATCAGGATGGAAGACTCGAGTCTCATCAGCAGTGATTAGGAGCTCACTAGCCCATCCTGTAAATGATCAGTGACGCTACAGAATAAATCATCTTTGCAGTCAACTCATTCTTATGTTTTGTTAATGCAAGAACGTGCACAGTACAGCTATGTTTTATGTGTGTCTAATGTTATATGTAACGCGCTTTACTTATTGATAGAAATGCAGAGATGCCTTTTTCCTTCAGCTAAAATAGAATCATATGAGTGTAAAATCTTGCCACAATACCACAATCGCTAGTGCAAAATGTATTATTTATTTATTACTGACAGCAGCGTTGTGTTCAGTAAAATAACTGTAATATTAAAAAAAAATACTACCTAGCTTTGATGGTGAAAGAATATAAGGTTAACGTTTAAAACTTTTGCTTTCTCTTTCTTGTATTGTGCGTGTCAGCCTTGTTGACTGCAAAAGACTGGGTGTTAATAAAAGTTACAATCTGAAGCTTTAACTTAGTGATTCAGAAAAGAGTCCGTTCAACTATCCAGCAGACATCCTTTTTTCTTGCATCTTAAGTATGTTACTTATTTGCTCAGTTTTAGTCACCATCAACTTCTATGAAAACTCTCTGGCTTCTCTTTATAATGTTTTTAGTCCATTGTGTAAATGTTTGAGTGTTTGAAGATTGCAGATACAGTATGAGAATGTTAGATTGCGATGTGGTTGTGCATTCAGATAATTCAAATTAATTAATTTTCTGAACTGCTTAATCACCTTGACGGCCGCAGGAGTGCCAGACCCTATCACAGCTACCATCAGGCGAGGCTGGGGTACCCCCTGGACATGTCACCAGACCATTACAGGGCTGAAGTATTGGCAGCACAGTGAACAGGAGCATACCTATGTCCCTCCTAGACAAAATATTCATCTATGTGATTACATTATATTACACTGTGCTTTTTTTTTTTTTTTTTAATATATATTACATTGTGCTGTATTCATCAGAGACGAAGGCAACACAATATGAGTATTGAAAAAACAAAGAATTTAAATCCAATAATTACTCACATTTATAGCTCAAATATGTTTCATATATCACAAAGTTTTTATTTGTTTTGAAAATGAATATAATAGTGAAATATTATTTTAATTCAGATATTGAGGTATTAGGATGAATTGTTTTATTAGTTAGTAGTTAAGGTTTTAACATAGGATTCATTTGTTTAATTTGTTTTATTTCAGTAACATTAGTGATGAGTTTTTGTGACCAGGATTTATGTTTTACCCTGTTCTAGTCTGAATATTTTGGTCAGTATGTTAAGCTTGTTAGGATAGAAAACATCTGTATGCATAGGGGGTAATTATCTTCTGCTTTTCCTTTAGATACACGTCTAAACACACACATATTCACAGACATAGTATTGTCAGACATAGGTGATAAGAAGTAAACTTATTGTTGGTGTAAGTTTATGTAGAGTTGAGGCCCCACCTCTGTTTGATCTAGTTAGATAACGCTAAGTTAAAGACCAACCCATTTGTAGGTGAGCCCTCCCACAGGGAAAATAAATGTACAATTCATCTTATTTTCAGGGCTCATTATTCTTTGAGTCCTTGTTGCTGAGTGTCCATCTTATTTGTGATCAGAATAAATTTTGTCAACTTTAGATCGAGATGAATCCAGACTCATCCTTGGCGCTTCCAATAAAAGAACACGTTAACAATGGATCTAGAAATTCCAGGTCTAGGAATCTATATAGGCCTATAATTTAATTGGTACCTTTTAGAAGAAATCTAATTTATAAAGTTACAAGTTTATTGTATTCACCGGAACAATTTTTGAGCAGCTAGCAGCTTCTGTTCTTAGGCCTGGCCTTTTCCCTATAATCCTATAAAACAAACACATGCTAGATTTATATCTGTAAACATAGATACTGGGGAACATAGAATCAGGGACTCATGGATAACTGATTAAAACCAACAGGACCCTATTAGTTATCAGCATTAACACTAGCCTTCGAAAGGGTCCTCTAAAAACCCTCGGACTAATAATGATGAAATGTGGCTAATTCCTGTAACCCTGCAGTCAACCCAACCATGACTTGTTATAAACCAGCATATTGAGCAATGGGTTGGACCAAATATGCTAGTTTATGTTTTCAGCCCAAATAATGTGGAAATAATACATGTACCATTGCCTGATTGGGAGGTTATATTAATTAAAAAAAAAACTTTTTAATAGCACTAATTTACACTAGGGCACTTTTTAGAGGGTCCAAACGAAACAAATGAAATAGGAAATCATGGAAAAATACTGATTTTGCATTTTTAAAGAGAAATTCATTGTATGTCTATGGGAGCCAGGCCTTTTTTTCAGTGGTACTACACCTCAGATACTTTCATATCAGTTTCATTGTGGAGCTGAGATTGTTGCACTTTAGGTTAAGTCATTTCAACCTGGGACCTCACAGCCTGAACCCAGCTGTTGATTTATTAAAGCAATGCCGTATCATTTTACCAATTAGATAAGCTTACAATAAGAAGGTGGATGTACTGTGATGGCAGGATTAATGTGCTGCTACTTTTTCTTAGATACAATATATGGTTTACCAAACTGTCAATTTTAGATTTTTGACCAACTCAAGACAAACTGAACTTCTATATTTCACTTACATTTCCTAGATGGATGTCTGAGTTCAGTGGAATCTTCAATAGCAGGGCTCCTCTCTGCACAATTTGTTCATTTCACTTGAAAGTCATGTAGCAAGTGAGGTCTTGTAGAGACATGTTTTCAGAAACACAAAGTCAAGACCAATGTCAAGTGCATATGAAAAATGGATAATGGGGAAAGCACAGGCATTAGTTGCCTAGGTAACACATCATATGGATGCATAAAACCCTCCATGTTCTCCATGTTCAGCATGTGGCCAGCTACAAAGAGCTGTATCTTCAGTGAACTTGCAATTTAGAAATAATTGAATGTCATCTGAAGAATCACCCTGGCTTGTGTGCTTATATGAAATTTGTGTCAAAGTCCGTTTTTAAGGTTAAAGTTAAGGTTAACTCACTTTATTATCTCCACAGGGACATTCATCTCTGCATTGTACTCATTGTAAAACACATAATGAGAGAAGTGAGATTCCATTGACAGGTGACACAGTGGTGCAGTGGATAGCACTCGTTCCTCACAGCAAGAAGGTCCTGGGTTCAATTCCAGCACCAGTCGGTGGGACCTTTCTGTGTGGAGTTTGCATGTTCTCCCCGTGTCTGCGTGGGTTCTCTCTGGGTACTCCGGCTTCCTCTCACCATCCAAAGACATGCATTGATGGGTTAGTTGGTTAATCTAAATTGCCCATATTTAGTTTGTTTGTTTCTATGTGTCAGCTCTATGATGTACCGCCGACATGTCCAGGGTGTACCCCGCCTTCGCCCATTAGTGGCTCCAGCGACCCCCGTGACCCTAGTGAGGATAAAGTGGGTTCAGAAAATGGATGGATGGATGGAGATTCCATTGAAGGTGCATGAGGACCAACTCCAGATCTGCATCAGCGTTGTGGTCAGGGGCACTGATAGGAGAATTAACCAACATGTACCTGTTTTTGAGAGCTATATGTAGCTGCTTGCTAAGAGGCAAAAGCGCTAGCCGCTGTGCCACTGTGCCTTCTGTGGTGGGAGTTAGCTGTTTGTTCACATGCCTCTATGACTTACAGTTGTCATGGTCCGCTCCGACGTGGCCGCTGAACCCTCCCTCAACAATCTAATTCACCTCCTGCACCTTCACAGCCTACGCACCTTCAGAGCGCGTATAAAGGTCTCCTTTGCGGCTGTGCAGCGCCAGATCATTTCACCACCTCTACATCACCATCCTGTTCTTCCGCACTCTGATGACTCTGATTTCACCTGCGTCAGGTTTCTGTTTGTTGCTGCTATTCTTATTTTTCTGTTCAATAAACAATATTTCTCCATTCAGCACTGTGTGCATGAGTCTGTTCATTCACTACCCAGTGACAGCAGTTACCATAGTATCTAGAGTACACTATTCTATGTAAGAGACTATATAAAGGACTTTTTGGACAGAATTTGTTTTGTTTGCTCTTGAGTTCTTCAGTCTCTTGGCTTTGTTCTTCTACAGCTGCAATTGTGTGCAACATTAGCCAGGGTAGAGATGTAGTCAGCTAGCAGCAAAACACATCCACCTCAAAGGACCACAAATCTGTCTAGTTTTGCACAGCCCTCTGTAATGTATCACCTTTGGTCTTTTCAGATCTCACTTCCATTAAAAATCTATGGTTTTATTGCTCAATAGACCTTTTCATAGTAGTCATCTTGACTTATTAAAGCAGTAAACTCAGGCGCAGTTGGTTTGTTATTAAGGTGCATTGGTTCTGGTCTGGGTGACACGGTGGTGCAGTGGATGGCACTTGTGCCTCACAGCAAGAAGGTCCTGGTGTCGATGGGGGTGGGACCTTTCTGTGTGGAGTTTGCATGTTCTCCTTGTTTGTGCGTGGGTTCTCTCCGGGTACTCCGGCTTCCTCCCACCATCCAAAGACATGCACTGATAGGTTAATTGGTTAAACTAAATTGTCCAAAGGTGTGAATGTGACAGTGATTGTTTGTCTCTCTATGTCAGCCCTTCGATGAACTGGCGACACGTCCAGGGTGTACCCTGCCTTTGCCCATATGTAGCTGGGATAGGCTCCAGTGACCCCCGTGACCCTAGTGAGGATAAAGCGGTTCAGAAAATGAATGAATGAATGGTTCTGGTCTTGGTTTTAATGTATGTTGACTCAGTGGAATGGACTTCTGTGGCAACCAAGTGGAAAAGCCATTGTTAATGCTATCACTAACATCCAAGCCTTTCTTGATTTACAAACCAGGAGTCTATGGACAAAATGGTCTATTACTTCTATGATGATTACACAGCCTGTTACAATTAAATACTTTCTCTGGCATTATAGACACTTCGCACAGAATACTCCGGTACTTACATAACATACAATCATTTCAGTGTTTCAAGCCAGAGCAGAGTGTCCTCTTTTTTGGAAATCAAAATATGGTCACCATAAGACAATTTAATAATTTGACTGCAAAAAAGTGCAAGGCTGTGCAGGCTGGAATTATGGATGGAGGCAAACGAGACAATCACGGAAAACTGTTTTAAGCTGTGATCCCTTCCCCAATTGGAAATAATGTGATGAATATGGAATTTTTTTTAATTTTTTATTTTTTTAATGTTAGATATGAAAACTCTATTTTTCATTCACATAGAGAGTTAAGTGGAATGGAAATGACCATATTGGTAAATGCAAGGATCTGAAGAGTAAGGCTCACTCTCTGTTCAGATATAATAAGAACAGTTATCTTATGCTCACTGTTTCCAATCTTTGTTAGACTTCCAGTAATTATTTCAAGAGCACTTTTTGATTAGTCTGTGCTTAATAAACCGCAGATCTTCCCATAGACCTCCTGTCAGAGAAGGGCTGTGATTACACAAAAGACCAGAAACAGTTTGACTTCACTCTCCTCCCACATGGTCTAAATTATAGGACTATCTGAGGTGAACTTCATTCACTTACACTGTAAAGTTATTCTTCATGTCAGTTAATGAGTCATGACAAACACTGGTTTAAATACATTAAGAACAACTTCATTTTACGAAGGTGGATGAGGTCTATGGCTGCCAAGGCTAACTGCACCATGATGCTGGACTTGGAGAAAATAGGAAAAACCACTAAGAAAATGAATATATGACTCTTGTGTCTGATGAAATAGCTATCAATAAGCACATGCTGTACAGCTGTAATTATTTGAATGCAATGAATGGCACAGATGTTGCTGTTGTTTTTATGATCAAATACAATTCTCATTATTTCCCTGTCTCCCCATATAAGGTCTTTTTTTTTTTTTTTTTTTTTTTAACAATGTTGTATGATGACCTTGAGTGTCCAGAAAGGCATCTGTAAACAAAATGTATTCTTCTTCTTTTTCTTACTATTATTATTATTATTATTATTATTACTATTATTAATTGTGCATGTCGGCTATTTGAAGAACTGTATGAGTTTGACATGCAGTGTTATCGAGTGCAACTAACTTGTGGACCAAATAAAGACAACTGGATGATGGGAAACTGTCACATGTTGAAGTTGGCCCAGACTACAGTATGTTGCACAGTTACAGTCCAATAACATGTATTTGTAGCCAGTACACGTACAGTCTTTATTACAATGATGTCAACACAAAAGATGGGCAGTATTCTGTCAACCAGCCAAACAGATGACCCTGTGTATTTTGACTCATAGAAGATGAAGATTTCCTGGCTGTGTAGACACTGAGTCACTTTGTGAGTGTACTTCTGCACACAATGAAAGACCTTGGATTCTCAGAGTTTAAACATTGTGAGGCAGCATCAATAATTCATGCAAGATTTGATTCTTTACATTATAGAAAAAAGGCTAATGATTCATGGAATATTAAAAAGACTTATTCGGATGCTGTTGAGCATAATGGACAGCTCCAATCCCCACTACCAGAGGACTGAAAGCTCCATTGGGTTTTTTGGATTGGACTGAGAGTAGACATATTGTTTAGAGGTACTGAATACTGGATTGGTTTGGTAATGAAAGTTGGTCCCACTTCACTAATCAAAGAGATCCTTTAAAATAATGAAGCCTCACTTCATGAGATAAGACCAAAACTAACACAAGTTCAGGACATTAGTTCATATGATGCTCAGTTGTCTTGGTTTGCTTTTTTCTTTGTCATACAGATGATGAAATCATATGAATACCATCCTGTTCACATTTTCAAGTATTTACAGTTCTGTTCCAATATTTCACCAAGTTGCTATCATGTCACAAAGGTTAATATTTTTTTTCGAAGTACTTTTTTTTTTAACTTCTGTTTATTTAAGTTTAATGACAACTTTACAAACAGTAAACAAAGAAAAAACTGCTGGTAAAATTAGAAATACAAAGATACTTCAAGACTGGTTTATGTAATATATGCTTGAGCAACATCACTAGCACGCTGAGGTAGTACATTGTGTTTGCACAATAGCTCATATTGTATAGTAATATACAACACGTACGTATGAGAGTCAAGAATATTATTTCTTTACAAAGTGAAAAGGAAGACAAGCAGAAAAAGCAAAGCAAACCAAAAAGTGACAGATATCCATCATGTTATGTATTTAAGTCCAAATTATACTGCACTCCCAAAAGTTCCAAAATATGAGTCCTTTTGTTGACATAGTGTTCTAGTTCTACTAGGATCACAACTTCTGAGATCAGTGATTTCCACATAGGAATGGAGGGAGGGTCTTCTTCAGCCCATTTTACCATTATAGCTTTCCTTGCTAGCATTAAACTGTCTGGGTCGCATCCTTATTTTCTTTTAGAAAACCATTTTTTCAAGTACTTTAACCCCAAACATTAAATCTAGAAGCTGTTTCACACCAGTGTAATGCAAAAATGTGGCAGGAATATCAAAAAAAAGTTACATATGCTGGAGAGTCCCTTGATGTGTTGTAATCATAGTATATTATAGATCTACATACACTGCTGTAGTAGTTATACAGTTACTTATTCTTTCACTTAGAACAGAAGTAAAATTTTAATTTCTGCATGAACAAATCTGCAGATATCGAAGTTTGTATGGTAACCCATTTGAGTCTTTAATCAGGCTGCTTGACCACACTGACAAACTGAACACACATAAATTATAGAGAGAATAGTCATGAAAAATGCTATTCAATAGTTCAGTTTTAGTGATTTCAACCTCCACCCTGTAAGAATATGCTATACTGTTTATCAGGCAGTTGAATGAGCGACACTGTCACATTTGAACAAGATCAGGTATCCTATTTTAGCAACACAAGTTATCACATTTTAATGCAGCAAGGTTGTATGATGAAAAAAAGTGAATGTCTGGTCAGAAACAGAAAACATGATACTGCTCTTTTTTTTTTTTCTTCTTACAATGGTCAGGTTGGCATCTACGTCACAGGAATTGCTATCAAAGACAGCCATATAAGCCAAAAATAAAACACCACCAGCATGAAAAAGTACAAGCACAAGTACATACTGAGTGTAGAGTTGACATTTGGTGAAAAAGCTGACAAAGCATTAGCAGTTGAGCCAGACAGAAAATGGACGCAGCAAACCAAATCCTCTAATGTGCATCAAAGACCACTGTGAAGATGTAGTACACTTTAAAGACTTGAACAGACATACTAACAGTGATGTCAACTACAATAACATAAAGTTACAGAGGTAGCAAACTTACAATCACATAGATGAAGGATCTGTTCAATTTTTTTTCCCATCATCCTCATTCACTGCAATTTTTTCTGCATCAGGAACACTCCAGACTTCTCTCAGGACTTTTCTGAGCAGGCTGCATTTATTTAACTTCACACAAAGGGCATAATAACAGGATGTAATATTATCAAACAACATCTGATCCCTTTAGATACACATTAATCACATTTAATGTAGTATCACTGTAATATTAGCATGTTATAGAACATAATAGCATGAGCATGTTACAATGACATATAATGTGAGTTATGACCCATAGATAACTCAATAATCACTTCAGTAAAATCTACTGAGTGACTATTACTGGTGACAGAGTGAAAAACAATCTAGTTTTCTGATAAATTCAAGTGAATGACAAGTTTAATAGCAGTGCCATATATTACCTAAGGTGAAATAAACCCCAATGATATTGTCGGTTGTTTCAGGCCCACTTTGAAGTCCTTGCAGTCAGCAGAGTGAAAGCAGTTTGTGCTGCGGATACTGGATTGAGGCACAGTATCTTGAAAAATATTTCAATCTGTGCTATGTGAGAAGCATCTGTTGAATTCCTGACAGCTTGTGGAGGCTGACTAAACATTCACAGTACAATGGCGCTGCTATCGGTTTAGAACATTGCCTCATAAATATGAAGACACTGTCAAAAGGCCATTGTCATTTTCCTGGATACACTTTAAAGAAAAGGAGCAATATACCCTGTCGTAGTTTTGTAAATCTAGTACAATTCAATGGGCTGAAATTTTGGTGAGCGGACTGTGCTATATGAAGTTTCATAGTACGACAGTGAGCGAGGCAGGCGCTGCGTCCAGACGGCTGGCGTTTAACAATTCTGCATAATCTCACGAGGCCTTGTTCTTCCATGTACGAGGAACAGCAGATGGTGAAGGCTTCTCATCTTTCCTTCTACTCATTGCAATCTGTTAGTCAAATTATCCACAGAGAAGATGGAGAAGATGTTTCTTGGCCATGTCCCAGTAGGAGTGTGCCGCACCAAAAGCTATTAGCTGTTACAGGCTTTCATGATCTGCAGAAGAAACACTCATTTTGGTTAATTAGGCAGTGTTTACTGGTCTGTTCATGAGGAACATTTCTTCTGTGGTTGATTCACCGTTCGGTAAAGATGAGACAAATACTTTGGTGCCTGTGTATAAAGAAATTCATGACAACGCTGCTGTCAGAGGTGCAGGTCTTTACCTTTGCACCTTTTTGAGATGTGGTTCGGTTAAAATCTGCTGTCTAACATCATATTTTACAGATAAACAGATATTTCTAATACTATACAGTGCATTCTAGCTGTGTTGACTTCATTGACTTTATTATGGTTTAAGACTCATCAAATTATGCAAAGAAATTGTGGCAGTCCTTGACTATAATTGTATGACGTAAAATATTCTCCTTTGAAAGATAATTGCATGGAAGATGGCAGAATGCAGTACTGTACAAAACACTTTTCAACTGTCTAATTACAGTACATACGGTGGTTGTAATGACAGATAATTAGTAAATATGATTACAGCTCATCTCATGTGGATGTCATCAGGAATGTAATTGGTGTTTTAAGGCTTTGTAATGATATACAACAGCTGTTCAGGTTAAGGGATTGTTGCAGCGATGATTGGTTGGAGGATATGAATGAGGAGCTGCATTCTGAAAGCCCAAGAGAGTCATATTTTACTCTTATTTTTCAGGACAGAGATAACTTAAAAAACAGTTTCATAACTCACCACTGTGGTTCATGAGTTTTACTGGGTGGTGGATCCAGACATCTTTTATTCATAATGCTGTAATATAGTTCTGCTTTCTGGATGGTAACAGAGCTCATGGTAATAATCTTATAGTTGCTCCAAACAATTGTATCTCTAATTTTGGAGAAACATAGTATAGTTTGTTTTGATACTGCTGATCTGAAGCCTCAGTATTTGAAAACTTTTTTTTTTTTTGAGTTAGAAGTCACCATATGTGTATGAGAGGTAAAGCTGCCAAACAGTATGGAAAGTTACAAACTTTTACAGTTGCATGTGGGTATGTAAAACCAGATACAGACCATTTTATGCAACACTATCTGCATTAGCTAACATAGGTAATTAACTGCTGAGAAAAGTGGTAAAGTATTGGTAGCATATAACCTGTGAAATATGGCAGCACATAACCTGTTAAGAAGATTATCGGTCAAGAAAAGATGTATTTTGTTCAAAACAGTGGATTTTTTTCATGCTAAAATAATGCAAGACTGGCCAAAAATAATCAAACTGCACCCACCAATTACTCAAAACAGTGGGGTTATATTAAAGAAAGAAAGAAAGAAAGAAAGAAAGAAAGAAAGAAAGAAAGAAAGAAAGAAAGAAAGAAAGAAAGAAAGAAA
>JAPQRP010000003.1:14904991-14924455 GCA_037367295.1 Apogon hyalosoma
GGCTGCTGCCCCCGCAACCCGGACCCGGATAAGCGGATGAAGATGAGTACAAGTATGGTATGGTCTACGATGTCACAATGTACAGTGGTGTGCGGAAGTCTTGTACACACTTTAGTTTTGTTGTTTCTGTAGGGTTGTAATGAACATTCATATTTATTTCTCAGTCTCTTCTACAGAGGCACAATAAAATGCAGGCGATATGTGCACGATTTTAAAAACATGCAAAAAAAATCAGACCTAAATGGCTCCTAAGGGCTAAAATCTGTACATATTATTACTGTTTATGTTTAACAGTAACAAACATCTGACATGTTGAATGAAACCTGGTGTAAAACATCATAAAATTAATGCAGTAAATCTCATATTGTCTGAACAACAAAGTAAGCTAGGTTAAGTGAGGGACGTCACATTAAACACTAGACATTTGGTAGAATCTTTGTTCTTGAAATTTTTGTGTTTACTGCTGTGTATATTTCCTGGTTGTACTGTACTACAGAGACTGAGAATTGCATATTTAGGGTTATTCTAATGCAGCTGTAACAGCAAACCTAATGGTGGCCTAAGACTTTTGCACAGTACTGTATTTTAACAAATGAGTGCAATAAATATATTTGTTTTAGTCCTAAAACAGGGTACAGATCATTGTTTTTCATTTTAAACTTGATTTTACTAAGGGCCAAATGACATAAAACATGCAGTGCTGTAAGAAAAAAAAAAGCCATAGAGTTTTACATAATATTTACCACCACTGTGGATGTATCTTAATTTTTTTATGCATGGATATTCTATATTTACATACTGTAAATGGGGGCAGTTGGGCTCTGGTTGAGCCAACTCTCCTGTAAATGTCTGTGTGTTGTTTAATACTGGGCTAAGGACCTGAATAGTTATTATATTCGTGTGTATAATTATCAATGGAGCAAATTGCTATCCCTGTTGGTGTAATTGAAAGGGCTGAATGTTTGTAATGTGTGGTGTATTAAAGGTATTTTTGCAGTCTGGTCTGCCGTTGGAGTCCATTCTGATGTTGGGTTTGTGTATGTTTGCCGCCATCTGGTGCTAGAAACAAAGACCACAGGCATGCTAACAACGTCGTTTTCTATTGGTTGAAATGCCGGTGCCTTTGAAAAGCAGGCCTCTGATTGGTCAGTTTATCTGCGAGACGATTCGCCATCTATCTTGCAGATGGCGGAGCCGGACAGCGGGTACTACTGCTAGCCAATATTCGTTTTATTTCTAAATTAAAACTATTTAAATACACCATTTTTAGAGCATTTCACACACCTTCCTATTTTATTCTATCCAGTTTTAATATGAAATTTTAAGCCTATTTAATGTGCGTGTTTTGTACAGTATTTATTTTGCCGCTAGTAGCCCGGTTAGCATCTTTGTTGGAAGTTTAGGCCTACTCTGCCACCGCTTGTCGATTTTAACAATAGCCGCGACACAGTCCCCTCCTCTGGTTGTTTTGATACCCTTTGAAGGATTAACTTTACTGCAACCGAAGAAAGAACATGGGAGATAAGCAGGTTTTGGTAGCGTACGGCAACTGAGACGTTTGGTATGTTGACGGATTTTTAATTTCGCTGGAATTGAAGACATTTTTGCGAGCTCCATCACAAAAAAATTTGGATCACAAAGGAAGATGTCCAACGGCGCAGCAGGAAGCGGGGGTCTGGCTTGGATGGTAAGTTACTTTGTTACACAACTAAGTTATTGTTTTGTTTTAACGTGTGGGTGCTTTTACTGTAGTTTGGGTACGTGGTGCGTTGGCCGTAGCTCAGTTTAGCTTGTAGTTAAATGTCCTAGCAAGTCCTTACTAATGACTGTTAGCCTCTCCATTCATACGTGTGTTAAAGACCACCCAGCTGCGGGTTCCATTTAAATCGGACCAGGATACAAAGGCCTTTGCCCTGATGCGGGACGCTCAGATAGTTTCCCTAACTACAGCTGGTAAATAATAGTTTTATCTCTCATCACAAAATGATCTAAGCAACGTCGGTATGCAACGTCCCACGCTGCATACTTTTCTCTTCACAATAAAAACTGAACTAGAAGAAGAAAACTTGGCGAGTGATTCCCACTTGAGCATTATTATGGTCTTAGCCACCAAACGCACCGGTAATAATACTGTAATGAACTGAGCTTTGAGTGATAACCTAACTAAATAAACCCAGTTACTTCTTTACACTCGACTTCACATGAATCATTGTTTTTTAAAAGCCTTGTGACCAAGTTTGTTCACCAGCACTGGGACATAACGCATCCCATTTAAATCAGACATGCAGCAAAACAAGGTAAAGAATTCATCTAAAGGTGATGGTGTGTTATATTCAGGTATGTTGAAGTAGCTGTGAAGTATTTGGTTATTCTGTGTGGTACCAGCATAGCCACACACTGCAGTAACAGATAACTCTTCAGGAACACTGGTGCATTTGCAGACCTATCTGCACATAGCTGCACACTTGGATTCTTACTACAGACAAGATCCAATACAGCAAGTACTATGTCTGTAATCCCCCTGCCATATGGTACGTGATGTGTAGCAGGGGATTGGAAACACTGAAACATGTCATGGTGAGCTACTGATTGATATTTTCCTGACTGGTACCTGGTGTAGGTTGATTTTAACTGGAACTGCCTTTGATGTGTTTAAAAAAGTTACGTTTTATAGTTTGTCAGGGTATAAAATTAAGATATGCAGGTCTGTGTTTTCTACTCAAAGAGATTGGGGTCCAGGATAATGTCTTTATCACTGGATTTATGTTGTAGGGGTGCTTTCTAGAGGGACAGTTTTGCAGAGAACTTATAGATACAGTGATTGTTTTCATTTCTGAGATTTAAATGTTAATGTATATTGTAATTGAGTCTCAGTTACACTTTATCTAGCAAAAATGAATCACATTATCAATAATTTCATGAGAGGAGGTAAAAACATTTTATTCTGACTTCATGGGCAACAGTGTATTTATTTTGTTGTTGTTTTTTTTTTTTTTCCAGTACAACCTTTAAGGGCATCCGTTTTTGTTCTTATCTTACTGTGCATTCACCATCTCTGCAAGCTTGATGTTAACTTTGCCACATGGACTGAACAGATATAAGTTCACTCCACTGTTATCACATTTTGAGCCACTCCTGCAGTTAAAATGGTTGTAGTTGATTATGTATCACTAGTATGTCAAAGCCAGAGCTTGGACGTGGACCTACAGCAGGCGCTGATAACCTGCTCATTGGATTTAAAGAGTTTGAAAGAGTTCTCTGTCCGTTGCGAACTGATACTGCTCTGCTAAACAGGAGGCTGCGAATGGTAGGGGAGATGCTGGCAGGATGGAAGGAGGCAAGAAAGACAAGGCAGGTAAGCTGTCTGTGGAGCGTGTGTACCAGAAGAAGACCCAGCTGGAGCACATCCTTCTCCGTCCAGACACATACATCGGCTCTGTGGAGCCCATCACTCAGGTGAGTCCAGAGCAGACCCCCTGGGATTTAGGGCATGAACTTGCAGTTTATATGTTGGTGTTGTAGTTACACAATAACATTTGATCATTTCTCTGCAAACATTGCTTCAGCAGTGTGTTTAGTAAGGACCCAGGAACACTTTTGTAACATTATATCAGACATCGGTGTTGGTCTAGATCTTGTACCTCAGGCTGAGCTCTAGAGTTGTGCCATTGGATGGACAGAAGAGAGGCTAAAGGTTACATTTGTATGTACGGTGTTTTTGCTTTTAATTAATCATAAAATCACTAGTATCTCAGTTATCAAATTTGTATAGTTAAATTTGTACTCCTTCAAAGATAGTGATTGAAGGCCTGAAATACTTCAAAATAGTTATTTTATTGAAGATAATAATCAAATGGGGAATAAATAGCAAGAAAAAAATAGTGAATAACATCAGCATTGGCAGTTGGCCCAGTGTTATTTAAAATATATTACTGGTATGGCTCAGAATGTCACAATCCACGCATACATTTGTTGAATTGTTTTATGCTACACAAGAGGAACGATATTATTATAATACAGTAAAGAGCCCCTGCCATCAACATTATCATGTAACATTACACATAGCTCCCTTTGTTTCACATGTTAACTATAGTGTTGTATGCACAGCACAAAAAGCTTTTTGTAAAAGCTGTACATATATAGGAAAAACTGTTATTTTAACAGCTGGATGTAGTAAAAAGGCTGAGCTTCATCTCATCCATCACTGTGATACAGGTTCATCACTGCAGGCTAATGTTTACAATAAAGGTTAATAAAGTTTTAATGACTTCATAAAATAATTGAGTAGTAATTTCTCTCTCTTTCTCAGCCTGGTTTGTCAGTCTGTCAGGCAAGGATCTGAATTAATGTGTTCAGACTTTTTAGCAGTGTGTTGTTAAATATGGATTAACAGAACTTTAAATACACAACATCTCTAATTTATTAAAGCCTTTACAGAATACTGTAAATATTAATGTGCATAAAGAACATAAGAATTAATCTTCTTAATCTTTTTTGAGTAAAAGTTTTTTTTTTCCTCCAGTGTCTCAATCCTAATTAAACAAAACCTTTATATAAATGTATTTTTCCCACCTTCTATTAAAAGCCATATTTGTCTGTTTACTGTTTACACTAAGCTTCCCAGCCTGAACACAACACTTTATTTTTAATTTTCCAGCAAATGTGGGTTTTTGATGAGGACCTTGGAATGAACCAGAGGGAAATCACCTTTGTTCCTGGGCTGTACAAAATCTTTGATGAAATTCTTGGTGAGTCCACACTGTTCATCTTCTCTGACATTCTAATTTTCACAGTTAATATTATGGCTCATTTGTCATCTCAGATTGTCATTCCCATCACTCAAGGCTTATTATTGCTATAAAGATGATAGCGTCATTCACTGGCTCAAGCTCTGCTTTAGTCTGCTTTAGCGATCCAGCAGTGTGTTTGTGTGCTCGGTTTCCAGCCTGAGGACAGACACTCGTTTCAGCAGCTGTAGCAGCCCATGGTCAGAGCTGCAGTCCTATTTATTTTTTATGGAAATATGCAGGCATGCTCTGTCAGCTCTTACTGTTGAAATAAAGGTTAATAAAGTACCCTATCCGATACAAGGCATATCAGTGAGTCAGTGTAATGTGCAGTGCTTGGGTAATGCTTCTGCTGGTAAAGTGAACCAGAGTAATCAGCATTTTAATGATGCTGCTGAATGCTGCACTGAGTACTGATGACTGCTCTCATCTCTGCAGATTCTTAAAACTGTGTTTATGAAGGTGTCATGTTCGGTTCAATATGTTTGAGTTTTGAAAAGATGGACAAAACTAATATGACGATGAGTTCCAGGAAATCTTGATGAGTCTTTTGTCATGTTTGACATTTTGTAAGTAATGATCAGTAGACTTGAAAATAATAATTTGGTGCTGTTTACTTTAATATAGCATCAGTAGGGATTGTTCCCAGTGTATAATGTCTTATTTTTATCACATTTTCTCTGATAGTCAATGCAGCAGACAACAAGCAACGGGACAAGAACATGACCGCCATCAAGATCACCATAGACCCGTGAGTACAGTGTTAGATATGTGTTTACTAGTATCAGAATATCACCTCTACATTCAGTACTTTTCACAATACTAGAGGTTTTGTTGCAGAGGAAGGAGGATCTTTTTTCCCCTGTGTGATACTGACGTTTTCATCGTCTGTTACCTGTGATGTTGCTCATTGGCTGGACACTCATGTCTTTATAAACCGTGTCTTTTTCATTGTTTATGAAATGCACTGGGCTATTGTTTTATATGTGGTTCACCTCCAGCCTGCCAACTGCATCATGTTTGTACTTAAACAGCGGTGTGTCCTTCAGCCCCTGTCCCCTGCTGTATAAATGATACTATTAGCTAAGCTGCACTCTGCTCTCTGCTGCTAATGTGCTTTTATAAAGAGGTTATTGCTCTTCTTCTCTCAGCCTGTTTTGTGAGTGAGCTTATTTATCGCTCGTATATCACTGGCCCATTGCATCAGAGGAGCAAGTCACTGACAGGTGCTTTTACAAGCACAAATTAACACCCTTCTTTATCTTAAAACCACAGGTTCACACATTTGAATAGGCGTACAATGTCGGCACCCCAACACTCTGAGATAGACTTTGTTGTATTAAAAGATGGATTAAAAAAGACTCAGCAAGTCCAGATTGACAAACACGTCTGCCTTGAATAACTGACATGTGTTGCTGGAAGGAATACACCTCAGCTCTGCCAAAAACTACCTGTTCAGATATGATTGTGTTGGATCTGC
Source organism: Apogon hyalosoma (assembly GCA_037367295.1). Taxonomy (NCBI): domain Eukaryota; kingdom Metazoa; phylum Chordata; class Actinopteri; order Kurtiformes; family Apogonidae; genus Apogon; species Apogon hyalosoma. The sequence continues at coordinate 14,911,259 of JAPQRP010000003.1, forward strand.
CAAATGAACCCAAGTAGCATCAGCAGGAGCAACTTCCTAGATTTTACTGTCACTGATTTGTGCATATTTTGGGCAGTGTGTCTTGGTTATTCTCAAGAACATGATAATAGATGAGTAGTCTTAGCATATTTTGGCTGTCTTTGAATACTTCTGATTTTGTCGTTATATATCACAGAAAACGTTTACCATACCCATGTGTGGTATGTTTTTGGTTTTTTTTTTTAGCACAACTTTACCTATATGATTGAATTTTTATTTTTACACTTTAACATGCTTTATTAACATATTGGGCCCAAATACATCAAAATCATCAAATCTAAATTGAAAAGAAAAAAAAAACCCTAATATTTATTACAATTAAAAACCACATACAGGCACAATGAATTGTTTTGTAACTTAAAAAATAGACATAAGTTGCAAATATGAAGACATAAAGGTAGAGTTGAATAGTTTTACATGTTCTGTCAAAGTCAAACAAAACTGAGAGCGAGTTTCTCTACTTTGGAGTGAAATTGCTGCAGCGCTTCAGGTGACACAGTGCTTTGAAAACATCATGTGTTCTGATCATGCTGGCATGATCATAGACCCTGGAGGGTTAAATTCATTTAAACAAAAATCAGTCTTTATAATTTGCATGGTTGTCAGTTGTCATTCAACTCAGAAACTTTCTGATGAATAAATAACCACGACTAAAAGCCTGACATTCATCAAACTTATGGCACCGAACATGTGACACCATGTCCAGGTTCTATTGATAAATGCTGTCTAACTTCTGCTTTATCTAATCCAGTGAATCCAACACCATCTCCATCTGGAACAATGGTAAAGGTATCCCTGTGGTGGAGCATAAGGACGAGAAGATGTATGTCCCAGCTCTGATTTTTGGCCACCTCCTAACCTCCAGCAACTACGATGATGATGAGAAAAAAGTCACAGGTCAGAGGAGTCACCTGAAACTTCATCAGTGGTTGTTACAGTCAGTCAGCGTTGACCTCTGCTACTGTTTATTTTGCTGCAGGTGGAAGGAATGGCTATGGTGCTAAACTCTGTAACATCTTCAGTACCAAGTTCACAGTGGAAACTGCCTGCAAGGAATACAGACACAGCTTCAAACAGGTGAGGCTGCAAAGGTCAATGTGATAAATCCTGTATTTCAAACAGGAGTTCTGTAACTCTGACTTCCTCTGACAGCTTTGTTGCTTGGCTTTGCAGGTCAGACTGCTGATTTCATGTTTTGTATTTTATATTCAGTACATTAACCCTTTAAACCCTAAGCCTAGAATGGTCCACTTGGACTTTTTTTTCTTATTTTGACTATAAAAAGGTTTGAAAATATGCTGTGAGTGATTCCTTTTCCCCATTTCCCCAGATCAGTTTTTTTCCAGGTCTTTCAAAATCCTAGCAGTCATTCACACTTTACTGCATGTTATAATACTGCTAAAAGGGCTTATTCTCCAGCTTCTAGTACAGATGTGAGTGAAATTACCGTAATGACCCAATGAAACGCAACGTCTCAGGTTTTAGAAACTGTTGGAATTTTTCCAATTGCACAAACAGTGAAAGAGTTACAGCCATCCAAACTGCAAATGCACAGGGTGTGTCAGCAATGACACGTCGGGTTTTAAGGAGTTAAATGCAGTACATTTCCTGTCAGGTCTTATTTAAAAGCACCTATGAAGCAAGACAAGTCTTGTAGAAATAAAAGTATTATCACATTTCAGTTTTCTGCGTAGTACTATATGTCTGAATTCTGTAATTGCTGTTTTATAGGTTTTTGACATGTGATGTTGTATATAAGGTAGGTTATGTATATTATCACCATATTAGGTGGTGGCACCCTTTTGGATTGGATAAGCGCTGATCTTAAATCACACGGTGTTTCCTTTCACTGTTCATCAATCCTTAATGAAACTGTTTCTATAAACAAATAAACCCTTGTGTTTATGTAATTATGTTTTATCTTTAGATGATAAAAGCAATAATCTGAGTTAGGTTTTTTTGTTTTTTTTTTTTTTTAATTGCATGTTTTTTGTTTCTCAGACGTGGCAGAACAACATGAGCAAGACTGCTGACCCAAAGATCAAGTTCTTTGATGGGGATGATTTCACTTGTGTGACGTTCCAGCCAGACCTGTCCAAGTTCAAGATGGAGAAACTGGACAAGGATATTGTAGCACTTCTCACCCGCAGGGCATATGATGTAGCCGGCTCCTGCAAGGGGGTGAAAGTCTCACTGAATGGGAAAAAATTACCTGTAAGTCTCTACCATCTTGTAACATGATGATGCCTTGAACCTCAAGGTGTTTTTAAGTCTCTAGCTATTAATATTAACATCCATGTTTCATATCTGTAATATATTTATGGTGTTAAATATAAAGAAAACTGCATTCTAGTCAATTTTCCCACTGTAATTGACATGGTTTTCTTTAACCCTCAGTGGTCTTAACTATAAACAGACCTGACAGCTTTTTTTAATGTCTGACATGTTTTTTAAGATGTGAACAGACTTTAATCTGTGTCTCTGTATGCTGTTTTTTAGGTGAATGGCTTCCGCAGCTATGTGGATCTATATGTGAAGGACAAAGTGGATGAGACCGGTGTGGCCCTGAAGGTAGTAAATGAAACTGTGAATGAGCGGTGGGAGGTTTGCCTCACCATGAGCGAGAAAGGATTCCAACAGATCAGTTTTGTGAACAGCATCGCCACCACCAAGGTACTGCGATATCAGCAGGGATAGTGTAGAAAACAAATGTAAGATACAGTAGAATTAGAGTTAACATGTTGGTACTTGATCATTTCAGGGTGGCAGACACATTGATTATGTTGTGGACCAGATAGTGGCCAAACTGATCGAAGTGGTGAAGAAGAAGAACAAAGCAGGAGTTTCAGTCAAGCCCTTCCAGGTGCTGTAAAAGAGATTTACTGTGGTAGTTTCCTCAGTTATGTCTTGCAGGCTTGTGTGGTCATGCTCTCATTTGTTCATCAGGTGAAGAATCACATCTGGGTGTTTGTGAACGCACTGATCGAGAACCCCTCGTTTGACTCCCAGACTAAGGAGAACATGACGCTCCAAATGAAGAGCTTTGGGTCCAAGTGCCTTCTGTCAGAGAAATTCATCAGGGCTGTAAGGAAGACCCTCATTTGCTTTCACCCCCTAACTTTGTTTTGAGTTTCCTTTTCTTATGTAAAGTAGTTGAGCAACAGCGACGAAAGAATTTCGTCTCTTTGTCACCCACAGGCAACCAACTGCGGCATTGTGGAGAGTATTCTCAACTGGGTGAAGTTCAAAGCTCAGACACAACTGAATAAAAAGTGCTCATCTGTGAAGCACAGCAAGATCAAAGGCATCCCCAAGCTCGATGACGCCAACGATGCTGGTGCATTAACAGTGGGATTATTTATTAATGTATAGGAGAATGTGCTACCCTGAATGTCCAGCACATACGTCACAAAGCGACTGAGGCCTCTTAAATCAAATAATATATTTAATAGTTTTGCAGACCACTTTCCCTGGTGTTGTGAGTAATTACAGCGTTACACAAGGACATTACTTGATGCTTATGAAACGTAGTGAATAATACATATGCCCCATAAACTCAAAGCTACCTCAGCTACAAAGCAGGCCTGAAGTCTTTGTTTTTGCCTGTTAAAAAGTATAATTTCTCCTCAGCTTTTATTGGACATCTTTCTATCTTTGTTTCCTTATTGACGGTGTTAGCTTATCTTCATATTTCTGCATAATTCCTTAAAACAGGGTTCCCGCGGGGTCTTACAAAGTCTTAAAAGTCTTGAATTTACAAAGCTGTATTTAGTACCTTAAAAAGTAATAGATTTGATATGATAGGCCTTAAATTATGTTGCCATAAACTTGTTGGCTGTGTTGTGTTTAAATGTATTTGTAAAATGTCCAAGCTGCAAAGAAAGTAATGTTATTCGACTCAGTTCCACCCTTTCTAACCTGACAATTTATTTTGAAATTATCGCTAACTTTGCAGTCCCCGGTGAGAAATGGCTCAGAACGGTGGAAATCAAGGCATTGGAGTAAATAAATACATTTTCATAAATTCTAGGAGTCATGAATTTTTGCCAGAATGGCCATGAAATAGGCATTAAATTCTGTTCTAAGTAGTCCTAAAAAGTCTTAAATTTAATTTGTAGAAACCTGTAGGAACCCTGTAAAAGTCTACAAGCCTCAAAACCCAGCACTTCTGTCCATGTGTTTCCACGCTAAAATTAGCCAAAGGAAATTCACAAAATTAACTATAGTGTATTTAGGGATCATGGCCAACACACTAATAAACCAATTAATCTTCATCCTGTCTGTGTCCTAGGTGGCAAACACTCTTCTGAATGCACACTCATCCTCACCGAGGGAGACTCGGCCAAGTCTCTGGCTGTTTCTGGACTGGGAGTCATTGGCCGTGATCGATACGGAGTGTTTCCGCTCAGAGGAAAAATCCTAAACGTGCGAGAGGCAACACATAAGCAGGTATGTAGATGGTTATCAGACAAGGGTTCACTTCGAGAAATATGAGGGAGGCGGTAACGACTATCTGCATCTGACAACAAAATAACAGGAAATGCATAAATGCTGATGTAAATATACAGTACACACTATATTAAAACATTATAACTTCCTATATCCTCCCAGACTGGATCAAAAACCATAGTGAATATTTATAGGGACTATAAATACAATTTTTGTCCAGTAGAATTGTTGAAAAGCTGTAGTTGTTTGAAGGACAGTATATCTTGGTGTGTGCTCTGATACTGTTTGATACCAAGATTTACATATGTCAAAACCCCATGGTTGTACAAAGAAGCAGTCTCAGTTAGTTTAGTTTAATTTGCTGCAATGGTTTCTAGTATTTTGTAGGAATCTCGACTCTTTGGGAACCGAAAATATATTTGGCCTTCACAGAATTAGTAAATTGTTTCTTATGCAATGATTATTATCATTGTTATATAACTGTATCTGTAATAACTGTTGCGTACAAATCACCCTTTTACAGATCATGGAAAATGCCGAGATCAACAACATCATCAAAATCGTTGGGCTCCAGTACAAGAAGAGCTACGACGACGCTGAGTCTCTGAGGAGCCTGCGTTATGGCAAGATCATGATCATGACTGATCAGGTGACCTGCCTCATGGACATTATCTCTCTGATTTTATTTAATATGACATCATCTTCAGCCATTTTTACAGTTCGGTTTGTTTTTTGTTCAGGGTTTCGTACAGGTGCTTGAAAAACTTGAAAATGCTTGAATTTCAGTGTTACCTTTTTCAGGGTCTGAAATTAGTTTTAAGTGCTTGAGAATGCTTGCAATTATAACTGTGATGTGATTTATTTATGTATGTTTAATATTAACTCTGCCAGGTTAGATGGTAAGCTAAAGCTACTCACAGAGAGGTGATACATTTGGAAAATAAAACATAATGTTAAAAAACAAAATTACCAGTTGCTCTCAGGTTGACTCAAGGTAAATTTTTATCTTAATCTTTTGCTCGTTTCAAGTGTGCCTGAAGAATGTCAAGTGGTTTCCCTTTTTTTGGAAAAAACTTGGTGTTCTCCTTTAATTTCCAAACTTTTTGCCATTATAAAACATTATTTTAGATGTTTATAGCTAAAGACAATGTACATCATTGTGATTAAAAAGTGGAAAGAAATAATCACGAGTATATATTCTTATACATATGTATTTTGTTTCAGCGATAAGGCGCCCTGTTGGAAAAATTTGAAAATGATCCTGAAAAGTGCTTGAATTTAACTGATAAATGTGTACCAACCTTGTTTGTTTGCGTCTCAGGACCAGGACGGCTCCCATATTAAAGGCCTGCTCATCAACTTCTTCCACCACAACTGGCCGTCCCTACTGAAACACACATTCCTGGAGGAGTTTATCACACCCATTGTCAAAGTAAGGCACAGATGCACACATACTTGGAGTACTTTTTGTTTAGCACTTGCTGCATGTGTATTGTTCGGATTGTCTGCATTAATTATTTGATAAATAGATTAAACTTTTACAATAAATATGACTCAACCTGTGTTAATATCTTGTCTGCAGGCGACAAAGAACAAGCAGGAGCTGTCCTTCTACAGCATTCCAGAGTTCGATGAGTGGAAGAAACACACAGAGAACTTTAAAACCTGGCATATAAAGTACTACAAAGGTTTGTTCTTCAGTCACTAAGAATCATTGTAAAAAAAAAAAAGCATTTCAAGTTGTCATTATTTAAAACTAAATATTAATATTATGCTTCAGGTTTGGGTACAAGTACAAGCAAAGAGGCAAAGGAGTACTTTGCTGACATGGAGAAACACCGCATCACATTCAAATACGGAGGAGCAGAGGACGATGCCGCTATAACTCTTGTGAGTGAACTTTAGTTGTATTTTGTTGTTTATGCTAGAATTATTTAGAGCTTTGACAAATAAAAATTACTGGCTCCTCTTTGACATTGTCACCTTTGTACCAGGCTTTTAGCAAGAAGAAGACAGATGACAGGAAGGAGTGGCTCACTAACTTCATGGAGGACAGACGTCAGAGGAGGATGCATGGTCTACCTGAGGTTTGAGGCTTTGATGAAACTTATGAGATACACTTGAAATGCGCATCTGTTGATACTGCTTGGTGCACTGCCATGAGTGATTTTTTTGTTTTTTTTGTTTTCCTCTTGTTTGTATTTTTTTTTTTTTCAGCAATACCTGTATGGAACTCAAACCAAGCACCTGTCCTACAATGACTTCATCAACAAAGAGCTCATTCTGTTTTCTAATTCGGACAATGAGAGATCCATTCCATCCCTAGTTGACGGTTTGTACAGACACACTCAACCTCTGAGCTATTCGGTGTTGTCCCTGTTAATGCTACACTAACAACACTGTTCTTTAAATTTAACATTCATCACTTTGTGTTTTGGCTTTTTGTCTTCTAAGTATTGAATGGTGTGAAGTTGTTGTTCTTCATTAATTGGGATATGTGTCTTGACTCAGGCTTAAAGCCAGGCCAGAGGAAGGTACTGTTCACCTGCCTGAAGAGAAACGACAAGAGAGAAGTGAAAGTAGCCCAGCTGGCTGGTTCAGTGGCTGAGATGTCCGCCTACCATCACGGAGAGGTACATTCAGCTTAATATAGACCTGCAGCAACTGTCACAACAGAAATATCAGCTGATGTCCCACTGTTTGTTTTATGACTAACTTGCTGCTTCCCTTTTACCCCTGTAGCAAGCCCTCATGATGACCATCGTGAACTTGGCGCAGAACTTTGTGGGCAGTAACAATGTTAATATCCTGCAGCCTCTGGGTCAGTTTGGAACCCGTATCAACGGCGGCAAAGACGCTGCCAGCCCTCGTTACATCTTCACCATGCTCAGGTAGAACTGCTCACCAGATCTCAATGCATTCTACACAGTCTGCTTCTTTTCATAAACATTTACACCATTGGATATTCAGAAAAATAATCAAAATTGCAATATGTTAATGAAGTCACTTAGTAAAGTACTGCAGCATTGAAAAAAGTCTTCGTATGTTGCCCACAGTCCTCTCGCCAAGCTGTTGTTCCCACAAGTGGACTCCAATCTGCTCAAGTTCCTGTTTGATGACAACCAGAAGGTGGAGCCTGAGTGGTACATTCCCATCATCCCCATGGTGCTTGTGAATGGCGCTGAGGGCATCGGCACTGGCTGGGCTTGCAAGATTCCAAACTATGACCCCCGAGAGATCGTCAACAATATCAACCGGATGCTCAACCATCAGGACCCGCTGCCCATGGTGAAAGCTCACACAGAGGAAAAAAAATAACCTTTGCCAGTTTGACTCAGCAGCTGATTGGGTTTGGTCACATAATCATATATTTACTGTGACACTGTGGTACACACAGATAACTCTGTCTTCGCTGTCTCTCCAGGGTCATTTAGGGAAATGTTACAAACCAGTACTGGTGTTGTCAAACACTGACTTTCTATGTGTTGTTTTGTCTTACCACATATAACATCTCCTCAAACTCATAAACAAGAGCTTTGTTGACAGTCTGTATATAATTGCTTACTTTCAGTATTTTCATCCTCAGTCTTACTGGAGATAAAACTATCAGAAAGATTGGGCAGGATTTACAACAGACAGGGATCACTTTATATAGAATATGCAAGAATGACCAGAAATTCTGATCAAAATCAACTCAAAATATTGAGTTTCAGTAAACAGTTACAGCACAAAACAGTGGATGGCAGTTCATTAAAAAAATACAATAATTGAGCGTAATTGAGGCAGTTAAAACATGTCAAACTAATTGGCTCAAACCAGAAGAGATGGGGGTAAAGTTAGAAATTTAAGTTTTCCTGATTGCTCATCATGAAACACTATTGTGTTGCCTACAATAGAAATTACAGTTATACTCCTATCCAGTTCTAAAGCGTTTGTTACAGATAAGTCACTAATTTTTTCTTTGTGTGTTTTGTGTCAAACAGCTTCCAAGCTACAAAAACTTCAAAGGTGTGATCCATGAACTGGGTCAGAACCAGTACCTGGTCAGCGGAGAGATATCAGTCATTGACAAAAACACAGTAGAGATCACAGAACTTCCTATTCGGACATGGACACAGGTACACACCTTCTTCATTTTCTCTTATTATTAAAACCACGTTGGTCGTATGTTACAGTGTTGTGAATAACTGTTCCTTCACTGTTGTCTGTAGGCGTATAAGGAGTCTGTGTTGGAGCCCATGCTGCAGGGCACTGACAAAACACCAGCTCTGATAAATGATTATAAAGAATACCACACAGATGCCACTGTCAAGTTCGTGGTCCGCATGTCTGAGGAGAAACTGGCCCAGGCCGAGTCAGTTGGCCTCCACAAAGTCTTCAAGCTGCAGTCGAGTCTCACATGCAACTCCATGGTGAACATTAACCTGAAATAAAAAACTCACCAACAGTTTCACATTGACACATCAGATACCATGTGTGATACTGATTTGATGTTTTTAACAATTTAATCACAGGTGCTGTTTGATCACATGGGTTGTCTGAAGAGATACGATTCAGTCCAAGACATCCTCAAAGAGTTCTTTGAGCTCCGTCTGCATTACTACAAACTGAGGAAGGACTGGTCTCTGGGCAGCCTGGGCGCCGAGACCTCCAAACTGTCCAATCAGGCCCGCTTTGTCCTGGAGAAGATCGAAGGAAAAATCACAATCGGTGAGAGAAACATTTTCAATTTCACACTGCACCTCCTGGTTAGTGATGCTTTGGTTTCTAATTTTTACTTTTGTGTCGTCACAGAGAACAAGTCAAAGCGTGACCTGATCCGCATGTTGGTCCAGAAAGGCTTTGAGTCGGACCCAGTAGCTGCTTGGACAAAGGCTCAGGAAAAGGTGCAATTAGTCACTAAGACTTGCATCTGCACACAATTCTACGCTGCAATAACTATAGAGATACGCAGAGAATGTAGCATGAGTTATCTTATGGTGTGTTTTTCTTGAACAGGCTCAAGAAGACGACAGTGATGGAAATGAGAGCGACAGTTCAGTTGACTCCGGATCCACATCAGGGCCGAACTTCAACTACATCCTCAACATGCCTCTGTGGTGCCTGACTAAAGAGAAGGTGGATGAGCTTCTTAAACAGAGGGACCAAAAGGTATGAATAACTTTGATAATAGAATTTTCCCAGGGTATTTATACTTAAATGTTTCACTGAGTTCAGTGAACCTGTTCATTAACACGAGTGAATGTGTTGTGATTTACAGCGAGGAGAACTGAATGACCTACAGAAGAAATCTCCAGAGGATCTGTGGAAGGAGGATTTGGCAGTGTTCATTGAAGAGCTGGATGTAAGAGATACTGCACATGCTAATGTTTAGCCTGTTAGAGTCGTCTGAATTCATGACACTTGGAATGTTTGAAGTTATTCTTGTTGAATAGTTGTCATGCTGTTGTAAAGCAGTTAATGACATGAATGTATGTGTTGCATGGTCTGTAATATTCAGTGTTAATCTACAAAACATAAAATATAAGTTACTTAAAAAGCAACCAGTTGGAAAAGTATAATAATATAATTAAAAGGCATAATTCAATTAATCAAACAGAATTTTGTATCATGGATTTATTGCTCATTTTAAAATAATTCATTCTTTTTTAAATTCAACCTTTTATTGGAAAAAGTTTCCTTTTATCTTTGTATATGTTGTTCTACCATATGTATTGTTGATGTTTTTACTGCTTCAAAGCCCCATCAATGGCCACTATGAAATGTGGTAAACGATGAAGTCGTCGTCCTTTTGCCTTTTCAATTTGAAACAGTTAAATGAAAGGATACTTTGATCAAAATTGGAAAAGTAGACTTGTAAGGAATTAGTGATTCATTGCAGCACAGTAGAAGTTTTGGCCTTTATTTAAAAATTGGGGCTTTTTGTATAAATAAAAGACACTAGTTAGTGAACCTAAGAATGTGTTTTTGCCTGTCAGAATGTGGAAGCCATGGAGCGAGAGGAGCAGAGTGCTGGAAAAGCCATCAAACTGGTCAAGGGGAAAATAGGTAAACCCAAAGTAAAGAAGCTGAACCTGGAGGAGACCATGCCGTCACCGTTTGGCCGCAGGATTGAGCCCCCAACTCAAGCGATCAAATCTGATGCAGCCAAGAAGTTGACCAAAAAGAAGAAGGTACCAGCTGCTCTTTACTGCAATGAAGCATCTAGAAAATACATTTCACTCCAGTAGAGCTCCTGAAAACATAGTCATGAATTAAATGGTCAGAGCAACAGTGTTTATACTGTTCAGAAGGGCTGGAAAACATCATGCCGTCCTCACTGAAACTGAAATATATTCCCAAATTTCCCATCTGAACTAAAAGGAAAGAGTGACATGGAATTCAGAATGATACAGTTCATGTTTCTGTTAAAGGGCGAATCAGACTCAGCAACGAAGATGGAGTTTGATGACGATGGTTTGGGCGGCGAGGGAGGAACAGGTGAAAACCCTGTAGCCAAACCAAAGACTCCACGAGTCAAGAAAGAGAAGAAAGAACCTGGTCAGTAGTAACCTGGTCATCTGCATCAACACCATCAATCTGTCAGGGAAATTCTCCCAGTTTATTTTCAAGTATCTGTGTTTGGAACTGAAGGCCAAAATGAAAGAACTTTTCCATTTACTGGTTACACATTGGTACTATTTTGCACAGATGACATGGCATTTGTCTTCCTGTTTTGAAAAGTAGACCTTCCCAAAACCTTCCAGACTCTTTATAGAAGAAGAGGGAGTCTTTCATCCATTATTGAACAAGCAGCTCCTCAGAGAAACCGGCAGCCTGCTAATGTTGTTCACTCTGCTGCAGGAACTCCGCGGGTGAGGAAAACACCAGGACCCAAAGCCTCCCCTGCTAAGAAGGTGAAGAAGAGGAACCCCTGGTCTGATGACGAGTCCAAGTCCGACAGTGACCTGGAGAACAGCAAACCTGTCATTCCCAGAGAAACCAAGTCCCAGAGGGTATCAGGTACAGTAGCTGGATGACTGCTGAGCGAGAAGAAGAGGTTTTTTTTGTTGGAGACTAGTTTTAGTTTTTCCGATCTAATCTGTATTTTAGATGTAAAAAACAAAATGGAGTAACGAGTAACTGAGAACATGTCACCCAGGGTAGCCGTGTCCCTCATTCAGTGTATTTACCTGCACTGAAGGGACCCGTCGTCTTCCTCGAGTCAGCTGATATCTTACCTGTCACGTAAACTGTAAACATGGCTACTTTAATCAATGAAGAGGATTAAAGAAACCTGATCAGATTAGATTCAGATTACCTGCAATGTATACTCTTTAAGTCTGGTCTTTAAGTACCAAGGTTACAGCAGTGCATGTAAACATGTTACACAGTTCCTACTGTAACTAGGAGTGGGTTTGTTTTGGACCAGTGTTGCCTGATCTGATCTGATCTGATAAACGTCCCAATAAACACAGATTTTACTTGGATAGAACTTGTAATGATGCAGTGTTCAAGTTTAAATCCAAAATACTGTTTCACTATTTACCATCATGATAAACATTTTTAAACACATTGTTTCTCTGATGGTTGCAATATCAGACAAAATGTATTTCCACATGAGACTAAATAATTACATTAATTTGCATTTGTTTTTCCTTTATCAGAATATTTTGCTTATTGTCTTTTAAGGAGCACATCAGTAATACAGCAGAAAAGCAGAGTGGTGAAGTGATGCAGGGCTGTTATCTTGAAGTACAGTGAAACAATGTGCCTCAGTAATAATGTCATTGTCTCAGCTCTGATAAAAATGTGACCTTTCAAAGCCACATGGGTCTTACTTATAAACAAGGCGTGCTTGCAGTTGCCTTGTGTGTGAGAATGATGCTAAATAGAGGCATCATCTGAGCATTTGTGTGTGTATTTTATTACATAATGTAAAGTGTGTGAAGTACTCCTACACCACAAGCGTAGATGGGTGACAAATTTAATGGGACTGGTCTTTTCCCAGATGATTCTGTCCCTGTACCTACGGCCTGAGGGCTCTGATGAATGGTTCGAGTGTGAAAACGATGCGAGTCATGCGCTGTTTCCATCACATTTGCCAGATCTCAAATGATCGGACACCCAAAGGGAGGTTTTTGGCTGGTGTGTTAGACGGCTCCATATCGGGGCTGATGTGAGTCACTGTTTTGGTGGGAAGAGTAATTTTTGTATTACATTTTCAGGCAAAAATGTCAACATAATCATGTGATTTATTTTTTCCATGTTGTCTATGGTTTAAGTTTTCATAGTTTGTTGTGCTGTATTTGGATTTTTTCATTCTGTTTGGATATAATATCTATAATATTCTAATTGGTCAGCTTAACCCTTCTCTAGTCATCAAAATGTGAGATGGAGAATGGTGTTCATTTCTCCATTTGAGTTCAGGGTGTACAGAAGCCATTCCAGAGACATATAGGGGAGCAACATGTTAGACACTATGTTGCTTTTTTTCTTTAATTTGTCACCCTCATGTATGTAGAGAAGGCTTCTTATGCCGTATTTCCACTATGTGGAACCGACTCCACTCCACTCAGGTACCAGATACTATTCCTGGAGACCGTTTCCATTACAGCAGGGGTGTCAAACTCCGGTCCTCGATGGCCGGTATCCTGCATGTTTTAGATGTTTCCCTCTTCCAACACACCTGATTCAACCACATGGCTCATCAGCAGGTTGCTGGGGATG
>JAPQRP010000003.1:14937007-14947742 GCA_037367295.1 Apogon hyalosoma
TTCAGTTTTCTCTGTTTTTGATATAATAACCCTCAACTTTAATCTGAGCTTTTATGAACATCTACATGATCAGTGAACAAATTTGGGAAAATACCTGATTTTCACAAATAAAAGCAAAATACAGAAGACAATAATATAATAAATGGTGATAAATCACTTAAGAAAGAAGAAGAAGGTTAAATTGAGAGAAAAAATAATTTGGGAACTGCTACAAAAGTAGCACTGGGTCTTTATGGGTTAAGTTGGTGTGCCTTAATGCAGGCCAGACGCCTACAGTGATAGCCTGTCAGTCTACGACTTTGAAATAAAGTTTATTGGTTTTGTGCTAATCTTTGTTTATCATCTGATAGAATCTTGAGGGATACATGATTTTTGTTTAGGTGTCCATAGCTATCTCCTTGACTGTTAATGATATGTTTGTCACTGAATCAGTGAAGAAAAGACAGAGCTCATTTTAAAGCTGATAACCCAGTGGCCCTGTTCCATTCACATCCATTCAGCCCATGGAGGTTGTTTCAGTTACCCAACATGCACCATTCCCATGCATCTAAATGGGTTCCTGCCATTCCCTAAAGATACTAATTACACCAATGTGTTTTCTTCCTCCTCAACATGTGTGGCATGAAATAGGTCTGTTTAGGTGTGAGCTGATCTGGAAAAGTGGTTTTCAGGTCAACAAGACTGGCTTGTCAAAGTTGTGAAACCCCTCAACTGACCAGACGGAGATAATAAAGTGCGACATGGTCAAAGTTCAATCACGGTCGGGTTGAAGAGGGAGATGGATACGTTCGCAGAGGGTGTCCCATGTGATCACAGCCTGATGCAGAAAAATCTCTGGCATCTATCTCCGACGTAATTTCCCCAATGTGTTTTGACAGTACAGTAAACTGATTTACTGAGGACACACAGACACCAAATGAGTTGATTTCATAGACCGGCTTCTTCGAAATCTAATCTTGTCTCGTCTCAGGTCTCAGCGGTTCAAGTCGAGACTGAAAAGTGAAAACAGACTCGGGTCAGTCTGATGAGTGTGTATCAAAGGCTTCTGTTGTTTTGCTTCCCTCCGTTGAGGAAACAGTTTGACAGACTCGGCTGTCAATGCGGAGGGAAGCTTTGCATTCTGGTGGTGTGAATGTACACTCATTCATGTAGAGACATGAACAAATAAGTGTTATAAAAGACAAAACAGTTTTAAATATAGGAACAAATATAAAATATTAGACTTCCATAATGTCTATATGCAATAACATTCTAGATAACTTTATGAAGGACTTACAATTAGTCCTGCTTTAAACCTTGATGTATCGCCTCAAAGATAATATTTAAGACAATGAAAAAAGCACCACAAATTCATCATAGAAACAGAGATCTAACCATACAATGGTATGTACAATGTACGTATGCCAACAATACGAGGGATGAAAAGAGATGAGGACAGAAAGAGAGAGAGGAGTAAAACCACTTATCAAACTCCCGTCATGCAGGTAAGAATTTACACAGGAGACCTGAGGAGTATCATCTCTGCGTCCAGGCGGTTCACGAGGGCCACGCCCCTTCCTGTCACAGTTCCTGTCCCAGAGACACCACGCCAAATAAGAGCTCAATTAAAATTATACACAAAGCACTGATCCTTTGAGGCCTCCGTGTCGACGATTTCTTTTTAAGAGAGGGGGAATGGGAGAGAAAAATAGGACTAGGATATAAAGATAACGCAATACCAAGCGAAGGAGTCAGGGGGACGGGGTGGGGTGGGGGTGGGGGGCGGTATAGGGGGTCAGCGCCTTTTCTGGCTGTTCTTTTTTTTTGTGCAAAGGAAAAGTCAGAGAGTCTAAGAGGCACCTGCAAGCGCCTCCTAGGGCTCATCGCTAGGCGGGGTGGCCGTGGCCCCCTCGGTGTCCAAGGACTCTGGTGACTCCAGAGATGTGGCGTCCTCGTGGGGGCTGCCCTTGCTGCTGGGGCTGGCCCCCGCCTCAGCCGAAGTGCTGCTGCTGCTGCTGTTGCTGCTGTTGCTGCTACTCCCGTCTTGGCCCTCTGAATTCTCCAGCATCTCCTGAATGAGAGGCGGCATGGATCCAGGGATCTCCATCTTCAGAGAAATAACTCGCTCTGCGCCTGTGAGATGACATCGAACGGACAAATTAAACAAAAGGGAGTCAAACAACAGACTTTTTACCAAAAACAAAAAGCTCCTCAAAAATTCCATTTCTCATTCCAGTTCCTCTTTTTTAAGAAAAATCTATGTTCTGGCAGATGTCTGTGCGGGTTCTCATTTGCCCAGGTCATCGTTCTTCTGGGTTAGTTCCTTGTTTAGCTCTTTTGAAAACATTTTGTCTCATCCAAGAGACTTCTTCAGTTCTAATAGCTGGTGGAGGAATTTGGACTTATAAACCTGTGGGGGGGACTGGTCTGTGTATGTGTTAATCCTTATACTAAAGAACGTAAGTGTTAAGGTCGTAGACAGGGTGTGGCCCTGGCAGAAATTCCACTCTGATGTTAGAAGCAACAATGAAAGAGTAAAACCAACATTTGTAAATTCAGATTAATAAGTCCGGGTGTGTTGAAGTACACAAAATAAAGTAAAACAGACATATATAAATCTTAGACAGAAGATCACTCATATTATTACATGGGTGAATGGATAGTTTTTTCCCACTTAAGCTTCATTGTGTTCTTATTCTTGCTGCTGCATAAATCTACAGGTATGTTGTGGCGCCTGCCTTAATTTTTAATTATACAAGCAGTGTTATTGTCTCCTTATATCATAATAGCCTGTATTTTTTAGCTTTGTCTTATTTTTAATTCAGATAAGACAAGATAAGATAAGAAAAGATAAGATAAGATAAGAAAAGATAGGATAAGATAAGATAAGATAAGATAAGATGGTTGTTATCTTTGTTTTGAACCCAAACATACTGAGAAAAAACATTATTGTTTATGAAATTTACTCCATTCATTTAGGGAATGTCATTTTCAGCTGGTAGGTCGAGAAATAGGCTTAAGGCTGAACAGGTTAAAACTGCAGTGCTTGGGTTTTTCAGTGTCAAAGGGGGAAAAAAAAGCCACTGTTTCTTTTTAATGTATTGTAATTCAATTGGTCTGAGAGGATTTCTGCATCTACTCTTTGTCTGTGTTTTCAGACTGAATAAAATCCACCTTATGGCACAAGGATTTTGTCTAATCACAGCTGTTTTCTGAGCGGTAGTGTAGGTAGGTGTAGGTAGTAGGTTCTATACGTGATTGACAGCTGCAATTACCAGTCACTGATCAGATTCAGTCGGACGTGACCCTACTGCTCTACCAGGAAACTTGGAAAAGTGGCTTCACTTCAAATTAAACCCCTTTCCTCTGTTGATTGGTCTTCTGATTTGGATTGAGAGGAGAGAGCTGCAGAAGTAATGTTTCAAATTCTGATGTTTTTTCTCCATGACTTTGGCTCCTGCAGGCAGCATAATGTAAAAGTACTAATACAATACTGTGAAAACTACTAAAAGAAAAAGTTCTGCATTCAAAACTCACCAATGTCATTATGAGCAAAATATACTTAAAGTATGAATAGTAAAATGGTCCCCGTATTCAGTATTTTACCATTATAATGTTTTAATTCATTTACTGCTATGGTTAAATTTTACTGTTGTAGATCCATGAAAGAACACTTCATTCTTTAGTTTATCATTACTACCACTGTGGATATTAATGAAATGAATGAAAGGGACAATGCTTAATACTTATTCACTAGAAATATAAGCCTGATGATTTTAAATTAAATTTTACTGGTCAAAGCAAAAGGGCTCAAATCTTTTCTTGGGTATAAGGACTTCATCAGAAATATTCTCTTTTATCAGTATGCTGTATTTCCCTGTCCATTTATCTGAAAACAACCTTAGACGACCAGCACTTTTCCAATATTCAAGGTTTAACACAGTAAATTCATCACAGTGACCCAGAGCAGTTCTGTTGTTCTGCACTTTAAATACAATTCCTGTTCACTTTAAAAGGAAGCAGCGGTTACTTTATTTCGGAGGATTAGCTCTTCGAACAAAATCGTTGTTGTCCTGCAGATTTATTGAGAGCCTTTTGTGCTAAATAAAAAATAAGTAATAAATAAATAGTCACTTCCTTGGTCTAAATTAAACAAAAAAGCAAGAGATAAATCCAGCAGACGACAGCAAAAGCATAAGTGAGTATTTACGCTGCAGCCAAATAAACCAAAAGGCACGAATAATGGATGGGGTTTAAGAAGAGATATAACAGAGTTAAAGAATAAGGAAGTCAACAGTAACTTTTTAGGCGGGTCATTTCAAAGTCAAGGGGCCCCGGTCGATAGAAGTGCAGCAGGATCTTAAAGTACATTCAGCTCATAGGGGGTTTAAGGCTCAGCAGCCAGTCAGGAATGTGCATTTAAAGTTTAAAGTCAGTTTTCTGGGGAGTTGGTACACGGAAGGTAGAAGTCTACCTTTAGCACTGATGCTGCGCAGGTCTGTGATCTTCATCAGGGTTTTGGGGAACATGTGAGGCTTGCTTGGCCGACGTTTTCTCACATAGATCTTCAGAGCCTCCAGGAGTGGCTCTTGAAGCTGGTCAACTTTAGAGGGTTCTTCCAGGTCCTGACGGTCTGAAATACAAAAAAACACACACACACACAAGCACAGAAAGTCAGAGCTGAGGCTCCGCTGTGACAAATCCATGTCTTAGCGTTATCTGATTGAGACCAATCCAAAGGATAATACATGTATCACAGCATGAAGCCTGGTTTGATTAAGAAGGAAGAGTTTATCTCATTGTGTCAACTCATTTGCTGCAGAGGAGAGATTGCAGAGATTGCCAAAACTGAGTCATTTGGGTCTAAAACCGTGTCAAAAACTTCTAAAGAGTTCTTTTCCGCACACAAGCCTTATTAGAGTGAGTCAGCCCTCAATGCACCACATCCTCTGTTCTCTGAACAGACACTCCAGCTCAAATCCCCCATGATCACAGCACATGCACTTCATCATGTTTAGAGATTTTATCAAATCAACCTGTTGAGGCCTTCATTTTCCACTGACATAAAGTTCACACAGTGGAGACCAAACACTGATGTCACTCTTTTTCAACATGTACATTGTAGCAGAAAACACAGTGCATTTTTTTTAAACCTATGTTATTATGGATTTGTTATCAGTATTAATCTGAGCCCAGTTTATCTAGTGACAGGAGGTCCATAGACATCTTTACAAGAAAAAGTTTGAAAAGTTTGATTTTTTTTTTTAATTTGTCAGATTTTTGGCTGAATACATAACATAAAATACAGCAAAGAATATGATTAATATCCTGATCATATATTTAGCTGATTTTTCACAGACACTGTAAGTTCAAATAAATGTACTATTTCATGCTCTTTTTATGGCCCACAATGTTTCAAGTACAAAATGTGCATGGTCTGATTGTAAATATGCCACTTCTAGCTCTGCAAAGACTATATTCTGGTGAGGGTCTCAACTTGAACACACTCAGAAACATCCTCCTTCAGGCCATAAGGTGGCAGTGTGTGCACTAGAATGTGCAGCTCAGCGGCTGGACCTGCAGTAAAGGTGTGTGATTACAGATGCAATCAGAGGTGTCTTGTACTTTCCATGGATTATGCAAGAGCTTGTAATATTTGCCAAGGCTCCGGGGATTCTGTATATAAATATATATTGTAGAATAAAAACCCAATAGCTTTGGAATTTCACCAGTGAAAATAAGGAGGGAAAAAGGAGTGATAATGAAAGCTGAAGCCAAAGTGGAACTTTTGGTGGACGTACGGTAAAACTTTAGCTGAGGGTGTGAGAGCCAGACTTGTGCTAATGTGTGTGTACCCTGATGTGAGTTATGCCTCGGGTATCTTGGTGGAAAACAACCAGAGCAGGCTCCTTTCCTCTGGGAGGGAAGTTCAAACATTCCCCTCAGCTTCCTGATGTTGCTGTGACATACCTGTACATCATTCCTTTCCCTTCTTCCCTTGTTTGGCAGTCAGAATAATGCTGCCTCACTGATAGCAACCTGTGGTTGACCTGGTTTCAGACTCCCGTTGAGGCCGGCTTACTTTCATCCCAAACTGGGCTGCAGCTCCACTCAATATTTAACTGGAGGAATCAATACGGGCTGACTATGTTGAATGGAGAGCAGTCGAGCACGGTTTGAATGTGGATTGGATTAGTTTATTTATTCCACCTGATGTGTGGCTGCTCTGTGACTACGTAATCACCTGTGTTTACATCTCTACATCTGAGTTTATTCTAATAAATATACGATGTAATCAAGCTGCAAAAATCCTTCATTTGATATACTAATCTAACAGAGCGTAGGAGTAATACAACCGTTTGCATCCTGATACTGATCCCTCTTGGGATGAAGCTGCTGATACCTGAATCTTTACACAAACTGGTTGAGACCCCTCTGAGGGGTACAAACGTCCCTGGATGATTGCTAAATATTAAAGAGAAAAGAACATAACAATGTCTGGTTATGTATTTACTGTAGAAATTATTAAAACTTTAAGCATTATCACATATTTTGTTGTAGGAAAGGAACCTTTATACAGCATATAACTAGTAACTTTTTATAATAATACAAGAAAAATAATGGTAGATGTATATTTTTTCACACAGGCTTCCAAAGTTAACAGTTACTTGCTTTGGGATTGCAGATATCTAAACTTCTATTTGATGTGAGATCTTATTAGCCAAGCAATAATTTAAAGATAAACCACCAGATCAGTTTACAGAAAGAATGAGACTGGAACAAATCCTGGAAAAAGGCTTCTGATGTAACATTTTTGAGTCTATGGGAGTCAGGGCTTTCGGAGCCACCTCAAGTGGCTGTCAGTGGTATTACACCTATAAGCTACTTCCATAGTGGCTTCATTTTGGAACTGAGGTCCTTGCCCATCAATCGTACCACACTAATAAAGTTGTAACAATAAATGTTAAAAATCTTTCTGGAACGGAGCAATTCCTGTTGCTCATAAAATATGCTTTTTACCTGTAACCAAAAAAACCTATTAGGTATTGGATAGCTTTATGAATATATTGTGACGTTGATGCTAATTGCTAATGCTAATAGTAAGTACTGTTTGTGCGTGTGTATTAGAATGGGTGAGATACAGAGACTCAATTTCCCCATGGGGAAAATAAAACAAGTTAACCATTAACATTTATTCATGTCAAGCCAGCAACTGTGATACAACATGTACAATATATTTGCCTATTGCCACCTGGCCTCTTTTTATCAATTAGCCTTAAAAAATAGCTCATGTAGCTACCAAACAGTCCAGTCACGGTAAAAGGCCCCATTTTCAGGTAGACAGCTAATAACTTAATCACCTCCTGCACATTTGTCAGCTCTAACACACACCTAAGAATATCAGAAGGATCATTTTTTTGCTAATTGGTGCTATTCATATTCTTAATAGTCCAAGTGGTTAAATACTATTCGGCTTTTAAGCTGCAGTAAATGGTGGAAGTGTGGTTTTTTTTGTTAGCCCTGACACCAGCCTGTTAACCAAGTGCCTTAGAGGATAAAGGAGCATCTCTGACACTGACTCTTTCTAATGTTTTAATATATTCTAATATATTCTGTATTTTAAAATCCCTTTTTTCTTCTTTTGTAATGCATCAAGATAGATTTCAGTTGGAATTAAGCAGTAACTCTATGCAAAGTTAAACATCGCTCTTGTGTGAAGAAGTGATCTTCACTGACACTTGTGTCTTTCACTTTTTCTGAGTCACATTCAAATCTTGTCCTTCTTCCCAACTGTCCCATCCCCCGCCCCCTCCCTCTCCTCCCTTCACTAAATGCCCAGCGCTCTGCCCCGGCTCGCCCACCTCCCGAGATGAGACAGATGGCGCTGAGGAGGCCTGTCTCTGTGTCGTCCATCTCAATGGGCAGCAGCTGGTTGGCAAAGGTGAACACCAAGTCAGTGAGCGGGCCGAAGCCAGCGTTGTGCATCTGCGTCCGGTTGAGGGTCAGCCCATCCGAAAAGGTCATGGTATCCTGGTCGGGGGTGTACCGCGTACAGATGCGCAGGATCTGACAGGAAGGCAGAGACACATTCAGTCAGCAGGGATGTAGTGGATGGGAAACTGAAAGTGATGTACTGCTCGTAGGGGGTCTCCTTAGATGTAAAGGGAGGTTCATTAGTCGCAGGTATTTACATATCAAGAATAATCTCAGTGTGTAACCCCACACTTCATCTTATTTCGTGTACTGACTTTTAACAGAGACACTATTTTACACTTTAATATAGTCTAAGTACATGTGTTAGGACATCAAAAGATTGGGTTTATTACTTATTTGAGATGCTGATTTGGACCAGAGTAAAAACTAGTGCTTTGTTATGTTTAATACACTGTTGTCTATAAAGTTGGAATAAATACCTCTTCTCATGAAATGACTGTGACAATGGGATTTATTCCTGACAGATAAGTGTAACTGGGGCTCAGTATGTAACCACTGAATCTGGTCAAAGGTGATTACTGACGAGTATATCCAAGAATAAAAAGAGGAATGTGTTTGAAAACAAAAATATTCCAACTTAATAGGCAACGGCGAAGTTCATGATGTTGCCCACTCACGACCTTTAATCAACAGTGGTTTCGTAAATCACATTTTAACTCTTAAAGACCCACAACTCTTTTTGTCCCAACTTCCGAATGATTTTTTTTGTGTTATCTATTTGATTTATCACCATTTATTATAATATTATCCTCTGCATTTTGCATGTTTAAGTGAAAATCATGTATTTTCCTATATTTAATTTACTGGTCATGCAAATGTTCATAAAAGCTCAAAAGTAAATTCAAAGGTTATTAGATCAAATTAAGAAAAAAAATAAGGAAATGTTTTTGATAGAAAAAGAAAAATATAAATAGTCTATAACAGGATTCTAACATCTGACAGTGCAAACTTGTGATAACTATCTGGGGCTAACCAGAAATGTTTAAAGTATAACATCTACAATCACTGTCATTAGTCAAACTCCATGGGTTTTACTGGTGAATCAATGTTATAGAAGATGACGGTGTTTCCACATTCACTGTGGAGCCTCTGAACGTCCACATGGGTCATATCTGATGACCATGAAAAGACGACAAACTGTATATTACTTAAACTATATTGACAGGATTAGTGGTTGGCAGGTTATTAAACATTATAGATCAGCAGATGCTTTTAGGTCTTTCTGGGTTAAGTCAGACATTCTTCTATCTAACTGTTTTCAGATTCTATAAATAAAGACTTTCCTAATGATACCAGAGGAACCATAACTAAAACTATAACTAGGGCTGCGCGATATTGGCAAAACTTGCGAAATGCGGTATGGGTGTACAGCATTGCAATAACGATAATATTGCAATATTTCTTGTTCACCTAAAGAAATACCAATTTCATCTACTGAGAAAATGTTAAAATGAGCCAGTTGTTTGTATACTGACTCAATTATTTATAATTCAAGACAAAATACTGTACTACTACAATCAATTACACAATTCTGTCCTAGAACCTGGTGATGCTGCTACCATAGACTTTCAGACACAAACAGGCAAATATTTTGTCATTTTATTCACGTATAAAAATGTGTAAATGACATGGATGTATTTCATAATAATAATAATAGTGCCAGAGTTCCGCCATGTAAGCGCTTTAACAGAACAATATTCAATTGCTTGCCTGGTTTAGTAAATACTGCATATAAAAATAAAATATTTAAATATAAGTGTTCAGGCCTTGCCAAAAGTTGTGCTCTGAAAATATTCAGATCTTTTCAACATTTAAAAGACGTAAACTTGCATTCAACCAGCAGCTTTAGCATTACTTCAGTTTTTTTTGCCAGAAAAACTAGCATGTTTGAGTGATAGAGAAAACCACTCTGGTGCCCCATGGTGTGTAAAACAGATAGTTAATGGAAAAAAAAAAAAAAAAAAAAAAAAAAGAAAAGAAATGATTGCATGTCTTTGCGATATGAATATTGTACACTCCGTTATCGCGATAATATTTTTTCGATATATTGTGCAGCCCTCACTATAACCAAATAAAAACGAAACTCATCAGTTCCTCAATATTTAATCACATATACAGTCTCATTAAAAGAGAGACTGAATAAAAATAAAAGCCCAAGTCTGTAATAAATGCCGACACTAACATTTGGACATTATTGGGAACTACAATGGACAATGGTTGTGATGCCAGGATTTTAGCAGAACACCACTGTTGTGATATAAACCTGAGCACACGACTACAAAATGCTCACAACGCCATTACAACCAGACCCCAACTCTGAGTCAGGTCTAACAAGTTTCATAAAAAGAGCAGCAGAGACAACAAGTACAACCAAAACAATGACCTTCCACACACTCAGAGAGAATAACCTTTAGTTCCCCCTGCTGCACTGCATGTGTGTGTCCCATATGTGTGTGTGTGGGTGTGTGTGTGCGTACACCTAATGAATCAACTCGGATTGTGATGCCTACAGTAGCCTTTGAAGCTATTTGAGTGGGCTGGCTCTGACAGTGAGTGGCAGGCGTGTCTGCAACATGAAACAGAATAAAACATGGCTACTGGCGGTGACTCGCACCGGCTGGCCAGGCCTGTACTCACACTCACACACCCACACACACACACACACACACACACGCACACGCACACACACACACACACACACACACACATACACCCATACAGATATATATATATATATATATATATATATATATAGTGTTTG
>JAPQRP010000003.1:14963771-14973879 GCA_037367295.1 Apogon hyalosoma
GGACTTGGCCTTATGTTTTGGGTCATTGTCATGTTGGAACATCCAAGACCATCCCATGTGCATTCAGTCAGGGTATGGAAACTCAGTATGTATATAAATAGATATAAATGTAGCACTTCTTAGTGGAAGAGTATTGTAGAAGACCTGGTCATTTAAAAAGGAGGTAGTGGGCAGCTCTGGCCTTGTATGAGGAAAAAAAGAGTTATTACATCTGAAATGTCCTTCCTATTCATACAGCTAAGCAGAAGGTCGACGTTTAACCACAAACAGATCTGCAACCAGTGATGGATGTTCACTACAGGCAATTTCAGTGTTAATTTTAGTTTCGTCTTCCAAACAGGTTTGTGTTGTCTGCCTTTGTAATTTACAGCTGCAACTACACACACCCAGAACACAAAGCATTCTGCTGTTCGACTACAAATGTGTCTGTCTTTCTCGACAGGCCAACAGTCGGATTATGTTTATACAGTGCGATAACACTCTCTCCTATTTTCTTCTTATTTATTTATTTTTCAGCTCTTTCATTAGTCGGATGATGACAGAAAGGATGGATAAAAGCAGCATTCACAGTGGTGATTCTGCTTTAGCCCATTACTATGTCAACTTGTGAATAATCAAATAATCAGTAATGACTAACAGACAAACCTTATCTGCTGAGAAAAGCTGTGGAATCATTAAACAGCACAAACACATAAATATAGATATTAACCGCAGAAAAGCAGTCAACTTTAAAGCAATAAATGCTTTTTTTTTTGCGTAAATCATGGCATTAATAATCAATGAATTATTCAAATATGCATCTGCCATGTTATTTTCCTTGAGTCAGAAAACATGATGATTTGTTTTGTGCCGCTTATCTGCTTTCAATAACACCCCAAAATTGCAGAAAAAAAAAAAAATCATATTCTGGTGTTCAGTTTCTCCTAAAAGTTGCAATCTGGTCAAGATTAGAAAGTGTATGGAAAAGTAAATATCAAGCAGAATGCTGTGCTTAGTCTGACCTCATTTTAGAGACGTATTTTAGAGAAGGACTATTCGGAAGAGGAAATGACAGGAAACAGAGGAGGAGGGGAAGTGGAGCCGGTGTGTGATGGACAGACAGAGGGGAGTATGAGTGGCAGCTGGGGAATTGTTTGGGAGTAGTGAGTGAGGAAAGCCGTGGCGTGGTGGAGCTGGAGTATCTGATGATCATTGGTTTGTTTTCTGATGGTGTACATGGAATAGCCCATCTGTTCTACATGGATGAGCCTCCACATGTAGCAAGGACACAGCTCACACACTCACACGGACCAGGTTTTCTGACAGGGAAGAAATAAATAACAGTGAAGAAATAAACAAAATGGAGGACACAGAGGTACTTATTATGTGTCAATGTCCTGTTCAACACCGTGTATTTTATCAGAATATCATAAAGCTGCAACTTGTACATATTAAACAGACTCACTTCAACTAAATTCAATTTTCTTACCCCATAAAGACCCAGCACTACTTTTGTGGCAGTTCCCAAATTAAATTTTCTCTATATCTAACCTTTCTTAAATGATTTACCACCACTTATTTACCCCCCGACAGGCAGGCAAAGGGTATTGTTTTTGGTTCGGTTTGGTTTTTTGTTTGTTAACACTGTAGCAGGAAAACTATTGATTGAATTCATACCAAATTGGGTTTATAGATTCCCAGTTACTCAGAACAGATGTAGTTACATTTTGGAAAAAGTAAGTCAAAGTTAAAATTGTTTACGAATTTTTAAAACATTCTTTCTTCTCAAATTTACTTATAATGGGAAACAGTTCAAATGTCTATAAACACATCAATTTTGTTTCAATTTGCTTCAAACTTGGCACATATATTTAGAGGCAATTGATGTGCTGACATCAGCTGGATCGATGCCAAAATAAGCTACAATATGTGCGAGGGGTGAGGTTTGTTGTGCCTGAAACCACTTGTTTAAAATATTATCCTCTGTATTTTGTATTTGTATAAATCAGGTATTTTCCTGTGTTTAATTCACTGATCATGTAGATGTTCACTAAAGCTCGGATTAAAGTTGTGGGCTATTATATCAGAAAAAGAAAACTGAAGAAAAAGTGACTTTTTCAGTGAAATATATCAATAACTGAACTTAAACCAAGCATTTCCATCCACTGTCATCGATCCAACTCCATGGGTTTTACTGGTGAATCAATGTTAGAGAAGATGACGGTGTTTCCGTGTTCACTATGGAGCCTCTGAAAGTCCAAATGGGTCATGTCTGATGACCATGAAAAGATGACAAACTGCATTTTACACCAATTATTTACATGTACTGATAGGTTTAGTGGATCAGCAGGTATGAAACACTTTAGATCAGTACATGGTTTTGGTCGTCGGAGGCTGTTTGGGTCTTTATGGGTTAAATAAAGTTCTTTCTTTTTTTTTTGCATTGCTTTAATTTCTAATATTTATCCCAAAATAAATGCCCAAACTGAATACTAATGGCCACAGATGGTCACTCATCACCTCTTTCCTCTCCGTCCAACAAATGTGTATCTGAAAAATGAAAATTTTGGTCAGATTTTGTATAAATGAGCTAAAATCCTTCACTTACCAGCTGTTTTTTTTTTTGCTTCATCACCTGACATCTACTGCTCTGACCACTAGCGCTAGCATTAGTGTGGTCTAATTTCCAGTTTTCTTTCCTTTTACATACTTTTCACATTTAGTTTATTGTGTCTGGTCCAAATTTGTTGATGATTTTGAAATCTTGGAATTTTCCTCCCATGGTTTAGTTTCTTTTTGCACAGAAAAATCCCAGTGAATCAAACACTCATTCCAAATCTCTATTCAGATATTTAGTCTCTTAACAGTATTTCTGCATTAGCTAATAATCTTGCACTGTACACCTCATAGTTGGGTCGAACGAGTGCTGGATCATATTCCCTCCATAAATGAACCGTGCAGAGTTTGTTGGGGATCAAACAGACCCTTGAGAGGCCATAATCTCCTTGGTTCACACCTGACTAGCATTACCTGGCCAAATAAACTCTGCCAAAAATGAACCGTTGTCGCATTTTACCGGATAAATGCCCCGTCCACACTAACATGGATATTTTTCTAAACAGATATTTTCTTTCTTCGTTTTATTTTTAAAAAAATTCTGTCCACATGACCTTCGTATTACAACATTGCCGCACATCAGAAAAACAACCGCAAACTGGTACAAACACCTGAAAAAAACGCTGTTTCTATCTGTCTTAAAGTTGCAGATACCATGGATAATACAGGATGTGGCAGACAGAGATTTCAACCTGTCGTTAAGATAAGCAGCAACAACATGTGTTAAATTTAAGTCACTTCAAGTGTTAGATGGGGTTGTTGAAGTGTATTCTTTACATGGTGTGGATTTGGCTTTAACGTCTCCCAAAGGGGTCTGTGCTGACCTCCATCTACTGCAGGTCATAGACTGGTTTGTACACCTGGACCAGGTGTTTCAGGTACATGTTCATCATTAAAAGGAATAACAGACATGCACAAAATATCATGTGGTGCTATTGTTTCCCAATCCTTTTTCCCTGTCTACGGAGTTTTAAAAATAATCTTCACTTTGGAAAGGACAAGGTGCCCAAATGCAGAGAAAAATATCCATTTTGCATTGGCTATAGTACATTAACCCATAAAGACCCAAACAGCCACTGGCATCCAAAACCATCTACTGATGTAAAATGTTTAATAACTTCTGAACCACTAAACTTATTAATACGTTGAAATAATTGGTGTAAAATACAGTTTATCATCTTTTCATGGTCATCAGATATGACCCATTTGGATGTTCAGAGGCTCCATAGTGAACGTGGAAACACCGTCATCTTCTACAACGTTGATTCACCAGTAAAATCCATGGAGTTGGATCAGTGACACTGGATGGAGACGCTTGGTTGACATTCAGTTTACTGAAAAATTCACTTTTTCTTGAGTTTTCTCTGTTTCTGATATAATCACCCTCGACTTTAATATTAGCTTTTATGAACATCTACATGATTTTGACTGAAAAAATGCAAAATACAGAGGATAATATGATAATAAATGGCGATCAATCACTTAAGAGTAGTTTAATATAGAGTAAAAAATATTATGGCACAACCACAAAAGTAGCACTGGATCTTTATGGGATAATATAAGATATAGTACAGTATAATAAAAGTGTAGGCCATCATACAATACTTGTGGTATACAATTAGAACTAGGTCTTGGTCATAACACAATGGATGAAATAACATTAATTATTGTGCAACTAATTTTTGTTGGACATCAGTAGCCACGATTATGATAATACTGTTTTACATAACAATAATTCTATTATTTTGTCCACAGGGTTTATTAAGTTTATAGTGTTTTAATGTTGTACTTAATTTTATGCTTTTTATGATGTTGAACAAACCTCTTATCAGTTTGTTTTTGAATGTTCCTCCATAAAAAATAGTTGAAATCCACACAATGGCATCGGGTTTCTCCAGCTTTCACTCAGCACCAAAGATTAGTCTTTGTGATTTGACACTTACTGTGACCAATATGTGTATTTCTATCATGATGTAATTTTTGGCTGCATGACCCAGCCCTGATTAGAACCTAAATACTGTCAATGGGATTTCAATGCCGTACAACTGTGTTTTCACTTTTTTTATTGCATGTACAGAAGTTACAGGCAATGACAAATCTACTGAAAACTTACAAAACAATCAGATTAGTTAGCTTATGCTTAGTGTTGATCTCTTATTCTTTTCTTTTCTGTTATGTAAGTCACTTCAGAGTCTGTTCCTCCAGCATATAAACAAGCAATAAACATCATCAGTATGAAAAGTGGTCTTGACAGCATCAAAAGGGTCTGTGCCACGGCCTGGGCCTGCAGATACATTCTGACGTATTACGAGTGTACACAGTATGATTCATAGGCCTCAGGAGAGATGCAACCAAAGCCTTTGTGCAGCTTTAATTGACTGTTGCATGGCCTTTTTCTTTTCAGATCATAAATTCAACTGCAAAGAGACACTGACAAACAATGCTTTGTGTCTCCAAACAAACTCCTTGGACACTGTTCACTCAGCATAAACAACTGTAATGAATTCAACCGCAAAAGGCAAGACCGTCTATTCACACTGGTCAGACAGGACTGTGTGATCACAGACAAAAACATACCCTTCCATGTGTACTTTAGCAAATATTATTATCATGTCCCGTCTGAAGATGTCCTACATTCATTATTAATGTTGACATATCTGGCTTTTTTTGCTTTTATACGGAAAAACACAATAAACCCTGCTTTCAGCCTTTGCCATTTTAAAGCAAGTGAGTAAACATATGAATAAATAAAACTGTAAGATGAGGAGATGCACACACACACACACACACAATAGAGCATTACACAGCTACTATATACGTCACATCCAGAATAAGGAGAATATTAAAAGCTAAACTTAAAGAAAATCAGTGCAAAGCATCTTGCATTCACATTTGTCATCTTACACACAGATGACAATATTTCTGATAAATCAGGCCACAGGGGTGTTATGTAATAAACCCATTTTAATCAAACTTGATGTCTTGTTTGGACTTGAAAACCATAGAACCATAGACAAATACAAGCTAATGACATTTTTGGGTGGTTTTGTGATGATATAAGGCTCTCTGATCAGCAGTGTCACTGGAAAATGCTATTTGGATTTTACATCTTGTCAATTTCAAATGACTGATGACAGACAGAGCAAATCTGGGACTGATGATGTATGCAGTAAGACTAGGGTTCAGTTTCTGCCAGTTGACGAGGACTCGACAAATTGTACTTCATGAGAGAAACTGGTACTCAACCAAGCAACCAATCAAGCAACCAACCAAGCAACCAAGCAACCAACCAACCAACCAACCAACCAACCAACCAGCCAGCCAGTGTTGCCATTTACAATCTACTACACCAATGATTTTCATTTACACAGGTTCATTTTACTGTGCTAATTTCTCCTTTTGATCAATGCCTATATGAACTGATAAATAAAATGCTGCATTATTGTCCAGTATTCTCTATTATATTGAGAAGGCGTAATAACTAACAAATATAGAAATGTGCAATGAAGCATCATAGAATGCTTTTTTTCCACCTTCTACCAGTGTTTTTCTTGGACTCCGGACAACAAAGGAGTTTTTCACATGTTGAAAGTGGATTTCATTCTTGTGTTTGCAAGTATTAAGTGAATAAAATGTAAGTGCCAAGAACATTAGATTTCAGCATGTGTCATCACCTAAACCAAGATGAATTACAACCAAGGCCAGAATATATCGAGACTGAAGCGAGACGGATATGCTGAGGGGTGGAGCCCCAGTCAAGCCCAAGACCAAGGTGGGTCAAGACACAAGGGAATTATGGGAAAGCTCTTCAAACCTAAAACTTCAATCATTTTAAGGCATTTATATTTACAAAGAAAGGAGCAAAATGAAAAGAAGCACATTTTAAGTTTGTACTATTTCTACTTTTAATACTGTGTGGAGAGGACTGAGTGACTTAAGAGAGAAATGAAGCTCAAAACACACAAGTACTAAGGTTAGACTGTATTTTATAGACCTGCTGGATCAATGGCTGTTTATTCAAGCTCAAAATGGGCACTCAGGTTATTGCTTCAATTTGAGAAAATCTCAGCACTGAACTTAACAAATAAATTAGACAATGCAGGGGTAATGTAGTGATATCCCTGCAGCTATTGTCTTGATCCATCTTGAAATAATATCTAAGGTCTTCATGAAAAAACACAGCTGATTCTGAGATGAGTCCAAGGCCTTCAATGTGTGTACTTTTATATGGTCACAAAATAAAGCATTGGTCAAAGCACTTTCTGTATTTTTTGTTCCAAGCATCTGATCAGATATTTCTATGAGGATATGACAGGAGGCGACTGACCTCTGTAATGACCAACTGTTCAGAGTCCGACTGCAAAAGACAGGTCCTGTAACCACTTTATTTAGTCTGCGTTTTTTCCCAGAGCAGTAGGAAGTAACACTGTATTGTCAATCTTTATATCCATTGTGGTAGTGACAGCTGCTGCAAAACAATTACTCTGTATAATGGACTGTGGGCAGAAAATGGCTAAACAAGGCAGAAGTCTTGAAATAGTAGAATTGATAATTAAGGGACCTACAGCAAATAAGAAGAGTAGCAGATCAGAAATACATAAGGTTGTAAAAACTACAGTGAAATCTATGAAAATCAATTCACTGTAATGTCAAATCTTTGTGTGAGTAATAGACAAATAAATAAATGAAGCTCATCTAAATCTATGCTTACGCTAGTGTGTCCATGTCCACTGACACTAGTGGGAACTCAAAGTTGAGTAACAAAATCCTGTTGTTAAAAATCCTGATACTTTACAGTACAAGACAGCATGATAGCAACATGATAGCTTAACCCTTTAATGCCTAAATTTTGTTTATAGTTATGTATATATAAAACTAATTATTTGTATTTATTTGTATTGTTGCTGTCATGCAGATGCAAAATGAGGTTGGAAGTTGTTGCTATAATGAAAATTAGGCTTAACTGTCATAATAGTAATTAAACAAATTTTCCAGTCTCAGGTATATAGATTATTTTATTAATGCTACTATTGAACAGTTATTCCAGTTAAATAAAAAAAAAAAACAAAATCACTATTTTAAACTTTTCTTAAGTGATTTATCACAGTTTGCTCTAATATTATGCTCTGTATTTTGCATTTTTTAAGCGAAAATCAGGTATTTTCATATATTTAATTCACTGATTATGTAGATGTAAATAAAGCTCAGATTAAAGTTGAGGGTTATTATATCCAAAACAGAGAAAACTGAAGAAAAAGTGACTTTTTCAGTGAAATATATCAATAACTGAACATTAACCAAGCATTCCCATCCACTGTCATTCATCAAACTCTATGGGTTTTACTCGTGAATCAATGTTGTAGAAGGTGACAGTGTTTCCACGGTAACTATGGAGCCTCTGAACGTCTAAATGGGTCACATCTGATGACCATGAAAAGATGACAAACTGCATTTTAAAACAATTATTTACATGTGTGGATAGGATTAGTGGATCAACAGGTGTTAAACATTTCCGATTAGTGAATAATTTTGGTTGCAGATGGATGTTTGGGTCTTTACGGGTTAAAGTTAATGTAGAAAGGTACAGCAGGGAATGAAGGATGAAAAGCAGGTGTGATCCACAAACATCAGGTCCTCTACTGCAAATCCAATATGTACTCAATAAAAACTGGCAAACGTGGACATCAGTCTCAGCCCAAGCCTTGGGAGCTATGTTGATGTGTGAGGGTTTGGACACAGCGGCACCCTTCGGCCCCTCGGAGCCCACTGAAGTGACTGTGGAGATGGACGGAGCGGCCCTCTGCTTCACAGCACATCAATCCCCCCGGGGTTGTTACTGTTAGGCAGTTAGCACCGCCACTGCTGGACACTGTCAGGAGGAAACAATCTATTGTGTGGCCACCCGAGAGGGAGGGAGATATAGGGAGACAGAGAGAGAGAGATCATTAAATATGATCCGGGGTTAAGTGAGAGGCACATTAAGGCCGTGCTTAAATCACAGACAACGAGCTGCAGTCGACACAACAGCCCTACGGACGCACATTCCACTGATTGACGTCCGATTTGATGGGGAAGGAGGAGGAGGAGGTGGAGGCTCAAGCTGTGTGTGCGAGAGAGTAGAGAGTGTGTTTGCACAATGCACATATGTCGGGGTGGGGTGGCGGCGGCTGATATTAAAGCAACTTATCTTGTTCTTCCCTCTGGGTGGAGAGAGGAAGGGAAGAAAAAGGGGAGCCAAGGAGGGAGGAGGGTGAGATAATTCGTAGTTGGATTTCTTTTTTTTAGAGCCCCCTCTTGCAATCTCAGTCAATTACACAAGTCCCATAATTCAATAGAGCGAAACAAGGAAGTTGCCGGGGATTTCTAATTTCATTTAAGAACATTTATCCAAACAAATTAGACAAGTTGTGACATTAGGATATAAGCTCGCAGTGTAGAAAAGAGGCCTGTGCAGTACATCAGCGCGTCTGCACACATGCACAAGGAGAAAAGCAGTAAAAGCAGCCAGCACCTGTGACTAATAGCAGCAGCTGTAATATGGCTAATACTTCCGGGCTGTGCTGTATACTGTACAGCCACCGCTGCCGCCGCCGCCACTGCTGCCGCTGCGCCCCGGAGCTGCCGGCCCCGCTGAGCACTAATGTGTTATTTTGTCTTTGAAACTGCCAGCCTCGTTTTTTATCACCATCACTGTCAATGAAACGTTATTCATTGTCAAGCTAAGCCCTCTCACTTGTGCAGCTATCTCCACTAACCCAGCAATGAACTCCTAAATCACTGCAGACTAGGATTTGAATATTTCACAGCATAATTGGAGCTTTAACCTAATCTAGGGGCGCGGGAGCTCCTCTTCTGTTTCCGATGAGGAGGACTCAAAAGGCGCATCAGGATCCAATCGCTTGTAATAATGAGGAACTTCTCACAGACTGTGAGCAAGCATAATTACCACTGATCCAGATTAAGGCTTTATCTGAGGCCTGACTGCCACTCCAACAAACAGCAAACACTGGCTTATATCATAACCGGGGAGCAATATTTTTGCTATTATGCTCAACTATTTCCAGCTGTGGATTTTGCATCAATACACAATGTTTATTTTGTAAAATCAGGAAATGTCTTGTGGGAGAGGGAATAGGATGAGGGCGGAGTAGAGAAGGGTTACAGTGATTAGGAGCTTTGTGATGGGATTGAAAGGCAGGAAAATACAGAGTTATAAAGAAACTGTGGTGGAAGCTTACTGTAACGGCAGCAGTGTACAGCTGCACACAGCAGAAAGCTTAAGGCTGTTTCCCAATTTATTCCATTTTAATTTAGTTTTGTAACCATCCCAGTACTCAGTGTCAGTGGTTGAAAGATACTGTTGTGCTCATAAGTTTACATACCCTGACTGAATGCTCATGGGACGGTCTTGGATGTTTCAACATGACAATGACTCTAAACATAAGGCCAAGTCCACCTGTCATTGGAACAGCAGAAAAAAAGTGAAGGTGAAGGAGTGTCCATCTCAGTCTGC
>JAPQRP010000003.1:14997374-15018779 GCA_037367295.1 Apogon hyalosoma
CTCAAAATTTCAGGCAACCCCATTTGAATTCATTTGAATGACCCCACCTGGGGTCTCGACCCCAAGGCTGAAAAACACTGCAATAAACTGTGATAAATCACTTAAGACAGGTTACATATAGAGAAAACTTAATTAATAAACTGCCACAAAAGTACCACTGGGTGTTTATGGGTTAATCTGTTCCTCACAGGGTTTTCTCAGATCTCACTGGCTTTTTTTTTTTTTTTTTTTTTACTAATGACCAAATACACACAGTTGACCCTAAGTTTGGGAAAGGCAGGTCTATACAAGTAACATCAGTGTTTTAGTCTCAAACATAGGCAAGTTTTTTTTTTTTGTTTGTTTTTTTTTCCCCTTTGAGTGATAGAACGTGCAGAGTTATTGGTACCAGATAAATTGCTTCACCCCTGATATTTTTGTAATACTGCACATCAAAATATCCATTTAAGGAAATAGTGTAAACTGGGACTGAAACTCACACTCTTTGGACATTCCCACAGTGAAACACTTCTGCAGGCGGCAGTACTGACAGCGGTTCCTTGTCACCTTGTTGATAATGCAGTTCTTGTCCCGGTGACATGTGTACACCATGTTCTTCTGGATGCTTCGGCGGAAAAAACCCTGAGGAGACAGACACAGAAGCAGAGACGAGGAGGGGTTGGTTCATGAAAGGAAGGCTGTCACGTTAACCTCATTTTGCTTCTAATCTTCTGTAGCAGACTATTTTCTAAAACATCCACACAGCTCAATGAAAATTCTCCTGCCACTGGATATCATAATGTCACAACACTCGGTATAATAATGTGCTAGATGTTTTGCTTTTTTTTTTGTTTTTTTTGTCCTTTTCATTGCCATTAAGGCTGAGAGAAAAGAGTCAGTGTGTCCCTGCTGGGAGCTCTGTGGAGCTTCAAATGCTGGATTTAAGCTCAGAAACGGGGTGCTAGTGGGAACAGAGAGTGAAGAACCTCAGGGTATCAAACAGTCAGGCTGCTGGTGTAACTGTGGAAGAATAAGTGAGGACTTTGGTTCGGAACATCACGTCTGAACTTGACAAGGTGACATTGAGCGTTTGTTAAAGACCAAAGCCTTTTTCTTTCAAATGAGTGCTTTCATTGTGATTCAGAGGTAGAATACTGAAGTGATGGATCTTAATTGGGCTCATTCAGTGTTAAGAGACATACGTGAGTACGAAATCATGTAGCGCCATCAACACTTACAATAGTGTAAGAGCTCTGTGTTGAGAAATGGGATCTTTGGAATGTGGACGTTGAGCTCAGGGATTCACATCAATCATTCCTTGGGGCCTAAAGGCTTTAGATTCACTATATGAGAGTCACTCTGTGGCCACTGTATTACCTGAAACTATCTGGTCATGTGCTATCACTAAAAAAACAATCACTTGAAATGGAAAGAGTCTTGGTGAGTTTCCGTACTTGTGTTATTGTTAATAAACTCTATAGAAAAGTCACACCAGCAGTGAATTCATCCCACAAAGCAGTACTGTCTATGAAATTCTGACTATTCCAGTTTATTCACCCTTTGTTTTCCCCGAAACAAATAAAAACACACCACCGAGCCTCTTTGTTGCACTGGGTGACATTTTGTTTCTTTACAAAATGGAAGGTAACACTTCAGGGGTAACGCACAGGTCGGTCATTATTGAGAAATAAAGCCAGACAGGGTGATGACAGGTCTTAAATCACCCTGTAGGGGTTTATTTTGCATCAGTGACTGGCTTCATGATGGCTGGGAACATTATCCCACCTATTACACAGCTACTAATGGAAAAAATATATAAATTATTTGTCAAAAAATATGACTTCATTTTTTTTTTTTTTTTATCTAAATGGGATTTTATTGCCTCTAGTCCATTAGATTATATGGTGAGAATTATATATGGCACAGGGACACTGTTATTCAAACAACAGTCTGATGATTTAATCTTCTAAGAGCTTATAGAATGCCATCACCAGCGCCATATAGTACTGTTAACTACTTGCACTATTTGCATCAGAACCATAATCGGTACTCTTATACCTCACTCAAACCCACTGGTTTTGTCCACATTGTATATTATATATTTTGCAAAATTTTTTGATAGTCAACTATAACTCCATTTTATTTGGTTATTTATTATATTCTCTTTTATCTTAGATTTTAGTGCTTCTTCCCTACTCCACGTTCTACGTATCCACCGAACCACTGAAGCAAATTCCAAGTAATGTGAACCCTGTTTACTTACATGGCAATAAACATGATTCTGATTCTAGTAACAGTTATTGATAAAACAGCTCCAACTCTAATAATGACTACGCTGCACATAACTAAAAAGCGGTGCCAGGCACAACAAACCCCGCCCCTCGCACATATTTCGCCCATTATAAGTAAATGGGAAGATTTTTAAAATTCATAAAGAATTTGAACTTTGGCCTACTTTTCCTAAAATGAAATGTGATTCATCCCGGGTCACTGGAAATCTATGAAGCCAATTTGGTATGAATTCAACCAATAGTTTTGCTGCTACAGACATGTGAAATTTCGCCCATTATAAGTAAATGGGGAAGAAAAGAATAAAAAACTTCATAAAAAAAAAAAAAAATTAAACTTCGATGTACTTTTCCCAAAATGTAATGACATCTATTCTGGGTCACTGGCAATCGATAAACCAAGTTTGGTATGAATCCAATCAATAGTTTTGCTGCTACAGACGTGAAATTTCGCCCATTATAAGTAAATGGGGAAAAAAAAATATTTTAAAAATTCATAAAACATTTGAACTTTGACCTATAGTTCCCAAAATGTAATGAGACCCATTCTGGGTCACTGGCAATCTATAAACCAAATTTGGTATGAATTCAACCAATAGTTTTGCTGCAACAGATAATGTAAATTTCGCCCATTATATGTAAATGAAAAAAAAACAAAACTGTAACTTTAACCTGTTGTTCCCAAAATGTAATCAGATCTTTTCTAGGTCACGGCAATCTATAAACCAAATATAGTATGAATTCAACCAATAGTTTTGCTGCTAGAGTGTTAACAATCAATCAATCTAACAATCAAACAAACAAACAAACAAGCAAACTGAACCAAAAACACCAAAAAACACCAAAAACCCCTTGCCTCCCCTTCAGGAGGCGGGGCAATAATACTGTGAGGTATGAGTTATGTCTTCGACTACCTGACACATAGCTCAGACTCTCCTTTCATTTCTTCTTTCATTTGGTTGTCTACCAACCACAGGAAATGTCTGAAACATCAACAGCTGAATTAACAACTTCATTTTCAGCTAACACTGTGTAATGGCGGCACTGGACAGGAAATGAACAGTGGGTTAATTTCCGGAATTTTGCAGCAGTGGATAGTGAAACTGACAAAAAAAGACAAAGAAACGTCTTTGCAGCCTAAGTGGAGAGAAACATTCATCTGTGATCTATTTATTACTGTAAGAAACTCTCATCATCACATACAGTCAGATTAAAACAGCGTTAAGGCTTTTCGATGTTAACTCATAAAGACCCAGTGCTAATTTTGTGACAGTCCCCAAATGCATTTTTCTCTCTATTTAACCTTTTTTAAGTAATTTAACAATATTTATTATAAATGTTCCTATACATTTTTCACTTTTTACTGTAAATCATGTATTTTCCTATTTTTAATTTCCTATATTGAATTCAGGTGATCATGAAAACTCAAAGTAAATTCTGAAGTTATTATGTCAAAACAGAGAAAACTGAAGAAAAAGACACATTTTCAGCAAAACATATCATTAACTGAACATAAAATCAAGTGTCTCTATCTACTGGATATTGTTTTTGCTCCATTGGTTTTACTGGTGAATCAGTGTTGTAGAAGATGACAGTGTTTCCACGTTCACGTCCAAATGGGTCATATCTGATGACCATGAAAAGATGACAAACTGCATTTTACACCAATTATTTACATGTATTGATAGGATTAGTGGATCAGCAGGTATTAAACAGTTTAGATCAGTAGATGCTTTTGGTAGACGGTGGCTTTTTGGGTCTTTATGGCTTTAATATTACACTCCTAGTTTTGACATTTCATGAAACACATCATTTTTTGGTGCATTTTTATTAATATTAAGCTTAATATTAACAGAGAGCCTGCTGCTGGGTTGTGCTGAAGTTCAGGGATATTGTTTTTGCTCCAGTGAGTGAGTGAAAAGAGGCAAAAGGGTTAAAGGGTGATAGATGGTACTTTTTTCCCACAATGCAAAGCACAGAAAAGTCCTGATTCCCGTGACACAAAAAATGTTGCGCCATGGTGCACCCAAATCTAAAAATCAATCTTACATGAAGGGATTATGATAATATTATTTATAGCACAAATACTAGTTACATCCCCATAGTTTAGGCTGTTGTTAAATGTAGGTAAATATAGGGCTGTTATGACCCTAAAAGGACAACAATAACTGTGACATGCATTCTATGTAAATATAATCCAATATTGCAAATATGATTGAACTTAAACAAATTGATCTTGCAATCCCACTGACATCCAAGGGAACCTGAGGGCCAGTTCCAGCTGAGATCAAAATTTTCAAATTCCTTAATCTCTGCTTTCCATGTTCACGTCACAATGAAGACAGAAAGGATACACATACATATATACATATATCGGAACTATTTTTATGCTATTATTCTGCAGAAAATATCAGCCACTTGTCCTGAAACGCCTTTAGTCATGAACATTCCAAAACCACGTTGCTCCCTGTTCACTGGACGGTAACGGTAAAGCAGAAACAGAAGCAGAGCTGCCTTCAGTATGTTTGTGACAGAAAGCAGAGCAGCATTCATATGCAAGAAGCGAGAATCTTCACTGATTTTCTCCTCTTGATATTAATTTGCTGCCACTCTGGGGTCTTTTGTAATGATCGTCCATCATCCAGACCCTTTTTGCACGCTTGCGGGCGTTTGTGCCAGAGGAGCTTCGTTGGGTATAAGGAGAGGGGGGTTAAAATTCCATTTACACAGCTGCCTGTGACTGATGGGACCTTGCCTTTTCATTAGCGAGGCAGGATGCATGATGGGTAACAGATTAGATCACAGGACTGAAACGGCTGACTCTGTAGCCCATCTTGCCTCGGCCTCGAGCATCCGTCAACAGCCGGACCGCCCCCACAGTAGCAGATAGGGGCGAAAAGCAGCCAATCGTGTCCCAGCGTAGATGACATGTGACAGGTCTGAGGTCACCTCCTCAGTTGGTATTATTCATTTTCTTAATAGAGGCCTTTATCCTGGCTGATGTAAGCCGAGTGAGTACTTAGACATCACCAGAGAGGTCTGATAGATGACCATGGAAGAGGCCTGGATCGCCATCAACCGCCATATAAGTGTGTTCAGGTTGGGCGCAGAACTCAAGGCTGCTCAGGTACTTATGTCATTCAAAGCTGAGAGCATGCAGGTCACTTAGCCTTGGAAATCTATGTGTGCGCGATAAGTGCAGTACAGTTTGCTGGGGCTTGGAGCTGCTGCAGTGTGTTGTACGCTTATTGCAGACTACTTCCCAAGATAGATTTGCATTTTGTGAGCTTCAGCCATTTGTGGAAGGTTTGTTGACAGTTCAAGGCTTGAGCTGCGATGCTCCTCATTTAAACTTTCCTCATTCACATTATGGATGTATTATATTATACATACAGATGGGGAAAAGATACACAACACTGGGAGAAAGTTACAGGTTATCTACTTTTTCCACAAGTTTAGTTTTCTGCCTTATATTAAGAGAGAAGCAGCTTTTGCAGCCAGTTAATGACTTAGTTAGTTTAACCTGTCGTTGTTATGACAGGACCATTAGCTGCATTTTTGCACATCTTTGCAGCTGGAATCAGACCTAATCAGGTTATTAAAAAAAAAGGTGAAAAGTATTTATTGGAACTTCTTTCTACCAAAGAAATTGTTTTTGACAGCTTGCCCTGGCACAGGCACAATAATTATACAATGTTGGAACTGAATCAGCTAAATACAATGCAGCACCTTCTACTGAAATGAGGTTAAAAACACACTAAACCTGAACATACACATACAAGTCTACGGAAAGAGCTGGATATTACATAAAATATAGTCATCTGTTATTTGCATAAACTAAACATTTAGGTCAAGTTACCAACCTGAGGAGATGTATTTGAGTAATTCATAAGACATGAGATGGTTTAGACAGATGTTTATATCATATGTTGATAATCCATTCCCACCTTCACTTCGTTTAGCTGTTTCAGGAAAATAACGGCAGATTGCAAGATTTTTCAAAAAATACTTCCACAGCTTTACACTCACATGAGCCAATGTCTGACAAATAAATATCCTGATTATAAGACAAACTCTATTTTACAGTTGACTTACTCCGAGAGATAAATTAGAGATTCATCTGTTTGACCGATTAATCAGCACTAATAGGATGTTTTGAGAATTATCAGAACATGGCTCTGACAATGACTGATGGTAACATTAGGCTCATTTAGTAGTATGACTGTGAGGGGAAATAATAGTTCTACCACCTATTTTTCTTTACAGTTAATTTGATGTTCATTTCTAGATTTATGTTCAGTTCAACAGATCCAGTTACTAATAAATTCAGGATGGAATATTTGTACAGACTTGAAATACCTTCGCAATATCAACCTTTAAAGTCCCAAAAGCATCTACTAATATAAAATGTTTAGTACTTTCTGATCCACAGACCTTTCTTCCAGTATATTAGTACTTTGTAATTCATGTGATGTTTTATTATGTTGATCGTTTATCCAGGATAACAGA
The DNA here is from genome assembly GCA_037367295.1 of Apogon hyalosoma. NCBI lineage: Eukaryota > Metazoa > Chordata > Actinopteri > Kurtiformes > Apogonidae > Apogon > Apogon hyalosoma. Next base: position 15,004,151 of record JAPQRP010000003.1, read on the forward strand.
CGGAAATCAGCTTCTCTGCTAAATCTGGTGCACACATCTTGTTCTTTGCAACTAATGCCAATACACACTGTCCTGTAATTAAATAAATACATAGTAAAAAATACTAATCCTATCAATACATGTAAATAACTGAGGTAAAATGCAGTTTGTCGGCTTTTCAGCAACATCAGATGTCTTTTTTGGATGCATCCATAGTGTTTGAAGAGAACATGGAAACACTGTCATCTTCTGCAACTTGGATTCACTTGTAAAACCCACGTAGTCTGACAATTGAGTGGTTGTAGATGCTTGTTTTTATGTAGAATTAATAATATATTTTGCTGAAAAAGTCATGTTTCCTACAGTTTTCTCTGTTTTAGTAAATTAACCTTTGGATTTAGTCGGAGCCTTTATGAACGTCTACATAATCAGTCAATTAAACGTAGCAAAATGCTTGATTTTCACTGAAAAAATGCAAAGAATAATATCATAATGAATGGTGATAAATCAATTGATAGTGGTTAAATGTAGAGAGAACCACAAAAAATAGTTATGGGTCTTATGAGTTAAGGCTACAAACAACAGAGAATGCAACACACTGTAAAATACTATAGTTACAATAACATTTTAATATCTGATGATGTGAACATGTGTTGTTATTATTATTATGGCTACGCATCATTAAGGTTGATATCGCAGTAGGATTAAGGCTGATGGCATTATGAAATCATTTCATCAAAGTACGGTGTCATGTTACTCCGTGTAAATAAAGGTAGAATGTCTTTATCTCTTCATCTGGGGTTAGTGTCAGGGTACTGGGGTGGACTGGGGGGTGGGGGTTAGAGTTACTTTTTGTTTTCTACAAACTGTATTTGTAAGAACAGACATTCTCAAGGCATTGAAACAAGCAATAAATTGATCACAAATGGGTTTTTTTTAAGTGTTAAATTAATCCATTCCAATAACTGTTACCTTTATTTTACATTTTACTTTTTAAGACATTCATATTTTTGTTTAAATGCTGCTTTTTCTCTTATGCGTTAAGAACTCTTTGGTAGCATGTTCACACAGGGCATTAGATAACAATAAATAGTTTTAATAAGGAACAGCATGCAACTTTATGGATATTTTACTGAAACCATTTGCAATGTTGCCCATATAGTTGAAATAAAATATTTTTACCTCTTCTAATGAAATGATTGTGATACAGTCATTTATTCCTGATAGATAAAGTGTAACTGGGACTCAGTATGTAATAATTGTACCAGGTCAAAGGTGATTACGATGTATATAAATGGGAATAAAAAGAGAAATATGACTAAAAACCCAATTATTCCAACTTCACGGGCAACAGTGTATACAGCGATTCCCTTGTATCATCCTCCTTCACTGTATGTAAATGTTCTAGATCTGCCACTGTTTGTTTTTCTATTTTAGTATTTTGTCCAAAAACCTTTGCTTGCTGTAGATTCCTTTTGGAAATGTCTTGCACAGCATCAGATCAGATCATTGCAGGTTTGTGTAGTTTTCTGACTGTACTTGAGCTCATTCCATTCCATCTGTATTTTCTTAAAATTATCCATTTTTCAGTTTCCTTACTCGGTAACCATGCTTGAGTTCACATACAAATCCATTTGGTATTTTTTGTTTATAAAAACAAAAACACTCAGGTCATTCCAGTCTTAGAACTGAAGCATTACACTGGATATAGGCTACGTTTACACGTAGCTGGGTATTTTGGAAAATGGAGATTTCCTCCTTTCCATAAAAAAAACAAAACAAAAAAAACCCTTGTGAACACGTGACCGTTTCCAGAAAAATCTTCATTTACACAGCACTGTATATCTACACCGTTAAGAGCATGCCAGGCCTGTAGATGGCAGTGTCGTGAGACGGTTGAGTACCATTAACTAATCAAAATCGTGAAAAAAATCATAACATAATGTTACTTCCTTTATGAACCTACAAGGACATAAGTGATGATGTATCCGTCACTTCATTTCTTGGTTTCAGGTCCAAACAAATCCAAGACGTGCAACCTACAATGCAAATGGCTGAACTCTGGTGACTTTTTACAACCACAAACTGCTTTTCTGATGCGCCAGAGTGGATGAAAAAGGGGTTGAACTCTGTTGAATTGAACCGTGTTAGTTCTGTAGTCGTCAGCAGCTGCAGCCTGTTTTTCAATCATGTTTTGTCTTTGGTTCATGAAAACCGCTGTGCACCGATGTAAATTATTGCTTCATTTACTTTCCACTGAACTGAACAAAGCAGATAAAGGACTGATTCACAAAATATGAAGTATGAAGATGTGGAAACACCTCATAAAAGCCTTATTCTATATCAAGGAAATACATGAAGATCCTGTTAAGCAGATGTAGTGGGCGCTAATTAGCTAAGATGCTAACATTCGCTACCACCAACCTTCCTCATTTTCTCATTTAATACTTGTAACTTCACTTATCAGCTCCATCCCCTTCCTCTATACTGCATCATCACAGGTGAAGCGGTGGAATATTTCCTTCAAAAACTGTGACATGTCCGGGAATCTTTGTTTCCCTCTGTTTACACGCAAACGCAAAAACGGAGATTGCTGAAAACTCAACTTTAGCTGCAGTTTTTATAAACCATCGTTTTTGGTGCACGCTTGTTGTGTAAACCACTGATTCTCAACTGGTGGGTCGTGACCCAAAAGTGGGTTGGAAAGCCATTTTCAGTGGGTCATAGGCCCTTTCCTAGGGGGAAAAAAATAATGTTAAGAAACACTAATTGCACCTTATTAAATTGAATTCATTTTGCATGAAATCACCAAATATGATAAAAATGGCTGTTACTGAAATGTTCTGATTATTATGTCAGCTTTATAATTAAGGCTTGAATAAATGACTGAATACACTTTTAATTTTCAACTGAGTACACTTTTTGGGTTTGGCTAACTTAAAATGTACCCAGTTTAGTGTTAAAGGGAATATTTCCATATTTATCATCACCACCTGCAGGTCAGTTTGGATTATCATAAAACTTGTCTTCTATGTTTTCATACTGTGACAGTCTTTTCATTAAATACATTTGAGAAGTTTAACTGTTATCAATTTGTGTCACAGCCTGTTATTAAGGGATGATAGTGGGTCCTGAAGCCAGACCAGTTAAGAACCACTGGTGTAAACGATAGGCACAAATGCAGAGAGAAATCTCCGTTTTGCCAGATACCCAGCTACATGTAAACAGAGCTTTATAGACAAGTAAAAACCCATCATCCAACCAGGTCTCTACCTTTGTTACCCATGGCCCTGAGTATGAATTCAACCACTGCCTTGTTGTTGTAGGTACAGTGGGCAGAGCGTGCAGGCAGTAATTGCATTGATGTGCGTAGAAAAGGCCGTTTGTGTAACATGCTGTATCGGCGATGGTTTCCGAGCAGCAGCGGCGAACAGATGCTGCGACTCAGAGCACTTCATCTCTACAAGCCTCCAGGGAAACACCATCAGTGGCATAGATGACACGGAGACACACACAATCATCACATCTGCTCCTTTGTCTTGTTTTTTCCCCCTCCCGTTCGTCTTTTTTATTTTTCCGTCCATCGGTACTTAATCTTTCCTCCGTCTTGTCTTTTCCTTCTTTCTCTGTTCATTCCCTTCCGCTGCCACAAGACAGAGCAGTGTTGACCTGAGACTGCAGACCACTTTGATATTTGCCAGCGCTTGTCCTATGGGTTTACTCATTTGAAGCTTATAAATGTGCAACCAAAGGACACCCTTGAGCTGAGTTTTGTTCAGTGGTGTTTACCCAGGTAGAGTGTAGGTGGGGTGGGGGGGCTGCTGCTGGGCTAAATAAATGATAGGATCAGAGCTTTCAGCTGCAGGGACACACCGAGAATGAATCATCCCATGAGCACAGGCATGCAGAGAAGGCCACAGCTGCTAAAGCCTGTATAGTACGACACCGCAGCCGCTGTTATTTCTTCAAGGTAATGTTAATATTGTACTGAAGCCAAAGAATGGTGTTTGTGGATCCTAACACCTTTTTTTCCACAGTCTTTTTTTAGAAACTGAGGAAACTGATATTATCTAAAGTCTAGAGGAGCTTTATTTTCTTCTACACATGTGCACGGTGCTGACAGGAAGTCAGTCGATTCTGCAGGTGGAAAGTCTGTTGTGCCTGCTCTATGTGCTGAAAAGAAGCGTAAACACTAAGAAAGCAAGATGTTTTTGGAGTATGTGTCTGTTGAACAACTTTCAGAATTCTTTGTAATACATCTGTGCATAAATATTACAGATACATTTTTTTTAAAATGTGGTGTTAAAATCTATCACAATTTGGTTGTAAGTGTGTTGTTTTGGTATTTTATCTTCCATGCTTCACAATTTATTTATTTATTTTTATTCAACCTTTCTTTAGCCAGGTAAGTTAGTTGACAACCGATTCTCATTTTCAATAACGACCTGAACATATAGAGACGAACAATCAATCACTCTCACATTCACACCTATGGACAATTTAGATAAACCAATAACACTAACGTAAATATAGTCACTGGTATATTATTATGACTCATGGGATTGCTTGTGATACTTTAATCCTTAATATACACTTTAAAATTATATACAGTTATGACAAAAAAGTTTTCGTAATGATACAAATGCATACTTTCCTTAAATGTGATTTATTTAGTATTAGTATTTATTTATTTAGTTACAGGACAGAGTATTGGCACTAGTTTCAAAGAACAAAGAACAAGATGCGTGTACCAGATTTAGCAGAGAAGCTAATTTCCATCTGTTGTCCTGGACAAACGACCAACATAATAAAACATCGTATGGATTACGAAATATTAATATACTGGAAGAAAACGGCTAAACAATGACAGATCTAGGAAAATATGCTCAGGCTGAACGGTTACAGCCAAATACATAAAAAGGGGCTTACATTCTAAAAGTACAATAACATGTTCCTAGAATATTTGTCAATAGCAGCAGCTTTAAGATCTATATTATGTTTCTAATTGTTCTTCAGTGCACCTCAGAAACACATGAAAGCCACTATCTTGGATTTCCTGTCTTATTAGGAAGAAAAATGACTGAATATGTTTGAGTTTTACACTGTTGGAAAGACAAAAATAAAATAAAATACAATAGTGTCTTCTACCATATTAATCAGTCTATTTCTATTTCAATATTTATTTATAATATTTCAGAAAACAATTTGCAGACTAAACATTTTTCAAAATAACGCTTACAATTCTGTTGTCTAAGGTTTATTGCATGAGGCTGGAAGAGGCTGGAATAGTCTGACAGTAAGAGTTTTATAAGAACTTTCTTTCAGTTTTAAAAGCTTTTAGGTTCTGAACAAGCACCTTTAACTGTTCACTACTCATTGTCTTTACTTTGTTTCTTCAACTTAGACCGATTAATCAGTTTCATTCCTTTATTTCTGACTTTGTGGTGTCTATGTAAAGGGTGGAGTTTGATTAAAAAAAAAAAGTAAAGGTACACTTTAACACATTAAAACATCAGCAGAGGCCCGTTGTGTAATCTACATAAAGTAAATTAGCACCACTTTTGCATAAGAGGAAATATGTTTGAACAGCAGTGAAATGGGGAGAAAGCACTGAATTGGAGAGAGAGCAGAGGAAGAAGAAGCTTCTAAGGCAAAAAAAAAAAAAAACAAAAAACAGGTGAAGTCTGTGATATACAGTGGTGGAGTCTGAGGTGGTCTTCTGAAGCATTTCCTCAAAATTCAACTATATAAGATAATGCTGATTTCAGAGTAAAAACAGTTTGTGACACTGCATAGGAAAGCATGGACAGAGGTACAACTAAAACCCACATGTAATCCAACATCAAACACCATCTGGTATCTGACAGTTTCTGTGCACCTTAAGGCTCAATACCAGGGCTGTCAAACTCATTCTAATTCAGGGACCACATGCAGCCCAGTATGATCTCAAGTAGTGAAAACAATAAAATCAGATCATAAAAAAGTTTACATTTACAAAGTATATTTTAAAAAAATGTGAACATTACCAACCAAAAGCAACTTGAAATTTCTTATTAAAAAAAAAAAAAAAACAAGTGCAATTTTACCAGTACTGTCTCAGTTTATCATTGACACGTTGATTATAACTTACAGATCACAGTGGATTTACAGACAGACAATGTTTAGTAACAGGGAGAATATTGGTAAAATTGCACTTAATTCTCTTAAGACATTTCATGTTGTCCATATTCATTCATATTTTTTTGGAAGGATAGTTTGTAAATGTCAGTATTTTCATGTCGTTGTACTTTTTCACACTAAAACAAACACAAATTTGGCCTTATTATTACTTATAGGTATAATTTTATAATAGTACATTACTGTTCCGACCCAGTTGAATTAGTCTGTAAGTGGCCCCTGAACTACAATAACTTTGACATCCTTGAATGTTAATATTTTCAGTGCAATTATTGCATGTCACAAATTCATCCCAGGGGCCGGATTGGACCTTTTGGCGGGCTGGTTTTGGCCCTCGGGCCGTATGCTTGACACCCCTGCTCTATACATTGGGTTTCCATTCAGTCCACTGGTTGTTGAACATATACATCCCAGTCCTCTCTGTCTTTGCTGTTTCTGTAGATAAGGCCTGGTTGAGCTGTAGCGTGGGGCATCAGGGGACACGGGCCCAGCCACCTGGGAGACGAGGCCACTTCCCCCTGGACTGATAAACTGCACCTTAACTGAGATCATTATCCAACATCTTGTTATCTTAATGGGCCAGGGATAGGATGTCAGAGGACGGCCCCGCCATCTTAGGCCTTCTCATTTACAGATTAAAAAACGAAAGTGCCGCCCATTAATTATTTAGCTACAATCCAACCCCTTGTCCACCTGGCCTCCTCCTCTTTCTCTCTCTCTCTCTCTCTCTCTCTCTCTCTCTCTCTCTCTCTGCTCTTGCCATCGACTGGCTGTCCCAGCTCTTTCGACTCCGCCGCCGCGTGTTGTGTTGCCTGAGCATTCAGTACAGCCGAGGGGAGAGAGAGAGAGAGAGAGAGAGAGAGAGAGAGAGAGAGAGAGAGAGAGAGAGAGAGGCAGAGAGGCGGATTAGCTTTCGCTCTTAATCGTGTCGACATCTTATCACTGCCGTGGAAAGTGGAGAGGACACTGGAGACCCTAGGGGGTTCCAGAAAAATGAGGAGGAGAGGTAGACGGGTCGGAGTAGGAAGAGGTGGGCAGTGGTACGGGGGGAGGAGGGGGTGATATTTATCCAGTTTATCCAGTCCAGGCTATTACTTACACCTGCAGTTCACTGGAAAGACACAACAGAGTTCAGGGAAGGGACTGAGGTGGGCGAGCGAGCATAGGTTAATAGACAGGTGAGAGAGGGAGAGAGAGAAGGGGGGTGGGGGGGTGAAGGATGAAGAAGAGGAAAGAAGATGAAGGCTGAGTTTGCAGTGTGAAGTAACACAGCAGTAACAGCTGGAGACTAACTTTATATTTTGAAACTCCAAAAAAAGAAAAAAGTCACAACGATGAATCATTTTATATATAGAACTGAGCTACAAAAGTATAACATAACTATTATGAATAAAATGTATAACAATAAGAAAAAGCAGAAACATTTATGTTCACTTCAGTGTTTATAGTGTGATTATTTTTGATGCAAGGTACGATTGAAAATTAAAGTAGCAATAAAAAAAATAAGTTGAACTGAAATAGAAGCACATATGACACAAAAACTAAATAAAAACTAAAAAATGAAATGGAAATGCAAAGTGTGCAAGAATGAAATCTCTCTCTTTTTTTTTTTATTTTAAATTTCCATGTGTTTCAGGGGTACATTGTAGAACAATTAGAAACATTATAATGGTTTCAAAGAAATGTATTGACAAATTAATCACATTTAAGCAAAGAATCCAGTGGTGGAAATCCCAGAACGTTTGTAAAAACTAAGATAAAACTATTCTGTCCCAAAAATGACTTAAATGATGTATAAAAAGGCCCAGCAACAAACGACTGAACAAAAAACCCCACATAACTCAAAGAACTCAGAAATATTTTTTTTTCTTTTAAACTCCAACCATATCCACATCTTGTACTTAACACTAAGCAACAAAAGAGCAACTAGCCTCATAAATATGTCAATAGTGTATTTTACTAAAGTGTAAAACACTGAAAGACATCTTTATACTTAACTGTGTGATTCCTATTTGACTGTAATATTTGTATTTCCAGTATTTTTTCACGATATCTTGAACATTTTACAACTACAACAGAATAATATAAAGAAAATAAAAATATTCACAATAATTTATGCTGACAGATAATCGGTTGAGTCTCAGCTTCATTCTAACAGGTTGAATAAATGTACAGATGCCTGAACATGAATGCAGAAGCTGCTAAATTTGAAACATGTGGCTATAGACGATGGAGTTTAACACTGAATAGAGAAAGTGTAACATTACAAACAGCAGCCACAGAATAGGCAGAAGTGATGAGTGTGGGATAATAACCTCTGGAATTTTCCTTCATTTCCTAAAAATGTCAGCTGCTTTAAAGACATCAGAGATGGGAAACAACTATCTGCCTCCAGGTAACTTTTGTTTCATTTATGTGTATACAAATATTCGATTTTGTGTATATTTATTGAACTAATAAAGATTACTGATAAAGTTTCCTTAAGAGAAATCTATGGGTGTATTATACGAAAGGTTTTGTTTTTTTAAGTAGATGAATTCAACAAATTATAATAAAAAAACAAATAAATGTCTGCATCAGTGTCAAGTGCATCGTATCATTAGCCTCGTAGCATAATTGCCAGTTGTGGTTTTTTTTTTAGGTCATTGCCAATGAAGGAAAATAAAGCAGCAGTGTTAGGAAAATAAAGTTATGCAGATATCACAATTTAGTAACTAAGATAAGATAAGATAAGATAAGATAAGATAAGATAAGATAAGATAAGATAAGATAAGATTTATTCCACTGGGGAGAGATTTCACAGTCAATAGCAGCAACAAACAACAAGCAAGTGCAAAGAAAAAGACACAACCACAAACAAGTGAAAATGAAAATATAAAGAGAAAAATAAGAAATTTGGTATTTATATAAATAAGTAATTTCAATTAAAAATTAAACATTTACATATTTACATCATCATGGCTGCACATGCACATGGAGGGAGTGTTGTAGATTATGCTACGTAGGTAATTATGCTATGATGCTAACGATATGTGTTTTGTAAAGGTTAAAAGTTGACATTTTGGAAATACAAACTAGGGACAGCGGTGTTGTTGTGGTTCACCTGCTGTATCGACTGAAAATACAGAACAACAGGACAAAAAGAAGCCAGGGCCTCACAAAGCCACGCATTGTTACTGTGGCAAATGTGAAACCTCAACAGATAAGGCCAAACAGAGCGGCAGTCAACAGCTACAACATGGAAAACAAGAGACAGCTCCCTCAGACCCCCCACTCCTCTCCTCTGTTCCTTCTCCACCCCACAACAACACACAACCCCCCCCACCCCCACCCCGAAACCTAATCAGAGCTTATCGGTCGATCCGAGCACCTGAAGTCCACAGATGGAGCACCAGATACAGTAGAGTCTGAAAGGCGAATAAGGGAAAAGTAGAAGGGAGAGGGCGCAGAAAAAAGAGGAGGAGAACAAGAGGAGGAAGAAAAGAGCGAGACAGGCAGTAAGAGGCCTGAACAGAGGAGCTGTGTGACTCAGCCTACCTGCTCTGAATAGCAGCAGAGACAGAGAACTGGAGAGCGAGAGGCATAAAAAGACAACGGACCAGAGAATGAGGAGGTTTCAGATCACCCGGTCCTCCACAGACGTCCCACTGAGGCCCTATTCTTCAGGTTGCCGCTTGCTATTCAGCGCTCGTCTTTCGGCCCCTGGACCCGGCGGGGGCCCCCGGAGCGATCAGAAGCCATCTTTAAGCCCTGTCGCCGGTCGATGGGATGGAAAACCTTCAGTCTGCTGTCGCAAACCAGACTCAGACCTGTCGCTGACCCGTCTAACCGCACTAACCTCTGTCTGCAAGGACTTACTGTATGTTTACGTTTTGGTAAATCGTTAGCCTCATAGCGTAATAGCCTAAACTATACACTCCGTAGACAGAAGTATTGGGACACATTGAATTCAAGTGTTTCTTTTTTAACAGGGGTCTGGGATACAAAACAATAATAAGAAATATATGATACTGTTTATTAATATTCATATATTATGACATATTGATCTCAAATCAGCATGAACACGTCATCTTATGAGCTGTAGCAATGATGTGTCCCAATAGTTTTGTCCATATAGTTAATCAACATCAATATTTCCTTAAAGTTTAATGGGAGTGAGGTGTGAAGAAAGTAGATGGTTAGTTGTGGTAGAAAATTATTATTTACAGTCAGGGCATGAATAATTTAGAAATTTAGAGGTAGAATATTTAAAATCATAGTTGATAACAAAAAAAAAAAAGCTAAATCAGTGTTGACAAAATTTAAGTAAATAACATCTCTGAGGCATATTGGAGGCAAAGATAACAATTTAAACCAAACTAACCAATGCAATGATATTTATTAAAATATAAATCTATATTATGACATTTGTCATTATTGTTTTGTATCCCAGACCCCTGTTAGAAAAGAAACACCTGAATTCAATGTATCCCAATACTTTTGTCCATAAAGTGGGAAAAATCTTTCTTTTTTTTTTAATGCAAAACTGTTTCATTTCCACCCTATTAAAACATATAAAACATAACACCAGAGTGCAAACTACAGGGAACCCTCGAAGACTCTGCTCTAGGGGAGACACAAACTCCCCTGAAAATATATGACATTTCTACAGCATCATCTAAAACATTAATGATGCGCTCTCCTTGCTATGCATTTGCATTTTCTTTATCTTCATCATCATGTATCATGGGTAGAATTAGGCTATTACTGATGTATGATTCACGACTGAGGGGGATTGATCAGTAATTCACTTTTATTAAGACGCAGGATACACAGTATTCTCACCACCATTGAAACATGGTCGAGTAATGGCATATTTGAACTCTTTTTTTTCTTTTCATTACTATTATTCATATTCTTTTTATTCATACAGTTACTATTGTTCATATTATCATTATTCATATTGTTTTATTAAGAACAATGGTGAATAATTAAAGTACTTCACAAATGTATCCATCTCATAAAGAGAAAATAAACAAATGACAGCAAGATTTTAATTATTTAATTTCGACATCCACATGAAGGCCTTTTGTAAAAAATAGTTTCTATGAGAAATAAAGTGTTACATCAACAGTGCGTTATCTCTCTCTGCACCTCTGTGGAGCAGGAAGCAGTTTTTCTGTTCTTACGATAAATAAAACCTCAATCAAATACCTGTTGCAGTGTTGTATCTGTTGTTTCTGACCAAAAAAAAAAAAAAAAACCTGACCTGCCAAACTCAGGTAGCATTAACCCATAAAGTATCAAGTCTACTTTTATGTCACTTCCAAATGAATTTTTCTCTATATTTAACCATTTTTAAGTGGCTTATCACCATTTATTCTAATATTATCCTCTGTATTTAGTGTTTTTCAGTTATATTTAATTCACGGATCATGTAGATGTTCATAAAAGCTCAGATTAAATTCAAAAGTTATTATTTTACAACGGAGAAAAATGAAGAAAAAGTGACTTGTTCAGCAAAAAAAAAAAAAAAAAAAGTAATTAACTGAACATAATCAATGCTGTAGAAGATGGCAGTGTTTCCAAGTTCACTACGGAGCCTCTGAACGTCCAAATGGGTCATATCTGATGACCATGAAAAGATGACAAACTGTATTTTACACCAATTATTTACATGTATTGATAGGATTACTGGATCAATAGGTATTAAACATTTACATCAGTAGATGCTTCTGGTCGACGGTGGATATTTGGGTCATTATGGGTTAATTGAAACAGAATTTAAACAGTACTATACACTCCTGAACTGTTCACTCTCCAGCCACAGCCTTTAGGAAGTAAAGAGGACAGTTCACAAGCCAGACGGTCCACCGGATCTGTCCAAATGTCTTTAGGTTAGACTCTAAACCCTCAACTATCTGAGATGAGTGCAGTGTGTGAATATGTGTGTTTGTCAGTCTGCCTGGATGATTAAAAGCTCCTCGAATACAACTAAAACACAAAAACATTTTCATTTAATGACCTAGTGTTCGGAAGAAAGAGCTCTGACGTTCTGCCAAAGACGTCAGTGAGCTGGATTACAGAGATATGAAGTGCATTTATTTACGCCATTTGTCCAGCGGATTTATGTGACCACTAGAGGGAGTAGCGAGTCACTCTGCAGGTCTGTCAGGGTGAAGAAAGCTAACCCCACGGAGCCTTTGACCAAAGTGTCAGAAAGTGACAATATGGGATGAGAACCATTAAGAAACAACTTCTAGAGTCAAAGAAAGTGACAAAATCATCAAATCTAGAGAAACTGTTGCTGTTTTCTCCACTGGACTCAGCTTTAAATGAAAAGAATAAAGTTTAATGACGAAACCACTGTGTATATTATACACAGGTGAGTTTTATTATGAGGCTTATGAAGGTATAAAGGTATTACACAGCCCCCCAAAGGGGAAGCAAGGGGTATTGTGTCTCATTTGTTTGTTTCGTTCTTTGATTGTTAACACGTTAGCAGCAAAACTATTGGTTGAATTCATGCCAAATTAGGTTTATAGATTGCCAATGACCTAGAATAGATCTGATTACATTTTGGGAAAAGTAGATCAAGCTTACAACTTTTTATGAATTTTTAAAATCTTTTTTTTTTTCCCTCCCATTTGGGCGAAATTTCAAATGTCTATAAAAACATCAATTTTGTCTCAATTGACTTCAAACTTGGCACATATATAGAGGCTATTGATATGATGACATCTGCTCGATCGATGCCAAAATAAGCTGCAATACATGCGAGAGGCGGGTTTTGTTGTGCCTGGCACCACTTGTTGTGGGATGTTATTATCTTTGCTAAGTTCACTGTTTGTTAATCCACAGTTCAGACTAAACTGGTACAGTTCTGATTCCAGGCAAATCTTTGGTGCAGCTATTGACAACACAAACTGTAGTGAAAACAGAGATGATTTGCGGTTTTACTGTGGCTGTTTTCGGTCTAAAAACAGAGCTAAGCTAACAGAGCTATAATGTAAACTATCAGCTGATGTAACACGTGAAGATTATAAAACACAGCATTAATTTGACTGTCAAAATAACTGGCTTTGAGTTTTTGTTTGAAGAAGAAGACTTTATCATACATCATACAGATTTCTAAAGTCTAAATACACTTGATGACTGTCAGATCACTTGACTTCCTATTCACTCAAAGATAGTTTCAGAATATTTGTCTAGTGATGCCACAAATCTAACTAGTATTACAGCTTTAAGAGTTTTACCATAATGTAAATACATCACAAAAGTCCCAGAGCTATTTGTTTTGTGTGCATGTCCATTAATTTGTTCATTTTTAGATATTTAACAATAAAAATGACCACTATTACATAACTCGATTTTTCCTTCTTCATCTAGAGCTGCTTTTCCTGCTAATAAGGATTTTAGATGTTCTGGTCTCTGTCTTCGTAAACTGTAAAACTATTGGTCTGTGTCTCTTTGTAAACCCTCATTAGTGTTGCCTATGACTCTACTACTCCATCAGCTCCACCACCAGATGCTAACTGAACTGCAAGCCTGACAAGGATTCAGCCGAGTCTGTTTCTAATCCCTTTTAATCGAGACAAAACACCGATATCAAGTTCCATGAAAGACTCCACAATTTGAAACTATAAGCAAAACCTAGAAATGCATTTGATGCTATAATCCATGGCTACATGTGATCCACCAGTCACATGTTAGGATCCTCAAAGTCAGCAAATCCAGGATTTATATCTTAATATAGTGTACGTTTGTGTCCATTTATAGCTGAGCACAAGTCAGTAAATCTTAACTTAATATCTATGTATTTTAGCTCTTACACTTTCAACCATATCTCATCGGACTTTGCTCGGTTGTCATGGAGAGGACCGACCTGTCATCAGATGTGAACAGCCTCCTAAATGGTTTGGAACATTTAAAGGTATACCATGACAACCATTGAAAAACATTAGGTAGAAAACCTACAAGATTAACCCGGTAGAATCCTATTTTTAACAGCCTAATTGATCAGGTTTCTCAAGCACAACAAGCTTTTTCTCTCATTTAATGTATGAATGATTCTGATATATCACTTGTCCTAGGTACTTTAGTTCATGTCTTTTATTGCAGAAGGTTTTTACTGTAATTACTTAATTTCTGTGCAAATATACTCACTTCCTGGTTGGAACAAACTGGTCAAACGAGTGTGTATGTGCATCCTAAAATAGGTGACGTGAGGCTGCGCATCAAGTTGCACCCTAGAGCCATTCAGAATAATTTTTATTTTCTTGTCCTCATGAAACTGGAGGATGGGTTGCCAAGTTGTTCTAAATTAAATACACACACTTGCATGTGATATAGACAAACTTATAGTTGTTTAGGTACCTCCACCTCTTCTGTTTGACGCAGTGACTGTAGTTTAACTAGATGGATGGATGGATGGATGGATGGATGGATGGATGGATGGATGGATGGATAGATAGATAGATAGATAGATAGATAG